>VWZK01012238.1:65300-193491 GCA_013396935.1 Baryphthengus martii
AAAAGCTCACTTAACAAAAATCCTCTGCAGATGTTAGTTTAACAAAACAGTGTTAGGGTTACCCCTTATAAATAAAGACTTTCTTAAGCTCTTGCTCTTCCAGCCAGTTATATCAATCAAATATTCCATTACAATATCCAAATTGTTTATAAAAAATCAAAACATGGTGCCTTTTAAGAAAGTAATATGTTTTCAGAATAATGACAGCCTAAATTAAGGAGAACACAGAGTTTATGAAGTACACAATAAAAAAAATCCTCTAAATGTAATTCAAGCTAAGAAGCCAGTTGATAATTGTCAGTACATAAATCACAGTAGCTCATAGGTTGGCCATTAAAGAGAGTGGCTTATTGTAAGGGCTATTTTAAATAACCTGCTGTCACAGATCTCGGTTTCACTTTAATAGCAACATTATGCGATCACGTATTATATTTATGGATCATTTGCAGAATTTGTTATGCAGATATTCTGATTAGTGGGCTATTGGACCATTAGCCAAATGAATCTAAAGGTAATAAAACTCAAAGGAAGATAAATGGCTTTCTTTTTCTTCTTTTCAGCCAATTCAGGCTAATTTAAGCCTTTCACAGAATGGTGATAATGAAGGATTTGTTCTCAGCAACGTTATGGCAGGTGATTTGCATTTGAAAGTTTGACACATTTATAGGCCTTTGATCTTTCCCTCCAGTGCTTGTGCCCCTGGCCAGACACCTACATGCACATTTTACCCGGTGGAAGATCTAGGAGCAAAAGTAGCTCTGAGACTTACCCTGAAGATGTGCACAAAAAGAAATACTTACACAATTTGTGTCCAGAAAATATTCTGTTGCTGAATTTGAGTCACCTTTATACAACACAAGGCAAAATATATTTCAGCTTCTTGTATTAGAGTTTATTTTAAGCTAGATAAAGTCCTCATGGAAGATTTTAATGGAATACAGAATCTGCTGTAAAGCCCACTGAGCCATAAAGTTTGGCTTCTTCTATAGGTTTGAATTTACTGTTGAACTTCTTACTATAGGGCACTTAAAGAATTTTGGCACCTAGCAAGCTCAAGAAAAGTTTGTGGGGCCATTTCTTTAACATTTGTTAAGTTTTTGCTTTGCTGTTAATAAAGGAAAAAAAAAAAAAAAAGAAAAAGAAAGAAAGAAAAAATAAATTAACTCTCTAGACAAGAGAGGAAGCCTTGATAAAAAATCAGGATGTTACTGGCACCATGAACATATGTGAGCAAAGTCAAGCATATCACCTAAGATATATAAAGGATGTTCTTAATGTTTACTATTTGACCTCAAAATAAGAAGGGAGTCACAGGATTCAGGAGGAGCAAAGCTTAATAGTAGAAACAGAGCTATTGTATCACTCATGATTGTCTAAAATTTAATATAATAGATGATTTCTCAGCTGAATCATGATGGATAATTCCAGGCCTGTGAGCCAGAAGCTCATTTCATTCTTGTCTCAGACTTGTTTCTTAAGGTAGGCTGGGTTCACCAATTGAAAAGTAACTGCATGAAATCCCTTTCTGTGCCATGAGCAAATGATATTTCTCCAAACTGAACTTTTCCTCTGAAAGTAGACAAGGCTTCCTCGGAGGAGGGCGGCCAGGCTGATCTCGGGAAGCTTCCCAAGGATGGAGCTGTCTGGCCAAATAGCTGGCCTCAGCCTGTATGTTGTAGCCGGGAGGCTGGGGCTCAGCACCCCGTAGTATTCAGCCTTTTCAAGCTGTGTAATGAGTGTTGATTAGCCATTGTCTGAAGTACATTGACAGTAGCAGGGTCTATGTAAATGTTAGCTTACTTTCTGTCCACTTTAATGGGGAATTCCCAAAAGCCCTTTCGAGTTTGGTTTGTTCTTTCTTTTTTTGCCTTTTCTTCCTCTCCTTTAAAAGATGTTTCTTCAATCTAAGAGTTAACTTCAGGTTGAATGTACTTGAAAATTCAGTTCCTGGTACATTTTGTTCTTCAAAAGAGAGTGCTATCCATCTGTGTTACTTTGCTTTCAACTCAAATGTCAGATATCAGATAAGAGCAAGAGACTGATGAATGTGAATCCCCAGCCTGACAGGGCAGGTCAATGTCAGGGAAATTAAGGTTTTCCTTTTTTTTTTTAGTTTTTGTTTTTAAACTACAACCCATTTGCCAGTATTTACTTTAGAAAATCACTGCTCTGGGGGCTCAACTGTCCTAAGGCAATATTGCTGGGAGAACTTAGATTTAATTGTCTTCTGATACTGTCTCCATTTTTTACACTATTTTGCTATAGGACAGTGTCACAAGCTTTAAATTGACCACTGTGGTGGGCATCTTATGCAAGATCTCTGCAAAGAGGTGATCCCTTCCCTGACACAGTCTGTATCTAAGGAAAGGAGAGATTTAGGGGAACAGGAGCAGAATGTGGAGTCTCCTTGTGATCGCACATGTCAGGAACACGGTTGAAAACAGGACGTTTGTGACCTGATTTCCCATCCATGTGATTGTGTCACCTCTCCACAACGGTGCTTTACTTTTCTCCCTGGTTTGCAGCAAACTGGACCCTTAAGAGAGCAATGTTTTAGGCAGGACCAGATGCCCTCAAGATTTACATATCTGCTGTTGTAAGATCTACCTGCTTATTCATGCATGCACCGATTTTACACATCCCAATTACCATTAACTAAGCAGGAACTTAGGCAGGGTGCAAACCAGATGTCTGTGTCTCATCAGAGTGACAGGGTGGCCAGCACCATACAGTTAAAGGGCTTTTCAGAGTGAAGGCAAGCGAATAGTTCTACATTTGACCTTCTCTTTGTTTTACCTTCTCTTTGTTTGACCTAACAAATTCATAAGCTTGACTTACTGGCCCATACATAAGTTTCCCCGGTAGGACTCTAGGTTTTTTTGCTCTCTCGTGTTTCAAAATAGAAAGGAAAATAACGTAAGAGATTTCCAAACAGCGGTGGCCTGAAATAGATGACTTCTTGCAACTTTACAACCTTTACTGAGCCCCTGTCTGTAACTATGTGCTGTAACTATAACTACTGTAACTGTTCAATAACCTGTGCTTGGAACTTCCTGAAAAGCCTATTTCAAGTGAATAATTAAAAGTTTCCCATTTCTAACATTAACTTTATGCACAGAACTGAGCAGATAAACACAGATTTATGATTTGTATGGGCAGGGAGGTGTTAAAAAAGGCATCATGTGCTACTTTCACTATCAAGAAGCACCAAAAAGAATGAGAAAGAGACTGAAAAAAAACCCAGACCAAACCAGAGAGAGAGAAAAAAAAGAGGAAAACCCCCAATGTTTAGTTATAGATGGGACAAGCTAAAGGTTGAAAAAAAATGAGAAGAGGTCGAAAATGAGAGCTAATCATGAGGCAAAGAAAGGGAGAAGGGCTTCAGTGGTGGAGAACGCAGACCTCTGTACTATGCCCTTGTTATCCAAACTCAACTGTCCAAAAAATCTAATGAGACAGGAAAAATACTGGTGTCTTCTATAACCAGAAGTACAGTAGGAAACCTATAATACACCACTGAAAGATCAAAGGCTTGTAAGACTCAGAACTTGATGACTTCATTGCCTTTCTTCCCATCGTGAACTTCTGCAAAGCGTTTGGTTGCTGTTCTCTTCACTCTCCTATCAGGAAGTTGCAGGCAGTGATGAGGTCTCCCCTGAGCCTTCTCATCTCCAGGCTGGACAGATCCATCTTCCTGGGCCTGTCCCTATACACTGTGTTAGCCAATCCCCTGACCCTTCTCTGGACTTACTCCAGCCTGTCAACCCCTCAGGTCTTCTTCTGGGAAGTTGTGTCCTGGCCAGTCATCCTGAGCCTGCGCTGCCAAGTGGGGTTATCCCAGCTGGCACAGCAGTTTGCATTTGCTTTCCTTTCACCTCCCAAGGCTCCTCCTGGGGCATTTTCTTCAGCCTTTCCTGGTCGCTCAGAATGGCAGCTCCGCTCTACAATACATCAACCGCTTTCCCCATTTCAGTACAATCTGAAAACATCAGTATGTGCAACATTATCTATAAAAAAATACGGGAATGACTTTACTCAAATGTATTCACGAGACCGTTACAATAGTGAGTTTAACTTCAGGCAAACTTAAGGCAAAATTCATAGAAGCGTTCACAGCAAATGCAAAAAAAATCCCAAACTTAACATGCCATTCATGTTCATCAGTAGACTGAAGGACAGACTTGTTTCTTGTGGAATTGAATGTGACTAAAATAAAGACTTAACAACTCCCCAAGAAATTTATGACAGCAGTTTAAAATCAATGGCCCTCACCCGTGGGTTAGCCACATGCTTTTGAAAGGTGGCTTGAACAAGCACACAGCGTTTTACTTCAGAATGTGAAATATGTAAGAGCCAAATAAAATTTGTAATCTAACGCTCATATGTTGTCGCTAACTCAGACTATTGATCCATTTTATAATTATTAAAGTGAGCTGCAGGTGGTGCCCAGAGTATAACTTAATTTAGCACCGAGATGAAAGACGGTTTCTATTAGCAGCGTGCAGCAATTCTGCACATCGGTGCTAGGACACAGGGGAGGAAGAAATGAGCAGATACTGATGAGGAAGTTCAGTGGATGAAAAGGAACAGCCTGAGCTGACATGTAATCACAGCAATTGAAAAATAGGTCCGTTCACAAACACCCAGCTTCAGCTGTGCAGCTCGACGAGAAGTAGTCACATCTGAGCTTTGAATGCAATTTTTCTGGCTATTGGAATTTCTTGTAAGATTTACCTAGTTTTGGAAAATCCATCATGCTGCAAAATGAACCATTTAGAGCACAAGGTACAAAGGCCCACTGTAATAGTAGGAAAGCAAGAGTACAAACCCTTAGGTGCTATCCCCTTTTTTTAAAAAAGCCCTGTGAAACCACTGTCACACACAGCAAAGGCAATCATCGAGCTGTTTGCAGGAAGAGTAAAGGAACCACTTGGAGATAAACTATATTGTACTTTATCACTTATTAAATTTGAACATAAGCTTTTTGGTAGAAAAGGAGGCATTGTTGATGATCTTGAAATAATTTGCAACAGGGAACCCTCCACCTCTCCCATAAAAAACTGAAACCTATTCACTTCATTACAGCAGGCAATTTTTTAAAAAAAACAAATATGAAAGCTGATACAATTAAGCTGCACTAATTGATAATGGAATACTCCTATCAAAACAGCTTCAATTATTTTGACAACATCCTCATTTTCTGAGCGAACTAAGCCTTGTTAGGCTCCCATTCCTTCCCCAGCTTTGCCCTTTCCTTCTGGCTGAGGTAGCCAGTAGACATTAAAGACCAACCACATAGCCGAACCTCCTTTCAACTTCTGTTAACAGGGGTATTAAAAAGACATTCCTAAATATCAGCTGAAAACCACTAGGTAATAAACTCCCTACTTAAAAGGTGGGTAGGTGTAAATTCCACACGTAGGCCTTTTCATCTGGGAAGCCAGTTGCTTGGAGATCAGATGTTTTAAATGAATTGCAGAGCTGATGTCACTTGTCAGTCGATAGAGACTGCCACTATTTGGAGGATCAAATACTTACATTTGAGGGTGTAAAGCAAATAGATCGGTTCTGATCCTGCCAGGGCAATGCCAGAGGGTTGCTTGTCACTGGTGAAATCAATGATACTTACTTGAGTGTTTCTTCTCTATGAGCAGGCTCTTAGTCTGGCATTTTGGAGTTGGGTCCTTGACAATGTTAAAGATTTAAAATGTTTATAGCATGAGTTTCTAACAGAGCTAACCTATTTCTGGTTTTCCTACAAATGAATAACAACATTTTTTCTGTGCTAGCCGCAGGTTTGTTTGGCCAAGGTATTAATAATTAGAAGTCCAATTTACACTTGTTTTTTATTGATAATCATAAGGGTTGCAGGCTCCCTTTTGTAGGGCTGAACTCAGAATCAGTCAAAATTGTCCTACTCTTTCCCTCTTGGAGTTGTAGCTGGCTACTCACACGTATTCTTTGGCATATTGACCTAAAAAAGAAAAAAAGACCAAAAAAGAAAATAAACTGCAAAGTCTACTAATTTTTAAAAAAATACATCTACCGAAACTGAGGAAAAACCTTAAAAAGGAGACAAGCATCATCTGGTGGCTAATGTGACTCTAGATAACAAATGTGGTGGATACTTTCCTTCCTTTATTGCCAGCTTGGGCATAAACTGAGGTGTTCAACACTATTTTTCAGAAGTGTTGAACACCTGCTGCGTCTGCTGGAGTTAGTGAGACATGCAGCTGCTCACCCCACGTTTTATATACAGGCGATTGACACCTTGCCCACACCTCTGTAAAGTGGGATGGTGACAGTGAGTGGGCAGTGTAGTAGCTGCTACTCAGGAAGAATCTTTTTAAATAAGAGACAAAGTGCCTCTAAAAGCTTTTGGGAGATATTTTTCCGTGGTACAAAGTGCAAGATAAGGCTTGATCATCTAAGTGCTCTACGAGGATGTTTGTTGTCAATAAAGTAAGATTAGACTTCTGTCCTAATTGTAAAGAAGGCTGACTCTTACAGGATTCGTGTTGTTGAAACTCATTTATCCATGTTTACTCCATTTCAGCCTGTATTCTTCTCTCCCATAGGGTTTTTTACTTACTGTTACAAGTCTGTTTCCCCTACAAAATTCATAGCCTGGAGGAAATATACTCTAATGTAGAAAAAAAAAAACCCAAAGTAGATCAGTCCTCCTTAAATAACTGTACACAAAAAATGCATATATCTATCATCTACCATATTTCTGGATGATGGCAATTTACTTATTTAAATGTGAAACATAGACACATAGAGAAGCTCTAAGAAGTTTCTATTTCATAGATGGGAATTTTTTTAATGGAAAAATTTTTGCATCCGTGTTTCTCCTCCCTTCCATAATGAATTCAGAAATAGGAGCGGGGTATCTTTCATTTTAAAGGAGATGAAAATTGAGATATTATCCTTTTTATTGCAGAATAAATTACTAAATGAAACTCAAAACTATCAGTCAAGCAGAAAATTCCTTATCATCTTTTAAGTGTCAGTTTGTATTTTATTGCTGTTAGTCTCATATGTCACTACCCTTCAGTGCTTTGACATTACTGACAGACAGAAAGGGAATTCCTAAAATTTACAAAAAAGTAGAAAAAAATAAAGATTGTAAACATTTGTTTTTTTCATGGATTTACTTTCTAAGAAGATGCCTCCTGAAGTACTAGACTTTCTTAGCTCTTTGGTGAGAGAGTGTCAAATAGTCATAGGGTGTAGAAAATCTATTAGTATAGAAAAGCCTGTAATTTTTTCTTGCCCGTGTAATGGTTTGGAAGACCATAAACTTCTATGATCCAGTGATTTTTCATTCAATCAGAGCAGCTGTCCACATATTGTAATTTCCTGCCTTGGTCGCTCTAAGTGTTTACCCATAAGATAAAAAGATAGGTTTTGCTATAATTTGCATTCCTCTTCCCTGCCTAATTTCATCTGAACCCCCATATAGAAGAATACAGAGATGAAATCTGACTGTGTTCACCTGTCATTTAAAGCAATGGCATCTTGGATATGTACAAAATGTTTTTTTCCTTGATGCCTGAGCAACATTTTCTATGATTTACCCATAGATTAGGGGTATAAATTAACTGGCAACATGTATTGTTCATAGTCAGCAAAAAAGTGACATCATTGAAATTTTTGCTTCTAAATCTGACTGCATTTAATTAACTTTCGATTCAAAAATCAAAACTGCTGAAAAGAACATTTTCTTTAGATATATACATGCTCAATATGCGTATTTTTCATGTATTTACATATACACACACATATATTCGCAAGCTCCTTTTTCTTGGCACACCCTGACTGAAACACCTCCTCTTCCATGTCCCACTCCTGATTTTTGTCTGTTTGTAGACTTTAACTATTACATTTTCCAAAAAAGGGAAAGACATAAAATAAAAGCAGGGGCCATGTCAAATGGAAAAGGGCCCTATAAACAAAAATATGGGGAGGAAAAGAGAAGAAGAATGGGAGACAGTTTTTAACTGGGATGGAAACAAGTCCCCTATTTATGCTAAATTAGACCTTGTGTCTGACTTGTGACCGTTGTCTTGTTACTGAAGTCACAAAAGATACCTGTCATTCATCGTGTCCGAATTTTAATTTGTAACAGGCATTTATCGTTCTTAGGACCGATTCAGTTCATTTGCCTTAAAGAAAAAGTAAAGTAGAGCTCGGGATACAATAGTGTAACCATAAAATCCATAGTAATCCTGACTGTGGGGAGCTGTGCCACAAATTTCTGTGTGGGGTAGATGTGATCATGGTCAAACTGTCTCAGCCTAGGTTGAAATGCAAAAATCCTTCACTTTTTAGCTCTTTGTTATTCATCCCAGCATAAAATCAGTAAGTCTCCCACAAGCTGCTTCCCAAAGTTTTGATCCCAAATTCATAAAAATTCGCAAAAGCCTTCCTAATGACTGTGGTCAGTACTGGATGTTTTTTTAATTTTATTTTTTTTTTCTGAGTGGTTGTAATGAGGATATCACAGTCAGAAAGAAATGGTGTATTTCAGAAATCCTCAGCTCGCTTTGGCTGCGTGCCATTCAGAGGCATTCCCTCATTTTTTTTCAGAGTGAATTACGGTGCATACAGAGCTTGTTACGCAGAAGGAATCTCTCATATAAATTCTACTTTTCTTTTTTTTTTTTTTGCAGGGTCGCACTCTTTCTCCCCTTCTTTTCATTACATAATATATTTTGCTTCCATTGCGGGCTGCTAGGAAGTCATGGCTGGCAGCCAAACTGCTCAGTAGAGCTCAGTAGTTTTGGACAGTTTTCCTGGCGCTCTCAATGATTCACTGTGTGATTTTGGGTAAGTTAGTCATTACCTCTGCTTATCCATTTCCCCGGAGTAATAGAGATCATTAATCATCACTATAAGCTGTTCTGAAGCCTAGAGATGAAAAGTGCTCATTATTAATGCTACTGACCTATAGGATATACATTTTCACTTGAGCTTCTGAACAAATAACTTTGTTGTTGCGTTGAGTTAGGGCCAGAAACGAGTTTTTTTTGGCAGAACAATGAATTCTTACAGGTAGACAGTTTTGCAGAAGTAGCTTCTCTTACACACTTCTAATCTGTATATGACTTTGAATTAAATTTCTATGTAAAATATTTGTCTGGGCCCAAAGGTTATATACAGTTTATTTCCTAGACTTCTCTTTGTTTAAACTACCTTTTCCTGTTTTATTTTAAATGTGACTTTGACTTTGTTTACAATTACAGATTTCCTGTAGACTGCAGGGAATGCATTGCTGTTCTTTTCTCTTTTCTCCTATTGAAAACCAAAGTGATCCAGAGATGAGTTACAACTACTGAGAATATAAATCCACAGAGCCATAACACATACGAACCCAAACAATCTTTGACTTTTCACGATTAAGATGCAGATAATGAGAGACCGCTTCAGCAGCACTTAGAAAGGATCAAATCAGCACTGCTGTAGTCCCATCACCTTCAAACTGTTACACAAAAATCAGGGCTTGGTGACTTAAATTCAGCGTTTGTTTTAGGGGTCGTTATCTTTAAATTCTACATCTGTAAATTGTTTTGTAAAATTGTTAATTCTCTTTTTCGTCTCCCACCACTTAACCCCCCAGTGCAATGTTACACGTAGATGCGCAGCCTTAATTGGTTTAGTTGCAAGAAGATAATCTTTTTTTCCTCCTTTCTCGCTGTTGCCTGTTAGCTTAAAGACTTTTTAGCTGAAGGTTGATAATTATCATTGAGAAGAAACTAACACATCAGGAGTTCATTTTCCATCTTAGCACTTGTGACGCTCCTTTGAACTCCTCTCGCCAAACCCACGTTCCCACTCTGTCACTTTCCTCCCTGCATCATAAAAAGGTCTCGTCAGGCAGCGGCTCCAGCCTTTGCTGGTGGGCAGAGGACATTGCTTCTCCTGAGCGCTCCTCCAGCATGGACAAACTGCACGAGACGTTGATAAACATGGAAGATGCTTTGGGTTCAGAGCACTCTGTCTGTTTATCATCCTGGGACTGGAAAAGTGCTGCTGGGGCTTTTGAGCTGCATCCCGTCTCATCTCCGCACAGCTTATCCCCCACGCCTTCCTTTGAATCCTACTCCTCGTCCCCTTGCCCGGCGGTGGCGGAGACCCCCTACGGCAGCGGCGGCAGTCTGGTGGGCTACAGCCTGGTGGACTTTCCCCCTGCCTACCTGCCCAGCCCCGGGCAGGCTCGGCTGCCCAAGGGCACCAAGGTGCGGATGTCTGCCCAGCGAAGGAGGAAGGCCAGCGAGAGGGAGAAACTGCGGATGAGGACCCTGGCCGACGCACTCCACACGCTGCGCAACTACCTGCCTCCGGTCTACAGCCAGAGGGGACAGCCTCTCACCAAAATACAAACCCTAAAGTACACCATCAAGTACATCAGCGAACTGACGGAGCTACTCAACAGCGTCAAGCGGGCGTAGACCCCACCTGGAGCACCTGCCCCGGCATGCTCAGGGCTTTTACAGACAAAGAAAAACCAGCAAAATTTCTTCCTAACCGGAGTACGGTGGCACGGGGTGCAAGATGAGGATAGAACAAGGAAGGAAATGAAGGAGAGCAAGGGCCGCTGTCATACATAGGACGTGACGCTGGAAGGTGACGTAGGATTGCCTAAAAACCTGAGCTGCAGGTTGCCGAGACAGAAGTCTTGGGTTTTGATTTTTTAAATGTCTTTTTAATGTCTTTTTGTTTTTTTTTAAATAATAAGCTTCTGAGAGATATTAAATCTAGTCTGATAGATAAGTAAAAACCCCCACAACTGCTCTTCCTAGGATTTACATATCACTGTTATGACTGATTATTGTTTAATGAGGACAATAGTAAATCCACAAGTTTTAAACTGAATTTTTAAAAAGTAAAATGACAACACTGTAAGAATACTATGTGTATTGATTTGTAGGCACTTTAATACTAGAATGAAGAAGAACATGTATAGTTAGTTCAAGTATTGTCTATTTATCCATGTTTCCACTGTACCTAAAAATCAAGAAACTACATAATAGTGAGAACATCTTTGCTCATAAACAAATAAATATCAGTGTCATAGTCTGTATCTTGTATTACATTTGATTGATAAATATGTGAAACCTAGCTATGACAGCTAAATCTTGGAAGTGAAATATAAGCACACTTGTATAGGTAAGCTGCTGTTAAATTCTATCTTCTTTATTATAGAAAACCATATAATTTTTCTGTATTTAATGTACAAAACCCCCTTCAGTGCCTGATAAATTACAGAAGATGTTTTTACATCAAAAAGCTAGAATAAATAAGATTAGGCTGAGTTATCTTCCTTCTCTCTGACATGAAATAAATTGATTCAGGTATCAAAAAGATGCAAATTTTATCTTCAAGGAGTACTGAAACCTAGGAGGGCTCTAGTAACCATGTCTCCCTATTGGAAGCTGTCAAATGAGCTTTTTCCTACAGCTCTTAACAGTCCTGCAAAACACACACATGAAACCTTCAAAAAAAAAAAAAAGACAAAAGGCACATAGTCTAATCCTTAATTACTTTGACATTCATCTGAGAGGTATCATACAGGGCTCACCACACTACCGAAAAACACAGGTTGCTTTGTAAATCTCATTGCAGACTGATTCATAAGACTTGGCTGCTCTGAGGCCAGCAACACAGAGAGGAGCAAGACCCAGGGCTGAGCTCCACAGAGATAATTAAGTGAGATTAACCTTTTCCCCACAGGGAGATGTAAGGAACACAGTGAGCAGCAGCCAGGAGGCAACAGGCTTGTCTCACCAGGATGGATAGATCAGCACGTCTGTGTGGGGCAGATGGTTTAGGTTTGTAGATACATCCTGTAGCAGAGCACAGCAATGCTAAGACTTTATTGCATCCGTCTCTTTTTGTTTTTTTCTTTCCCTCTTTCCATTTGTTTGGAAGAAAATACAGTTATCTTTTTACCTTTTTTTTTTTTTCCTCCAAGGCTCAGCCTAAGCTGACTCAGTGCTCTTCTCACATGGTGCACACACATTGGAGCAATTGGTGTGAAATCCATCAGCGGCTCAAAAAAGCAGCTATATTCAAATTTATGCAGGTAGCACTGTCACTTAAGATGTAACCACATGTAAGCATATCTCATACGCTTCTGTTTTGTTTTAACCCCTGCGAGATTTCTCGCAGGCCTTAGTGTTTCAGCAAGAATATAAATAGAATCATTTTTTCAAAGCCCTGTTCAATTGTCTAAATAAAGAAACTTTTATGCACATATGAGATGGGAGGACTAATGTCAGCATAACATTCCTCAATCTAATACTGTGCAGCTGATCCAGACTTGAGCAGACAAAGAGCCACATAGACAAGGTTGGTCTGGATTCTATTTTGAAAGGCAGTGAAGTTGCACATTGCCCATGAAGATCTTGCACAGAACCATAACCAAGAGCTTGATCCCACATCCTTTCTCAAAGATTCTCTTTGCCCCTGAGCGCTGTAAAGGGGTACCTCCTCACCAGTGCTGGCAAACCATCTGCAGAGACTCCTGTCATTCTGTGACATTAAAGACCATCATTATCCACAACTCTAGTGGTTAGGTACAGTGTTTATGCTTGGGAAGACTATTGACCTTGCTCCCTAAATCTTCCACACCTGAAATCACATTTTCCAGCTCTTCATCTAGGGAAGTCTATAGGGTCATAGTTAAACTGGAAAAACAGGGAGTTGGAAGGATCCACTCTTATTGCTGGTTTATCTATGACCTTGGCTGGTCATCCAGGATTGCTGCCTCAGTTTACCCATCTACAAATGAATACTCTGATAGTTAATGGCTTCAGAAGGCTGCTGCTCATAGATAAAGCTAAGTAACGCCATATGCAGAAAGCGTGTCCCAGTAGGAGGTACCCTGTAGATTTGAGAAGCAGCTCAGGGGCAGCATTTCCCACACCCCAGAGAAAGTGGCAAGTGAGGGCCCTGAATGTGCTGGACTACAGCTTGTTAGGTGCCTGTAGAGCTCCTCTGTCTTCCTGCATGTCCAAGATGGAACAACAGCTCTAAGTAACCACAAACACAAGGCTTTGAGTTTTGGAAGGACACTTTACTGCTTCTATGCCAGTGAACTAGACCTTTCCTGTACTTCCTAGCCTCAAAATTCCAGTGGCTGCTGCCATACTTAAAAAAATTTGAGCCTCAGTCCACTGTGGCTGCTTCTAAGCTGATCCTAGGGAACAGTCTATGCTAAGTCATTCCCTGTGCTGCGATAGGACTAAAGCCTATGTCCTTGATGGAGTTAGTTCACTAGAAAATGCTGTACACTTGCACAGTTTAATTTGTTTGATCCCTTCCTAGGGAATCTTTCTTTCCACCTGCATGTGTGTATGGGGAGAAGTGACTGAGGTGTAGGAGTAGAAAGCATTAGTAGGTTCAGTACCTGCCTGTGACTGGGATCTCCTAGGGTCTGTCAGGTTTGTTTCTCCTTTCCCACAAATAAGTGAAGCCTTTCTCTGTCTGATACAGAACATCTCTACAAATGCTTCCTTTTGTAATTCTTTTGCTTGACATAGACATTTCACTGATCCAGAGGAAATGGTCTGAATTATTATATTCATAACAGCACAAGTCCTGCTGCTACTACATGTTGAATTTTACTTTTTTTTTCAATAAAACAGAATAGAGTCAAAGTTCCTATTTTCTTTAGCCCTATGCATTTAGGATACTTAATTGATGTGAAAGAGACAAAGTCAACTTCCCTATTCAAGCTATCCTGAATTCTAACAGCAACACTACAACAATCCATAAAACAGAGACAAAAAAAATGGAACTGCAGTCTGAAAAAGTTTCACAAGTCACGGCAGTAGAGGCTATCTTTCACACACAAGCATGTTCTCTCAACACACTGTATTAAAAATGTACATGGAAATAAAGCTGAAGTAGTAGCCCAGAAATCACTGCAAGTCCACAGCTAAGGAATTAAATTACATTGTGCCTAAGGGATAGAGTTCTTTATTATGCTGAAAGAAAAGAGATAGAGTGAACTGGGGTTAGTCCCCAACGATGAAATAAACTCTTCTGGCCCCAGGAGCTCTTGTTTTTCCAGATTAGCATGTCACTGATATTGCTTACTAATGTGGAGAGCAGGACATGGCTACTAAAGAAGCTGCCACCACAACATGAGTTTATATTGCATTCACTCTTTTATCATACAATAAGTTCATAGAATGCCCCGGGTTGGAAGGGACCTCCAAAGGTCCTCTAGTGCAACCCCCCTGCATTAAGCAGGGACATCCTCAACTAGATCAGGTTGCTCAGAGCCCCATCAATCCCGGCCTTGAATGTCTTCAGGGATGGGGCCTCCACCACCTCCCCAGGTAACCAGTTCCAGTGTTCTACCACCCTCATAGTAAAGAACTTCTTCCTAATGTCCACTCTACATCTACCCTCTTCCAGGTTGAAGCCATTATCTTGTCCTATCACTATAAGTTCTTACAAAAAGTCCCTCCCCAGCTTTCTTGTAGGCCCCCTTCAGATACTGGAAGGCTGCATTAAGGTCTCCCTGGAGCCTTCTCTTCTCTAGGCTGAACAACCTCAACTCTCTCCGCCTGTCCTCATAGAGAGAGGTGCTGCAGTCCTCTGATCATCTTCATGGCCCTCCTCTGGACCCATTCCAACAGGTCCATATCCTTTTTGCATTGGGGGCTCCAGAGGTGGACGCAGTACTGCAGGTGGGGTCTCATCAGAGCAGAGTGGAGATGGAAAGTCACCTCCCTTAAACTGCTGGCTACGCTTCTTTTGATACAGCCCACGATACAATTGGCTTTCTGAGCTCTGTTTGCATATTGCTGGCTTGTATTCAGGTTTTCATCCACCAGTAGCCCCAACTCCTTCTCCACAGAGTTACTCTCAATTTACTCATCACCCAGCCTGTATTTAATTGTCCTGACCCAAGTGTGGGACCTTGCATTTACTTAGCCTTGTTGAACTTCACGAGGTTGGCATGGGCCCAACTCTCCAGCCAGTCTGGGCACCTCTGTGTGGCTTCCCTTCCCTCCAGTACTTCGTTTGCACCACACAGATTGATGTTGCCCGTAAACTTGCAGAGGGTGCGCTTGATCCCACTGTCCATGTCACCGACAAAGGTGTTAAACAGCACGAGTCCCAGTATTGATCCCCAAGAAATGCCATTCATCAGTGGTCTCCATTTGGACATCAAGCCCTTGAGTGCAACTATCCAGTCAATTCTGTATCCAGCAGGTGGTCCATTCACGAAATCCATGTCTTAGAGATCAGGATGTCATGTGGGACAGCATTGAAGGCTTTGTACAAGCCAAGGTAGATGATATCAGTTGCTCTTCCTTTGTCCTCTGACACTAACTCCATAGTAAAAGGTCACCAAATTTTTCAGGCATGATTTGCCTTTGAAGCCATATCAGTTGCCACCAATCGTATCCTCATTCTGTTGTAGGAAATCATAATTCATGAATGATACTAGTCATCTGCTGCCCTTTCAGCTTTGTCAGTGCTCAAATACTACAGGGATGAAGAACAATATGAGAACTTCTACAGAAATGAGTTAACTGAAACAGATTTCAGAATCTCAGGAATAGCCTTGAGATTCAGAAACTTGGCACTTTGTTTGAACTACTCATCCCTCACTGTGTTTACTGCTGAGATGATTACATGATCCTGCTGCTCCCAGAGTCAGTTGCTGGACACTACAAGTAGATATTTTGCTTTTTAAAGAAATACTTCAGACAGTAAAAACAGACTTTGCATCGAGCCAGAGAGAAAGAGCCAAGACTGTGCATATACCCTCCCTACCCAAAGATACTGGAGAGCAGCACATTGAAGCAGGCTGAAGGCTAGGAAAAAAAAACCAACATGAGCAAGGGGCACCAAATCACAGGTGAGATGGCTAGACTTCTTCAGCTGCTTTCCTGAGCAGCTTTTCATGTTCAGAGATGCACTCTTGTCTCTGCTCTGGGTGAATTGCTGAGGTGGGACTAGTTGGGATCAGAGACAGAACGTTTAAAGCTTCAGAGCCGGAGAAAAGAGGGACTTTTCTCCCACAGCCATCCTAAATTCCTTTTATCTTAGGAAAGAGCAAGGCAGGGCAGAGCAGGTAGTTACATGTAATGGATTTTATACAACTTAATTCCTTTGATGCCATCATCCAGGCAAGCTGGTGCTGCTGGAGGGAGGAGCTGCTGCTATTAACAGCATGAGAATAAGCTCTGGTTTTCTTGTACCTTAGAGACCAGAGGTATTCTGGTGCAGGTGGAAGTAGATGATGCTTCTTTATTTAGCAGAAAGTACACAGATGGAAAGGAAGAAGCCTTGTACACTCTCCAGGGCAAACTTTCCATCTGAATTTTGAAGAGTGATAGCTTCTCTGCCTGCCCCATAAAAGGGGTGCAGCAGTGTGTTACCTGCCGTCATCAACAATACCTAGAAAAACACCCTGAAGATAGAGAGGCCAAATCCTCTCTTGGTGGGAAGAGTAAGTGCCTTAGAGAGAATATTCCTCAGTGGCTAAACTATCACATGTGAAAGCAGCTCCCCAGGCAAACCTTGGCTCTGTGAGCCTCAGAGCTCACCCCCCACAGCAGAGGGGGGCATGGGGCCACCCATCCACGCAGTGCTTTGAAATTCTATGCTGAGGAGCACCATGTAGGTGCCAAGAGGTTTTATGGTTACACATTTGGGCTGCACATAGGTGTGTTTGGTGGGGGGAAGAAAGCCTCGCGCAAGAGGACTTCAGCCTGTTCCTTGGAAGAGCTGCTTATCTGTTAGCTGTCCCCTCTGCCTAGGGGTGCTAGGGATCATCCCGCCAGTTCTGCGTGCCAGTAGCTAAAAAAAAACAACACACCCCACAGTAATAAATATATACTCCAGCTTATAAGGAGCCAGTATCTGACCAACTTTTACTCCCCAATATTTTTGCCATATAACCACAAATGTTATTACTGCCTTTAACAGATGGAAAAGCCAACTGTGAAGTCCCAGCTCTCAGTAAAGCAGCTTGTTGTTAATGAGCTATACAAGCTGAGTCCATCTGAACACCCTCACTGATCCAGCCCCCAGTGTTTTGCTCCTTTAGACAGCAATATGAGCCTAGGCTTGCTCTCTTCTCACTACACCACGTATTTACTGCTTACTTATGTTTTAAAGCATTTCTTTCAAAGCAGATACCTATCTGGAATTTGGGAATACAGCTAACATCGTGTTTAAATGTTTCTGGACTTGCATGCACAAATGAAAGCAGAAAGTGTATGGGAGCAACAAGGAGAAGACTCAGACTTGTGGCAGAAGCCAAAACTTGAATCAAAGCTTCCCAAATCATCAGATCATTGTCAGAACATATTTTCCTCTGGATTGAGATGCATAGTGTTTACTCTTTTACTGAAAACTTTGAGACTTTGTATATTGATTTGGATTTTTTTTGTTTTAAAATTTAGGCCAGAAAGTGTCAGTTTTCCTAATTTTTACTTATTAATAGTAAATTTTTGCTGCTTTGAATCACCAAAGCAGTAGAGTGGTTTAAATTGCTAGCCAGGCCATTGAATATAGACTATAGTGAAAATAAGAGGTCTGCATTTCTATCAGAGACCAGATATGAGGCTAGGTGTAGCACTGGCCTACTATCATTTATTTGAAATGGAAATAACTATCTGTAGTACACTTCTGTTACTGTTCCTATTTTCCTATAAAAACAAATCACACTGGACTTCTCTTTTCCCTTAGACTTTTATCATTCACCTGTTGAAATTGCAGAAGACATTAAGCATAAACAAAGAAGATTGATCTGCTTTCAACTTGTGTTAACAGGGATATAAAAATAACATCCCAAATACCAGGAAGAAAAGCATGTGGTCATAAAATATCCACTTAAAAGGAAAAGAGGTGTTGATACAACACTTGAAGAGGACTTTCCCCTCCTCCCTTTTTTTTTTTATACATATATAACCAGGAAGACATTTCCTGAATTTTAGTATAAACAGACACCTCTGAGATGGAGGGAGTATTATTGTCATGTCTTAAATATCAGTAAAATCTTTAAAGTGTTGTTAGAAAGCTTCTTGTCAGTTTTTTTCATAATTCTCAGTCCAACCATGGAGGGGAATCCCCTTGAATTTTCCTACACATTGAAACAGCAAAGGATCATCTTACCTATTACCGTTTCTCATTTTGCAAAATGACAATAAGCAGAGCTTTTAGAAGAGCTGAAGAGCAGAGCCACAGTTTACCTGAGCATCATCTTGCCTTTCAACAACTCTTAAGCCTTCATCAACAGAAAGAATCTCAAGATATTGATTAATCTTATAAAAAGAAGTGAAGGTGCCTTGGACAAGATTGTAAAAACCAGATTTCTATTCCTAAGTGATGTTTTTCTTGAGTCTTGAAAAACAAATCAGCAATACAGGAAGCCACAACAAAGACTGAGTTAAAAGCACTTAAACAGGATGTCCAATCTCATGCTTGGTTCTCATAGCAGTCCCTCGTTGCTATATTCCCCCTCACTTCCCAGCTCTGAGAGGGGACAAGGTGGCTCAGGCTTACCCAAGGCAGCCTAGGTTGTGCAGGTAAAGTGTTGTCACAACAGATGAAGATTGACACTCACCTACCTGGAGAAAACACTGTGTAACAGTAGCTTCTTGGGAGACAGTTATGATATAAAACACGCAGAAAAGTCACCATACAACTTAACGTGCCCGTACTCATGTTCTGTTAGGTGCAAACCCCTGGCGACATATTATAGGTGTGTCCCTTTGATTTCTCAACTGATTGTGCCCACAGTTTGAGGAATAGCTAGCACTTAACTCACTGGGTTAATGTAGGGGAAAACATTAAGAACTCGTCAACTCTGATGTCAGGCTTATATTTTGTGCGTTTTGCTTTTCCTCTCATGCTGTCATATTTACATCTCATTCCTCAGTATCATAGCTGCATGGCTTTAATCTTCACCTGCCACAGGACAAACAATATAGACTCCTTTAGCACAGTAGCCTCCTTTACTAGAAAACAGTTGATGCATGTCCTTCATCACAAGGCCCTCAGATTTTTCCCAGAAATTACAGTAAAAGATATCTTTCGTCTGCTTAGCAGGCAACCGGAAGACAGACGAGACTTGCAAACATGAGCTTGTAATTATAACACAAGCTGGTTAGTGGTCTCTCTGTACAGGTATTGTAGCAACAGAGCTACAAGCTCTTAAACATGCTTTTTCACAAAGTGCAAATATATTCATAAAATAGTTTCTTGCTTGTTAGCCTTCACAGAAATTCTCTGTATTACAATTATATGTAATATAATAATGGGTGTCTGTTTTTTAACACTATATCTTTAACTCTAAGGAATAATTATTTGTGCTGAGCAATAGCTTCCCTTAGAACAGGAAAACACACTATTGAATCTGAACTGTTTTCATATCACTGTTCAGATTCAAGAAGAAGCCAAGAATAAACAAAAACAAACAACAGACCAAAGATAGGATAATCTGGCAGGAGCTCCTAAGCCTCATATGCTCTAGTAAGGAAGAATCCTTGACACTTTGTGGATGAACACCATGTATTATCATGACTACTACTTCTACTACTGCTACTACTACTACTACAAGTCCTCACCTAAAGCTTTCTTTTTCATTTAGGCTGAAAGCTTGCTCAGTTAAGCAGTCACTGATGCTATTCCTGAGTGATTCCCTCCCACCTAGGGAAGGCAGCTTGACATTGCAGAGGCACAACACACCTATGAGATCCACATTTTACAGCCTTTCTGTCAATAGCTACTCCACGATCAATTAAGTCCATCCTCATCTTGCTTCAAAAAACACTTTCTCATGCTGATATTAAGCACTTTGCAATCGTTTGGTCATACTGAAGCTTTTAAAAAAATCTCAAAGTGATTTACAATTGACTTCAGATCTGTTACCACCTTCTTCCCCCTACTCCAGAACAGATGCTTCCAGCTGCAAAGTGCCCAGACACAAGTTTGGGAACACATCAGCTGAGCAGACTGTGTCAGATGCAACTCATGCAAAAGACTAGTAAGAGTTTAACACTATAAAAGAACAGAAGAAAGCAATACACCAATTTAAATACGAAGATACACCCATATTGGTTAGGTGACCCCTTCTCTCAGTTGACAGCATCAATATATTTTCCTCATTGATACATTTGAGATGTCTTCACTTGTAAATCCAGGCAGCTTGCTTAGGTCACCTGAGTGCAACTGCACAAAACCAAATAGTTCTTGGTCAGTCTCTGTCAGAAGTCAAGTGTATTTACCTAGAGGGAGAAGAGAGCATACCAAAGTCTCTTACATTACAACAGCAGTACAATTAGCATTTCAGTAGCATATATTAAGATTGACACCAACCTCTGCTAGTTGTTTTCCTTCCTAACAAGCACTGCTCCAGATGACACTTGCCCATGCGGTTCTGCACTGCGGTCTAGTAAGACATTGCGGCTTTTAGTTTTTTGTACAGCACACACTAGGACTAAAAGTCTGTCATTTGACACAGCTCGTGAGAGCACATGTCATATTGCTGAGCAAAGATTCAGGAGTTACTTGATAAGTGTCTGTTATCTTACCAAGCCTGTGTTTCCCAGGACTGCATCTCCTCGGACAAAGAAAACCTGAAGGCTGTTGCAGAGTGCTGCAGATCACCACACTGCAGTGGAAATACAGCTAAAAAGACAAGAATATTTATACTATGTGTAGGGGAGTCTTATCTCACAAATATCCAATACATCTTCTGACCTTAAAGGAGATGAACTGCCAATTGACTTCGTATTTACTATTTTTTACTGTGTTATGCCTTCAAGAAGGTGGCTAGTAGCCCCAGGCAGCACCTGAATAGCTGAGACCTTACAGAGCATTTGCTGCATGCACGGCTCCAGGCTTACCTACTGGGACTGCCAACAACGTGGGACAGACTGAGAAGACGTCTCACCTGCTCTTGTAACAGAGTTGTGCCTTGTACAAAGGTGAAGATCTTCACTTCAAATCTCTTTAGGTGCTGAGGAATTTTTACTCTGAGGCTATAATTAACTTCATGGAAGACAGTTCTGTAAGGATCTTCACTGTTTTCACACCTTTTTGGGAAAGTGAAAGAAGAGATATTTAATCTAAATATTCATCACTTCAACCAGATTTTTAGCAAAACAAGGAGGTGAAATACAGAGGAACTTCCCTCAGGCCATAGGGTTATGGCTAGAGCCTCCCTCATTCATGAACCCTATCTTCTGCCACAGTCAGGGTTATTTCTTGTTCTTTCTTGCCAGCTGGAAGTTGGTAGCTAGAAGCACTTCTGGCCACTGCCCTGACCTGCTGACACCAGAAGGCATAGCTACTGTGCTCACACTGACAGGTGCTCCACAGTCTACCAGAAACTGCCCATGAGGACAAACCAATACATCCAAGTTGACTTCTGTCCCCTTCCCCTTTGCTCCCACCTAAGGTAAGGGACCTTATACTGAACAGTTATCAAATACAGGAGGAAAGCCCTTCTTACCCATTTATAAGAATGGGCCACTGTGGAAGGCTGTCCTGGTTTTGAGAGTTTGTGGCCCAACAATCTTCCAGGTTTAACTCCAGTCTTGGATCTTTAGGCTGAAGCAGTTCAACTTCAAAATACAGTGACTCCCTCAGATATTTCACCACCGGATATTCTGATTCCTGGTAAGGTTCCAAGTAGGATTTCTCTAGAAGAGAGTATTATGTTAGTTTCCTTTTCACAGGGTGAGTATTCATAGACTTTTTTCTTAACTCTTCTTTCCACCACCATTTACTGACAGAGTAATACTAAAGTCTAAGAATATATGAATGTCAACAAATGGGGATAGGATGCCAGAAGAGAACTGGCAACGAAAGCAAAGATCTGAACTATGCTACCTTTGAAAAGCTTCAGTGAAAGAGCAAGATAGCCAAACCCTGGCTCAATACTGGGTGGTGGATTCTTCTTAGATTCATATTGGACATCAACAGTCTGCTTGATTGCATACCAGCATACAAATTTTAGCCTGAGGGAAGAAGTTTATCATCAGATTTTTGGAAACCAAAATATCTTAGACAACCTTCTTTTAGAGAATGACACTTACTGGTATGCTGGTGTATCATTGCCAGGTTCGAAATAGAGTACATCATTTTCATATGCCATGGTTGTGCTACTGAACTGAAAGATACACATCATTGCAAACAGGACAGTTACACTGGAGTCTGCTTTGGTTTTGTTAGAGTTTTCTTTTTGGTTTTAAACTATATTCACATCCCTTCACTTGACTGGCGGATTGTACTGAGCAGACTACAGTTAAGAACAGCCAGAAATTACCAGTTGACAGCCCTATCCCTATTGAACTAAAGTCGACTGTAGCTGACAGCAATGCCATAGTCAAGAATAAACAGTTTATTAGCTAACAATATCTTAAATATGACATAACACCCCAAAAAGGGAGTGCACTGGGCCTGAGAAAGAGATAAGTTGTTTCTGTTGACAGAATCAGTGTGTATGTAACACGAAACGCAACATTCTCAGAAGCTGCATTTGTGATGACCTGAATGTGAGCATAATCCAATCCTTTGATATTTTGTTTGTTTTCCATTTATGCAGTATGTAAGTGTCAGGAACAAGATCCACTCTAGTCTTGGGCCATGCAGCCTTTAGCAGCACCTAACCAGCTTCTGCAACGCACATCTTCACAGCATAAATTCACATTCAAGTCCATTGCTAAATCAGAGGTGTCAAACCAAAGGTTAGTTTCTGATCTTGAAAATCTCAGAAAAAGAATGTAGATGTACACTTAGTCATCTGACCTGCTTCCAGCTTCTGCTCAACTGAGTCTCTGCCAATATCAGTAACAACTCTAATCCAATACAGAGTAAACTTCACTTGCTTAAGCCCTTACTTTCCTACTTGTTCCACAAGTGTTCACGTTGAACTTGAAGGTTGCAGTCTTCTCTGTCACGAGACTGGGTTTGCACTGTCTGTCCCTCAAGACAAGCAGGCTGGTGTTCAGGTCTGCAACTCTTACCAATTTCACAGCTGTAATAATCACAGTGCCATTGGGCAAGCACTCTGAAAGAAATATACATTTTCATAGAAATCAGGACTCAAACTCCTTTATGTTGTAGCCTAAGCACAAAAAAGACGTTCTCCATGGATTTGATAGCAAGTTTAAGACTCTCTTCAGTACTAATAACTGATTTTTCTTCAAGCTAGCTGCCAGTAGAGTGTGCATTACACAAAGTTGGTGATTTTACTTACCTTTCTCCTCTTAGAAATTGTCACCCTTTCCCAAATGGATTCTTCTAGCCAAGATATTCAGTACGTTTAATACTGATGAGTAGCTTTAGAATGACTAGTTTAGGGTGCCCTCCCTCCACACCAAAAAAAAATTTAATAAATTTCAAACTCAAAAACAACCACAAAACCCCTTTAAAGAAGCTTCACGATTTTGGAGGTGAGGGAAAGCGGAGTTTGAGTTCTGCCACATCTCCCAACCTCATACTAGGCAAGATAGTCACTCCAATATAAAATTTGACTTGCCTTGTAGCATATTGCTTTGCAGGAAATCTAATAGGCAAATAGAATATCACACAACTATAAATTTTAGAAACATTCCAGACTGTATGGGCTTGCATGACTTAGTATACAACTCAAAGAAAAAAAGCATTGAGGACTAATCCCCAATATATTATTACGTAATAGCTCTGAAGGTGAAAATATGCAGGAAACTGAGAAGTCCCTCCTATTAGCCAAGGTGATGCCATCCTTCAAGGTTAAGTGGAATGAAGCCTTTATTCCAGAAGCATTAAGATCCTAGAGATGACAATCACAGATTAAACAAGACAATAAAGACACACTGTTCAACTTGAGTATTCAAAAACTAAGAGGGCAGGTTATCACTTGCCAAATGTAACGGAGATTGATCAAAGTCAGCTCCACAGGGGAGACTATTTTAAAACAACTTTAAAAACTTCTAGATTAAAAAAGAGTGTAATACAAACCCCACTGCATATACAGTTGCATTAAAGATAGTGCAGCCTTAAAAGTGCTTGTAGAATGTTGTGGGGGTTTTTTCTTGCCTACTTCCAACATTAACCAAGGGAAACTAAAGTGTTCTGCCATGGGCAGAAAATAATCCTCCATTAATCCCTTGAAGCCTCTCTTAAAGGGAAGTTTTATTGCACTTCAAGGACATAGTGTGTGATGTCCATACCTCACAGCTAGATTGTGCCTTTTAATTGCTACGTGCTGGCATCCTTACCTCATAGTTCATATGGGAAGAAAGAAAAGGGACAGAGATTGTTAAGTGAGTGTCATTGTTCCTCAGGCTGTAGTTGTACTTTTGTGCAGCTTCTGGGGTCAGGTGCCAGTCTGAGATGAAAGGTAGCCAGTTTTGGTCCACATTCCCGTGAGTGATAACAAGATGAAGGTTCTTCCCATCACAAAATCCCCTTGCACTGGGCAGTACTGCAATACAGTCAAGAGTCAGCCAGAAACTCTGACGACAGCTGGCATTAATAGGGCTATTTAGGACCCTAACAGTATCCCTGGCTGAAATTAGCCCAGTTAACAGCTGAGTTCAGAACCAGGTTGGCACTGCTTTGCCCAGGTTCCACTAGTTTACCTGCATCTTTAACAATTGACACAGTTATGACAGGGACACCAAAGGTTTCACTTGTTGGATGGGTTATGAACTCAAGTGTCACATTCAGGGTGTATGCTCTCATATCCTCTGTCATGTACTAGAAAAAACATATTGAGAAATAAAAAAAATCAACCAGAGATATCATTGTTCCCATACAATGGAATGCTGCAGTGTCTTAGTACACACCTCTTTCTTAATGCTTGGTGCATCGAGTGAGACTTCTATTACATAGGCTTTGCTTCCATTAGCATATCTGATGTCATATGTTAGATATCCATGCTGAATAGCTTCAGGTACAGCAACAGTTGTTCCCTCAATGGTTAAGTTCACAAGCTCCACGTCTGCGAGGAATGTTCCCACTGTCACATTCATTAGCCTCAAACTCAGATTTGAGTCTGAAAAGGAGCACAATAGCATTCAGCTCTTACCAGTAGCAAAACCTTCAGTAAATTTATTGTTAAGCTACTTACTTTTCGTTATAACAAGCTCTCCTTGTTCAAATGGTGTTTCTATTTCCTTGATGATAGTATGTTTTGTTAGTCCCCATTTGTTATCTTCCCACTGATGTTCCAAGAACAGATTGATGGTGTATTTTGCCCCATGCTGTCCACTGTTCACGAAAGTCTAGAATTTCAAATCAATACCTCTCAGTATTAAAAGTTACCAATAAAGTAATATTGTAGCATCTTTACAGTGAGGGTGGTGAGGCACTGGAATAGGTTACCTAGGGAAGTTATGGATGCTCCATCCCTGGAAGTGCTCAAAGCCGGGTTGGACAGGACTTTGAGAAACCTGGTCTAGTGGAAGGTGTTCATGTCCATGGCAGATGTGTTTGAACCAAATGATCTTTAAAGTCCTTTCCAACTCAAACCATCTTATGAGTTTATGATGTCAAGGTCACCTAGAGCTGTAGCTCCAAACAATTGTCCTCAACTCAGGAATCGTGGACTCTCAAGTGTTGCTTATTGTATCTCTGAGTTTAGATTATCTAGAATACTCAGAAGACTTGTCCCTCACTCCCAAGTTTCAAAGCAACAGGGGACTGTCATCAGTGAAAGGGCTCCTTCAGTTTCCTTTGAGGTTTATTTATTGTAACATCTGTCCAGAATTCAGCTAACTCCAAGCAGCTAGATTTAGATCTGTTAGATTGCTCATCCTAATATCATATGGTTTGGTGGACAAATGGGTTGTTCCCATTCTCTTACATTGACTGTGTAAAACACAACAGAACCTCTGCATGCTTTACAGTGCCAGTTAGGACTGTATTCAAGGAATATGAGATCAGGACCAAGAGAGAGACCTCTGTGTTAACCTGAGGAAGGAAACAAATCAATAGTTCTGTGTAGGATTCTGTCTCTGTGATTGTAAGAAAAGAAATTCTTCAAAATCGTGCTTACAAGAGCTATCTTTGGTGAGGGTTTTTGAAATTTTTAATACACCCTTTCTCCCCCCTCACTCCAATTATTCATTTGAAGGGCACCAGAATAAAAAAAATTATTCCTCCCCAGAAAAAACAAAACCAACCATAAACACAAAACAAAACGAACAAAAAAGACACACAAAAGAATGAACAGAACATCTGTTGCCTGGCACATAAGTCACTAACCTTGTAATAGCCACCTTCTGCACCTATTGGTATCTTCACTGTAATTGCATTTAAGTCGTTTGATAACACATATTTCCTGGAAGCCATTTCTTTGGCAGAGAGTTTGCGTAGATCCACTCCAGCCTCAACAAGCACATCCTTAAAGCTAGTTGCTCCAGCAGAAAGCAGTTGAATATACTTTGGAACAGTCCAGATAATTGTTTTGTTAGTGTAGTCCACACCATCTTCGAGACAAGATATAAAACCTCATTATACTAGTTGTAAATTTGTCCCTGTATGTTTAAGTATTGGAGCAAGGTACTACATTCCTCACCTACAGGACACGCCACAGCAGTATTCACCATCACAATATTCCATCGCTGTTTGTAAAATGTACTTGATCTCACTGCAGAAAAGGTAATTCCCTGATCCTATAGGAAGAGATGTGGTTAGACCTACACAGCCCAGCATCTTGCTGGGCAGGAATGAGCACACCAACCTCAACCAGCTGAATTTGTGCAGCAGTGTATGGTATTCGCAGCAGAACCCTGGTGTCGGTGATGTTGAGTCCGTAGCCAGCACTCCAAGCATTGCTCATAAGCAGAGCCTTTTTTTCTTCTGGCTGATGAAACACTGTTTGCCATATTGAGGCTTCTCCCGTTTTTGCCTGCCCAGAGAAATTCATCAACAGTTTAAACACACAGTATGCAACGTAACAGATTATTTTGGACTGCCCAGCAATTTTGTTGCCTTATTTTGAGTATTGCTAAGGGGATAATTCTCCAGCTTTACCCCCTACCCCTCTCACACAGCAAAAACGTGCCATATTAAGAGCATCAGAGATTAAATGCACTGCTGCATTGCAAATATAGGGTCCAAGAAGAGAAAGAAACACAACAAAAACTATCCACAGTTCACCTGTGGGCCATAGGGTTTTACAGATTTTTTTTTTTTTGCTGCACAGTCTCTTGCCTGGGGAAGACTTGATTTCTAGGTTCTTTGAGAAATTTCTTCCTTGAAGGCATGGCCTATAGCTCTCTATTTCTAGCAAAATCTCTACACTAAACTCATGGTACAGAAGTTCTGTTCTTCCTACTTAAGTGCTTTTTGAAAGGACATTTTGTACCATGTGTACATAGAAGAATGGTTATGGCAGAAGTAACACTAAGCTTTTACTAAGAAGAAAATCTGTAATTTTACCTCTGGAAAGGCAAGAGTCCAGTCCTCAAGTTCATCTTGAATGAAGTCTTTCAGAGTCTGTGGAATCTCCCTCTCAACAGAAACCTAAACAGAAAAAGCCACTGTAAAGGGTTTACTCCCCAGCAAATTCAGTAGGGAAACTTCCTTCAGAAAGCCCATATATCTGTTTTCTCAGATAAGATTTGTTGAGGCAACATTTGATGAGCTCAGTCCATTAGCTTAACCTTTTGAATACCGTTTCACAACTTTATTGGCTATGAATGTTGGCAAGTAGGCTATGTAAGTACAATAAATGCAGCCCTAAACTCAAGATGTATGCTCTGCATTAACTAGCAAGTTGTTCATAGTGGAGCATTCAAATTCTGTTTCCAACACACATTCCTATCATCTAATAAGCTTCAAAGAGAGCACCTTCCAGTACTTACCTCCTTAAAGTACCATCCCATAAATACTTCTAACACTTACCTCCATATAGTTACTTTCACATAATAACTCTCTTGGACTCCACGGACCATAATAGCAACTTGCCGTTTTCAGATGAGTTGTAGCATTTTTCATATCAGGAGCGTGAGATGCTTTGATTTGTATGGTTACTACAAACACATCTTTCTGTATGGACACAGGAAACACTTGCTGGTTAGACTGATCTCTCCCTAGTCAGACACCACCTATCCTTGAGGCCTAATAGAAAAATCACAAAACCCACCCGCCAGCCTTAGAATAGAAAGCAAATCCATATTGTTGTGAAGTTAGTGCTTTCTATTTGATTAATTACATAGGCTATGTGCATATAGGCACATAGCTACAAAGCAACATAAATACTTTGGGAAGTAGCTCCAATCTTTAACATAGACCCAGAAGAGGACAAAAAAACGCTCCCTAAAATCTAACTGATCTTGTGTTTTATGACACAGTAGCAGTGAGCAAGCAACACAAGCAGCCAAAGATTGAGCTTTTCCCGTAATGTGTCTCAGACAGTAAATACTAGAGCAGAGCGCAACACAGCTGCCAGACAGAATTCTCCGTTCTTATCCAAGAGAAAACAGTTGCTCTTCAAGGGCATATGCGATACACTTCATGAGTTCCTCCATAAGCCATTCAAGTGTTAACAACATTGAATATTCTCAGATCTCTGGATACATTTGAGGAGAATTAAATAATGTTCTGCTAATAGATGTTCAAGACATTGTGAAACCTCAACGAATACCTATAAACAATTTGGTAATCTTTCGCATACAGGTCGTACACAACAGCACTGTGAGCAAAATGCCTATGGCAGACTTACCTCTAAGCGAGAGTAGCAGCTTAGTGCAGAAGCATGAAACTCAATGTTACTCCAATGGCTGTAAATTACTGTATAGCCACATTGTGATGCCAAGGCCTCATCTAGCTCCCAGGCTATGCCAGACTGATCTACGGGCAATCAGTGAAGAGTGATGTTAATGAGTATAACTACTGCTCTGCAAACTACCTGAGCAATCTGCCCTTGCCCCAGGGTTCAGCTGATTCTGCTCCAACAGGGCTCAGCTGCATATCCTGGGCTGAGACATAAAAGAATTGCCAAGTGGTGAAAGAGCTGTAACAAAGTCTATAGAAAGTTAGAAAGGTAAAAGTCATACTGGGACAGAAAATGCTACCAGCTGAAGGATTGAGGGTACAAAAAAAATAATTAAAAAAAACATCAACATGTGAAGATATTAAATCCTAAAGGAGCAAAAAAAACCAGTAAGCACAGAACAGTCAGTTAGGTCATCAGTGTCAAAGTTATCAGGATTGACACGTGATGACATCCTCAGCAACATCAGGAGTCTGATCTGTGGCATGCACAGACCACTGTTGCTCTCCAACACCTGCCTGACCAACAGAGTCTCTTCAGCTCTTTTATAGGGGTGATAAACCTAAGCCAAGCTTTAGTTTTGGCTCTTTTAGGCTACAAAACTCTTTGTGGTTTTGGGCTTTTTAATTTTGTTTTTTTTTGAGCTTTTTTTTCCCATATAATTGTGTTCTACTTTCAAGCTGGACCTATCCCAGTTACAGTGTCTTTGTGTATAAATGAAAATGCCCAAACAAACAAACAAAAAGTATTAAGTGAGTTTTACACAAGTTTAACTTTCTAGAAAGATGGTTGTTATGCTACAGATGTCATGGACTATATCTAGTCAGACAGCTAACTAGCACAGAGAGCCAATTTAAAGCTCATTTTACATTTTATGCATAAAATTTTACACCTGATGTTTACACCCTCAAAGTTAATCTCAATCTGCCCTTCCAGGGCACTCTGCGGTGCTTTTCACTCAAATGCACCACTTGTTTACTAAACCCACAGCCAGAGGGCCCAGCTAATTTTTCTTAAACTTCATTAGGTATTTATATGCCTCCATCAAGTCCCTTAATTGAAAGTAAAGAAGGTGGAAAGCCACAAGTACAAAATCAGTAATGTAGTGCCAACTTCAACTAGTGAATTTTCAGAATAGTGTATGCTATCACTATGGAACACTTCCACCAGGAGGGAAATCCACCAGCATTATAATGTCTAGAAACTATCATGCTAATTTCAATTTTAGTCCAAAGAGAGCAATGATTAGACTTGATATTGCTGAGTTATCACATTCAGTCTACAGGATACATTATACAGAAATAAAGACAGCATTTGGCTTTACTTACAGTGAAGTCCAACCTACTAACCTCTACAATCTTAGAATAATCCAGGGAATTCTAGTACAGGGGGACCTCAGAATTTAAACACACTTCACCACATGTAATTCACTTGTCAGGTTCTTCTATATCAACTTACCAACAACAGAAAGAGATAAGTATTTGTCTTCAAAGTGTTCTGCACTTAGTGTTATACGCAAAAGGTTCCCCAAGCACTCTGAACTCATAGATCCTGTGTTGAACATATTGAAAGGCTAGTTAGTATAGGATTAAAGAAAACATCCAAACAGAAATCCATAATTCCCTTGACTGCATCAGTCAGTGTCATGACAGCCGTATCCCAGCATCTCTGATCAGAAGGTGTCAAAGGGATTTTATTTTTTTTTTAAACCAGAAATATTTCTAGGAGAAAAGCCAGCTGCAAAGTTAGCATTTCAGTAGTAATTGTGTTGGCCCAGCTGGCAATGCTGCCTGCAACAGCCAGTCATGGAAATAGGAACAGGGTCAAAAAAAGTACTAAATTGGCTGCCCCAGTCTGAACATCTTAAATAGAATAAAGCAGAACAAGAAAGCTCCCCAACCTCGACCCTCCTGGGGAAAAAAAAAAAACAAAACAAAAAACCAACCAACTCCTAAACCCAAAAAATCCCAACCAGCAAAACGCCACAAACAAATTACAACAGAAAAAAAGATAATCCATGCACATCTATTCACAAGAGGAACCACAACGTAAGCCTAGATGGAGAGCAGCCACATCACTTACCCATCAGTCTAACCTGTTCACCTGCCCAAGTACCAGAAACCAGTTTGTTCATGCTAGAAAAGCACTACACAGAAGCAAAGAGGATGGCTTGAGAAGCTCAAGTCTCACGCTATCATCACAGCATAAATTAGGCTATGACTTCCAAACATCTTTAAGGCAGGAAGGAGGTACAAACTGTCCTAAAAGTAGAACTAGAGAAGACTTGTGTGACACATTTCTAATAGACTAGGATTTGTTGTTTCAAACAGAAGTTTCTATGGTATAGTGAGCTAATGCCAACTAGACCTATTATAGCAATGGTGCATTTCAAGGGCTGAGAGAATCCTTTTTTTCCTAGAGAGTTCAGCGCTACACCTTTAAGTTAACCAAAGATGTAATCTGCATGTTAGATGGTCGTACTAGGGAACATCAGGGAGATGCTGGTAAATGGTACGTTATTTGCCAATATTCCAAGCTACTAACTTGATGCAGTGCAGAAGCTATAGAAGTGCTCCAAGATGGATAAAACCTTCTCTGGTATCTTTTTAATTTGGTCTTTGGTAAATGCTAACATATTTATACAGCACCTGCATCGAGCAGGGCAGACAGTCCTAGAACCAGTTGTCTGTATCTGCTGTCCTGTGACCCACTGTTTTGTAATGAAGAAGTTGAAGCAGACAGCAGTTTTGTTTAAGAAAACTGTTTCTTCTCAGGCAAAGCACTGCTATCTTTATAGTATTTAAAAGACCATACATATAGTATTGTCAATAACAAGAACTAGGCTTAAGAAAAGAAGAACGACAATAAAGTCCCAATTAATTAATCAGTGCTTCTGACCAGAATGAGGTAGAAACATTTTCTTAATATGATGATACATAAACCTAAAGAGTAGCCATGAAAAGTCAACACTATAAGTAAACACCTGCATACTTAGAATCATATAATAGTTTAGGTTGGAAGGGTCCAACTTCCCTGCAGTGAGCAGGGACATCCTTAACTAGATCAGGTTGCTCAGAGCTTTGTCAAGCCTCACCTTGAATATTGCCAGAGATGGGGCCTCAACTACCTCCCTGGGCAACCTATTCCAGTGTTTCACTACCCTCATGGTAAAGAACTTACTCCTAATATCCAATCTAACCCTGCCCTTCTCTAGTTTAAAACCATTCCCCCTCCCCCTGCCACTATAGGACTCTGTAAATCCCTCTCCAGCCTTTAAACATGGAGTTTGTCAGAAAAATGGGCAAGTATAGCTGCCACAAGAGCTTCAGATTCTTCTGAAACACATACATAAACACAAATACCACTTATGAAAAACCCTAATTAGTGTTATGTGAAAGTAGCTTACAGCAGCATTACCTGGGCTCTCTTGGGTCCATATTTCAGAGATTACTACCCCTATCAGTAGCAATCTGTAAGAGAAGACAGGAATTAGCAGCAGCTTCAGCTATGATAACAGCTTGCTAGCAAGTTTCCATGCTAAGAAAATTCTGGTCTGGATATTAAACTATTCTTAAGTTTATAGCTATTGGTCCAGACATGGAAATTACAAAATAAGATTTCCTTAATCACCACTAGAAAATCGGAAGGTAAAGCAGGAAAGTTAACATATTTAATGCCTTAGGTAAGACCACTTATGTTTAGCAGCCACAAAGCTCTCACCTTTGCACCAGACTCAGCTCCATTGTGTATTTGCTCAGCCTCTACCTGTGATGCCTTTATCTTTAGTCATATACAAACAAAAATCTCCTTCACCAGCCTTACAGTGAAACCAACATTCCCCTAACTTCTCAGAGCCTCAAACTAAATTGAAAGACTGCCACTTTTATACTGATGAAACTCATTTTCACCTGTTTATCCTCCTAACTATGAACCTATAATTCATGACACCTGATCATTTGCTTTACTGATTAAAACTGCTCCTACTTAGGTCCCGTCACTTTGATAGTTGCTAGCTCCTAACTATCTAGTTGTCAGGGGTAAATAGGATAACTGGTGTTTTGTAAAACATGTAGCAACTCACAGCTTCAGAGTTACTAAAGAGCTGCTTCTACTTGTGCGGTAGGTTGAAGCTAGCAGCATACCAGCTGTCGACCAAAGCTACTCTATCATTCCCCTTTCTTAGTTGGACAGGGGAGAAAAAATATAATTAAAGGCTTGGGGGTCAAGATAAGGATAGGGAGAAGTTGATTATTCATCCATTACTGTCACGGACAAAACATGGGCACTCCTGTAGCTACGTACCAAAAGCTTGTCATGCACACCCAGTACACCCTGTCTCCTCTGTGAAGGATTTTGCATAGCCTTCCCTAGACAGCTGATGTCTGCCAGAGGCAAATGTGTAAAATGAAGATTTAAGGCAACTGGTGTAACAAAAAAGGGAAGGAACTGTTAACTTTTAAGGTAAGTGATCAAAGCTAACATTAAAAGGGAACCTGTTAGCTGGAGATTGATGGGTGTCACAAACTGAATGAAGAAACTCTTTCACTGGGTGACTGTGTGACACCTAGACCAGATACCATCCCCAAATTTGGGGAAAATTAAGCCCAAAACTGTGGAGGAGTGGATCTGACCACAAACAGAGAGAAGAAAAGGACCCTGCCTTTGCTGCATGCCAAAGGCAGACCTGTGGCACTGGGTCTGGATCAGAGATGGTTTCCTACCATCATCAGAGTGGGTGCACTCTGGCCGCTGTTAGTGACATGTTGGGACCATGTGCTGGGACCTGGGGTTGCTGACTTGAGCTGCTGGTGGTCAGAAGGTGGCCAGGTCACTTAGTGTGCAACAGGGTTGGGGTGGTGTCCATTCACAATGTCTGTAAGTGTTGAGCACTGTTTGTTTATAATTACAGTAATACCAATAGCATAAATAATAATAGCTGAAATGTTATTTTATGCAGTAATGAGTGCTAGAATTCAGTATTCCTTGTCTTGGTCATCATTCAGTTCAGCTGTCAGTCTGTGTAAGTACATCCTCAACTCTCAGAGCCATAAATCCCCTGAGGCAATGATAATTTATCTTCTTTCATAGCTAAAATATGGCTTTCCTTTCCTTTTCATTGTGCACATACATATTTTCTAGCAGCTTTACCAGGATTTAAGGAATGTTCATCTTGTATATGTCAGCATGTGCCATTCTTCTGTTTGAAACACCTCTGCCAAGAGGCAAGCTTGGCAGTGCTTTCTAATCACAGAATCATCCATGGTTTGGATTGGAAGGGATCTGTAAAGGTCATCTAGTCCAACCTCACTGCAGTGAGCAGGAACATCTTTAACTAAATCAGGTTGCTCAGAGCCCTGTCCAGCCTGACCTTGAATGTTTCCAGGAATGGGGCATCTATCACCTCTATGGGCGATCTGTTCCAGTGTTTCACCACCCTTGCTGTGAAAGATTTCTTCCGTATATTTAGTCTAAATCAACTCTCTTTTAGTTTAAAACCATTAGTTCTTGTCCTACAGCAACAAGCCCTGCTAAAAAGATTGTCCCCGTTGTTTTTATAGGTTCCTTTTAAGTATTGAAAGGCTACAACAAAATCTCCCTGGAACTTTCTCCTCCCCAGGCTCAATCAGCCTTTTTCTCACAGGAGAGGTGTTCCAGCCCTCTGATCATTTTTGTGGCCATTTTTAACGAGCGGTTAGAATCGCCTGCATCCCTCTCTCTCCCTCCCTCTCTTTTCTATATCTAGACTAACTTTGCGTCGGGGATTCTTTTGTCCTAGCCTTGTGCCTGGAACGGTGGGGGTTTGCTCCTTCCTTTGCACGAGGGGAGGCTGCGGGAGCAGCAGGGCTGGAGGATTGATTTGTCATTAACACCGACGTCCTGGAGAGGGAGCCGGAGACTCTCCTACCGGGCGGCTCAGCCGGGCCCGCCGGCCGCGGCCGCTTCCCCCGGGCACAGCCCGCGCAGCGACACCGAGTCCTTTGCTCCGTTTCTTCGTAAACCTCGCAAAGGTTACACAGGGGCGTTTTAGACAGATATCTGTACTTATCACGGCATCACGTGACTGCATCGCCCCCACATCTTCAAGAGCAGAATTGAGATTTCGGAAGTTAACTGAATGTAAGAAAGTTTGCTGCGCTTTGAGACGTTGGATTTTATCCCAGAAACAAGAGCTATCCCCGACTGGTTTGTGCTGCTGTTATTTCCCTATATGATAAATTGTTTTTACAGAGATTTTTCCTGAGAAGCACCATCCACTAACGATACTATATAAATAATGGGTTATAATTATAAATAAAACCATGATTGGGCAGTCAGGGCTTAAACACTGGATAGAACATCCCTGTTTATTATTGTTGGAGTGGAGACCATTTGAATTATGGCTTTATTTCACTGTGCAGTGTGTTTTTACAATATTGCAAAAAGGCTATTACACTTTTCCAGAACTTGATTTGAGGGTGCCAGAGCACTGGAACAGGCTGCCCAGGGAGGTTGTGGAGTCTCCTTCTCTGGAGACATTTAAAACCAGCCTGGACGCGTTCCTGCATCATTTACTCTAGGTCCCTGCTCTGGCAGGGGGGTTGGACTCGATGATCTTTCAAGGTCCCTTCCAGCCCCTAATATTCTGTGATTCTGTGATTTTAGGTACCACCAGGGAAGTGCGCAAGATTTTCTCTAGCTTGCGTCAGCTCCCCTTAGCATTTAAATCAAATCTGTACTGTGGACAAGCCCACCACACCAATTATGTAGTGTCAAGGTTGCCCATGCTTTTCCACCCCAAACAGACTCTAGCCGTATTTCCATTAATCTTTCAGCCTGACGATACTCAACATGCAGGCTGAGTTATGGGGCAAAGTGGCATCCTGGAGATGTCTTATTCACTTCTAACCATTTAAACAGGATCATGATAACTAACAACTGGAATATAAATATATTGGAATGGAAGGAGAATTGCAATAGTCTTGCTACAACTCAGACTTATCACAGTGGTACTGAAAGCATTACCCAACTAGTTTACCCACACAGTCACTGTTGTTTCCTTCTTCAACTGTAGGTTAATTCCTAGAGACTTTTGTGATTCTGTATTGTTGTGGGGTGGTTTTTATTTTGCTTGTTTGTTTTAGCATGCAATACAAGTTTTGGACCATAATTATGATCCTGGGCAATAAAATAACATAAATAAATCTGAGATTATTTACATCCAGTAAAACCTAAATTACCAGCTGACTTAACTAAAACACAAAAACTCTTGTTGGTCACAATTTTAATTTCTAAAGAATAGTGAAATCCAAAAGGCTTTACTCAATGTCTATGGCCAAAATGTCCAAGATGACAGACAAAATTTTCCTTCTGGCCTTTCTGTCAGCATCAGGGCAAGAAATAGAAGAAATGACGTAGCTTTATGCACAAGTTCAGGACTAACAACTGTGTGGAGCCATGTGCTGATATCAGCATATTTTAATGCCTCTCAGCTGGTAACCTGTAAGTCTCCCACAACAAGCAGCAACTGGGCAATAGGGCCAGGTCGTGTAGTGCCATGACCTTTGAATGAAGGAAAATAAAATGTCTGTACAATCTATTATGGCAATCTGTAAAACATACCTTGAAAGCTATTTTGACTGCATGCAAAAATGCATGATAAATTGTAGTAAAATCATAGTTCCTCTAGGATTAGATAATAGATAATTCTATGTTAATAGCAATAATAAAAGAGAGATTTTACACTTTCACTTGTATAAACGGGCCCTTGTAAAATGTCCACCAGGAAATGTTTCTTCACAGGGTTGCAATGCAGAATAACAGATACTCAATTAACTGTCTCTCTCTATTTCCCCCTTCTCCAATGAATCTACAAAAAAAAAAAATAAATGGGGAGACAGAAACACATGGTTCATCTGTAAAGTGATGTCTGCAAAGGCAGACACATTAGATAGAATGAGGCCATTAATTAAAACTCAGCAACTTACGCTGGGCTCTTTCTGACACAAGGTATGCCTCCTCTCGGGATACAAGTTATTTCCTAAATCATCACCGACTTGATTTTCAGTTACGCACAGTCTTAGTAGAGCTAAGATCCCCAGAGAGTCAAGAAACCACCTGTATCAGTTATGGGTGGTTTTCTTTGGGATTCCCCATGTTCAGAGGCAGTAGGAGTGATGATTGTCAGCTGACAGTTCACAAATTAAACCATGGACCAGCACATTTGAAAGGACAAATGCCCTGAGTTAAAGCTTTGTAAGAAATTCTTATGGTACTCCTTTCTTCTCTGAATAGGGCAAGATATTTGAAACAAGTTTCCCCTAAAGAGTGTTGATTGCAACTATACTGTCTTGTGAAGCACACTGTGTTTTGCACACAGAGCATGCATGAAGCCGTGCTCCACCCCACCTTCTCCCCACTCGTGCTTTCTGAGTCTCATCTCCTTCAACGTGATAGTGCAAGAGCAGCGGATGCCCTCCCCTGAACCAGGACCATAATCGATAGAGTTATGTACAAGATCTCCTATAACTGAGGATTCCATTCTCAAAGTTTGTCAGCATCAATAAAACTGAGCCAAATTAAGTGAAAGAGTTACAGCAGGAAGTATTTTGTCCCTTGAAGTCCAGTTAGGATTTGAAAATAGGAATTTATGTGTGACGGAGAGCAGTTTGTGGAAATGTCTGGAACCAAATGCAAAGCAATTTAGATTGCTGTGATAGCACAAAAGCGCTTTGTGTAGACAATTTAAGACATCTGCCCATGGTCCAGACATCTGTGTTCAATGAATACCATTTTTGAGCTAGCTCTTTATTTATCATTCATCGATGTCCATTAATAATTGCTGCCCCTGTACATTCCTGGGTTTGTCTATACGTAGTTATATATGGTTACTTGACAAGTGTAATAAACAAGGAAAGAATTACTTGTTCTTAAATTGAAAATACAATCTGTGATCTAGTTCTATTTCAAACAAACACATTTTACTTTTCCCTCCCCTTCTCTCTCTTTGTCTATATTTGAAGATGCTATTGCACATTTATATCCCTCAAAGTAATGGACAAATAAACTAGATCTTCTCATGCAGATATAATCCTTTTGTATTTTTAGTCCATGTCCAGTTGCAATCCTCCTGAGATGCTCAAGTACCTGAAACACTCAGGCCTGTGATCAGAAGCCAGATTTCTTTTCTTCAGACAGGTTTCTTTTCTTTGGTCACTTCCAATATTTCTCTGGATTTATACACACTATTTCACAGATTTGGGATTTTATCTTTTCTCTATTTATACAAAGTCTTTGAAATCTTTCAGTATCATTTACTTAACTAGTAAGTAAGTCTTTGGTGCTGTAAGAAGGAAAAAAATTTTCTTTGGTGCAAGAACATGCACCAGTACCAATTAGACCTTGTAGCAACATAGAAAGTGAAAATAGTGTGTAATCACCAGCAAATCAACAGATTTGTTCGATCTGTTTAAGTAGTTTCACGTCTTATTAGCAGTCAAAACGAAGTAATATAGAACCAAGATAAGAATAACCTTCCCAGAGTATCTTTATAAAATGTAACTTGTAAGTCGAGTTATAATTTATTTAAATTCTGTTTTACACTTGTTTATGGAAGTCTGTAATGTTTGATGCTGCAGTCTTGAATGAACAACAATTTATTTCTCTCTGATTTCTGTGAGCTTCAGATTAGGCTTTCGAAGTTTGGAGGATAAGGTTGTCTTTGTTCCCAGTACACTGCAAACAGTGAAAAACTTTTTATTGATCGATTTATTTTGAAATTTGGAAGTGTATTTAACTGCGTCAGTGTTTATCTGCATCACTCTGCTGACAGAGCACTATATGCTTGTGAGGAGGAAGATAAATTCAGATTCCAATGACACATCTCCCCTCCCCTGAACTGGCAGACACCCAGTGTTAAGTGAGATTGCTGCACTTTTCATGACAGTTAGGGGACAACTCTGGCCAGATTTCCTTCTTCTGTAGAAACAGATTCTAATCATAAGGAGCCAAATGATGAATGACCTTTATGCAGGACCATGATAAATGCATAAGGTCTGGGAACGTCCTCACCTTGTGCAATGGATTGTATAAGGGACCAGTCAACATCCTGTACACGGAGACTGCTCTCTGAATAACGCCAGAGAGGCAAGATGGGCTTAACCTCTAGTTTGACTTCACAGCAGTCTGCAGAAAAGACTGGAAAAGTAATATTGGCTCTTCTAAACTCCCTTTCAATTTTTTTTCCCTTCTTCATCTTGAGCAATGAGACAAAACAGGAATCACTGCACTGAATAAGAACATTATAATGAGATCTTGGAAGTCTTGTGATTTTGGAAGTCTCATTAGAAATCGGTTTTTACATCCCTCATTCCTAAGACAAGTTTAATAATATTTCACAATACTGTTAGGTAAGATACAAAAAAAAAGTTTGTGAACTGTTCATTCACTAAAGAACATGTGCACCAAAAAGGCCATATAAATATGTAATGTTTTACAGTAGCAGCAATATTTTAAATATAGTCAATCTAGATTTACACTGCTTTTGTGTAGATTGGGAGAACTGGCCCTAGATTAAGCCTTTTACAGGAAAGGGAAATGTTTGTGGCCTAAGAAGATACTGCTTGTGTCTTTTCTGTGTTTCATATACTCCCATTGATTCCACAATAAATGTCATTGAACATTCATCACTTCCAGACAAAAAAAAATGGCATTATCTCCTGGTAATAAGTTTGACATTTGTTTTACTCCCAACCAGAGATAATGAGCAGAGATAATGAAATACTTAGCAGAAGAGAAAGTTCAGAAGAACTGAACTTCTGTCTGGAAAGAATTCTGAAGAAATTCAGTCTGGAAGAATCTAGAGTCTTTGCTTCATCTTGCTTTGATGTTGGGCTGAAATCTCTTCAGGTTCTGTGGTATCATTTGGAGATTATACACTAAAAGTTTTTATGGTTGGACTTAATGATCTTAAAAGTCTTTTCCAACCTAAATGATTCTGTGATTCTATGATCGCACTGCTCTCCACAGCAGGGCAAATTCCCTTGCTGGATTTCCCCATCTGCAACACACTCTTGGTGTCTCAATGGATAACAGTCTGTCCCACATCCTGGAAGATGTTACACGGTGAGAGACTCCAGACCATGGAGAAGAACAGGAGATATTCATCAGCTGAACCACAGCTTCCACGAGGTACTGCAGTAGCTGATGACAGTGTGCTGATACTAATGATTTCAGAGATGCATGGACACTTAGTAGTTTGGCAGTAAGTCATGGCAAGTTTTAATATAGATACTGATGTCATATCACTGAAAGGAATTACTCTATAGTACTTACAATTCAGTTGAAGGAGTTAGGGTGATGTTGAAACACTAGGATGGATGAGCAGTGTGGAAGTCACTTTTATCCAACACTAATCAAAACAGCTCAGAGATATTCAGATGTCACAACGCACCCTCTCTGAACTCCATTTTGATTTGACCTTGACTTATATGCTGTTTCGTTTCTTAATTTCACTTTGCTGACAGAAAATATTTATTCGCTAAGATTTCAGAATTTAAGTCTAATAAAAAAATTTGTAAGACCCTTAGTGATTTCACGTGAAAGCTCAATATCTTCTACTGAAAATGTCAAGAGTTCTTTTTGCCTCCATTTCAAAAGAAGCAGCTGCTTCTTAAAAATCCCTACAATTTATCAAACAATTAAGTATTTGATTATGATCTTACTCATCACAGGAAACTAGGAATTGTTCTTTGAAATCAGTGAAGGTCTATCAGTACAAGGCTGGTGTAACATGACCCATGATCTAGATCTGAACAGGTTCTGGCTGTAATTTCGTTAATTAGATTGTAGGAGGGATGTAAAATCAGAGGTTCTTGAAGAGTTCGAGAATACTTTTAGTACAGCTTAGTGAAAATGTTTATTATCTTATTGGGCTCCTTTCAGAATAGGCTGTGGTTTAACTATGTATTTCCCACAATGGCAAAGTTGTCTCAACATCTTCCTCTCATGATCGAGTAGAGCTTTCTGTCTTCATGCTGCAAGGTGCTGCCCCCATAGGAGCATCATTTTTACTATTTGTGGGACTATGTTTTGGTCTGAATTGGCCAACTGCACTACTGTTAGAAGAAAACATGTATTTTTGCAGTTCTCCTAAATCAGTGCGGGCACAACTGGATGTGAGCGGAGGAGCTGGGTTCTTTAGGCGTGGAGGAGGGACCGTGTATAGAAATGGTGTTCTGCTACTGATCACAGACTGTCAAACAGTCTATTTTCAGCACAGTAGATGTTTTGATTACTTCTGTCAGTTATTGCAGAGACAGGTGGGATCTGGCAGCCATGAATAGCAGGGAGTATGATTTACTCCTCTCTTGAACTTAGATGACATGGCTGTAGTTAAAATGCCCAAGCATGGCATCTGTGAAATGTGATTGTAGCACAACATGTATGTACTAGAGAAGCCTCCTAAAAGTTGTGGTTCAGTTACTTCATATCTTTCTCTGTTTGTAAAACTACTCCATTACTGTGCTGAACTTATAGGTCCATTTGTAAGCCTAAGCCCGTGACATTGCCCAGTAAGAGCAAGCCTATCACGAGACTCCTTACTCTAAGAGTAGGAGGAAAATAGGGTGAAGAGCTGGGGAGCAGTGGTTTGACTTTTTTATGGTACAGTTGCCATATCCTAAACAGCACATAAATATGCAGTTCTAGGTTATATACATATTACAGGCAAGATTACTACAGCTTGAGAATAAAATCACAGTAGAGTTAACAATATGATTTAATTTTACATAAGTTGAAGAGATCTCCTTTCAATGTTAGTTTTAAATCAGAGAGCAACACTCTGACATCAATATAGGAGTAACGACACAGCTTTCAAAACTATATGTTAGTCTGATAATATTGCATATTAGTCTAGTTGATGTCCCTGGTCTGCTTGTAGAGCTCCTGCATGCAGCAAGTGAATCCTGCATGTTTACAAAGCAATTTGCTTTAAACTCCTTTGCAGTTTCTCTATAGCACAGGACTGGGAAGCAATGCTGATGGTAAGTTTATTTGCTTTTGAGAAAGCACTATGTGCTTTGCATGTCTTCAGCTCCTTAAGGCAATGAGTGTTGTTTTTTCCTCTTGCAAGACAATGAGCAGTGGCTGATATTAAAGGAAGTATTCACAAAGTAACAGATGCTGCTGTAACCGCTTTAACTCAGATATCCGGAAAAATCCAAGTGTTTCAGGGATCATCAAAAAATTTTCATACACCTGTAGGAATCCAAAAGCTCACGTTTTGACACTGTGATAGAACCCTCATTATTCATCCAGATAAATATTTTACTGAGTTCTGTACTATTTATTGCATTTGTACAAGTGGGTGCTACAGTGCCATCAAACTTGAGCGCACTGTGGAATTCATATACGTTTCCATTAAGCAATCAGGTTGCTCCATAAGCAACCAGGTTGCTCCGTAGCAGATTTATAATTGGCCCACCATTTTTACTTCGGTAAGCCCAGTCTCATCGGATGCATTGCTTACGTTATGTTCATCTAGTGTTTCCACATTCAATCTGGGCATATAAATAGATGTTTGCTGCTGAAGGAAGCAGTTCTTAAAGCACCTGATTCTAATCACTGTAAGAAAATGGATATAGCATTAAAGGGCTTTCGATCAGGGTAACGATTCACAGCTTCTTTTGTGCAAACGTTAAATGCTGCTGCTTTAACTTGGAGGTTTTCCACATTTGCTTGCAGTGGTATCCTTAAAAATCTCAGAACAGGAAATAAGTTTATCAGTCCATAAATCCACGTACTCAGTACTTCACTTCTGCAGGCAATCCTCTACACAATTATTTTAATCAGCTCATTAAAACGCACTCCTAAACCAAACAAACTTCTTGCCTCCACTCAACTTTCTATTGAAAGAATGTTCCAGATCTTTATTTCCTTGACATTTTAAATTGCTCTAATTTTAATCCAGATTGTGTTCCTGAGCAGTTTATATTGACTTCTTCTTGTACTAGTACAACTTTTGAACCTAAATTACTCTTATTCACCTCCTTGTTTTATTTCTCATTTTCAAAGGGAGAACTCAAATCTCTGTTACTCTTCATTTTATGGATGGATGCATTTTTGTCACCCTACCTTATACTTGACTCTCCATTCCTCTGAACATCCTATTAGCATGTTTTTCTGTAACATGGATGATGAGAATACAGATGAGGTTTCCCCACCACTATATATAATATGAATATTTTTCCATCTCTACTGAAAATCTCTTGGGGGTTTTATAGTCATGTTCTGTTGATGGCTCATAGCCATGCTGTGACCAATTACTTTAATGACATCTTTATTCTTTAGAGTCAAAATTCCGAGCAGAGGGATTCAGCAAAAGGCGTATCTCCTTGTTGCATTTGAAATGCTGGATGTGAAATAGCTCCCACCTTTAAGTGGAACAATGTGTATCATTTTATATGCCCTGTTAATAAAGCTATATGAAATGTAGCCTGTTTATGTTAAAAAAAAAGCTTCCATAAAGGGCAGAGAAGCCCTACCAAAAAAAAAAAAAGTTAGTGAAATGTGAAAATTAAGACAGTGATATGCACCAGTACAGTCTGGTCCTGCTTAATAATTTTCTGCTGGACATTGGACCTGATATGAGTTCTATGCTGGGATTTCAAAGATGTTAATGTTTTGGATTCAGGGAGATTTTAGGGGAGTCTATAGCGCATACTGAGCAACAGAACATATTGCTGTTTGATAGAAAATTAGGTAGCAGCCAAAGAAGACTTTGGCAAAGCAGGGTTTTACAACTGATAGCAAAGCAGGGTAAAGCACTCCATTTCATTTACTTCCTCCACTCAACATCTACATTTTTAGCCAATGTATAGATGTATAGGTGTAGTGATAAGGATGAGGGCAGAATAAGCATTCCTTTTGAACATCAATGTTTCTCCTTAATTGTGTCACCAACCATGTGCTAGTGTCTCATCTGCAATGGGCTGTGCAGTCATTTTGTTGGTGCAGCCATTTTGGTCAGTTCTTCTTTCATGACTGCTAAATCTCGCACACAAATAATCATGTAAATATCCTTTGTTTTAAGAAGAAAGAGATTTCCCTGCTCTTTAATCACAAAAAATGCAATTCACTTTATGTTACTCTTAGTCCTTTGATTTTAGTTTTTGAGCCTAAACCATTAGGTTTAATCTTTTCCTGTAGTCAGTCGGATGAGAATGAGAACCCTCAAAAAAGCAATTCTGCTGATGTGTTTAAGATACATGGAATAAATCCTTTGTCACTATGAGAAGAAAATCCTAAAAGATTATCTCAGTCTGAAGACCTAACTTTGGAAGGGATATAACTGAGTGAACTTCATATCATTTTACATTTGCAATATCTCTAGAGCTGAAAGACTTCTGTATTTATGCTTTTTGGAACTTACATAGTAATTGTTTCAACGGTCTCCCTCCATAGATTCTTCAGAATAGGAACTTTACAAAATGTGGACAAACTTCTTAGCTTTCAGTGCTCTATTTTTTTTTTTTCCAGAACACCTTATGTAAACACAGAAAGGTAATGAAGATGCAGTAGTCCCTTCATATGCTCCAGAGATTTTATTTGGCTAACTCAGACCCACAAGAATGCCCTAACTTCTTTCATTATTCATGAGAAGAACAAGGTGTAATGCTTTCAGATGTAAACACCCTTATATCTCAATAATCAGTGCTATATCCCTGTATAGCAATATTGATTCCTGGCCCATTTTTCTCTTTTATATTGAAGGAAACCTTTGCAATTCTATCTTTTACCCACGCAGCCAGTGACTGATGGCAAGTCAGAGAAATGGACATGTCAAGGACTTCAGAGCTGAACAGAAATGCAAAGTAAGGACAAATCCCCCAAAGGAAAGAAAATAAAGTAGAACTAGAAGAAAAAGTATTGCAGATTTTAAGGTAAATAAATAGAAGAAAAGGTTTAAAAGTTAAGCCAACTGAAACACTTCTATGGCTTTAATATTACTCTATTCATTTTAGTATTGCCTTGTCCTCCAACCTCTGCTTTTCTGTTTCTTCTATAGCGTTGTCTGTCTTACCCAATCTTCAGGATTGCTTCCTTCGTACTTGATTGTATCACATCTACCCAAATGAAGTGCCTGGGCTGAGATTCCTAAGTGACTACCTTAGTAACATTAAACAGTAAGAGTTGAAAACCAAGAAGAGAGACAGCAAAGGAGAAATAAAAAAAGTAAAGAGAAGGAAGGTTGAAAAAAGAAGGCACCAGCTTCTACTTCACCTTCCTAAGCACTGCCCCCATACCCTTGAAGAAATGAAAATATTACATAGGATCCTTCTTCATTCTTTACAGACATCCTTTCCCCCTTGTCTTCTTTTACCTCAGTAACGAGATTTTCTTGTTATTTCTTTTAAAAGGCGTAGCTCTCTAAAGCCCAGTCCATCTGTTGTAAGGAAGAATTCAGCTGTGACAGGCAAGCCAGATTATATATCGGTGTGTAATTACTGTATAAGTATCCTCTGTAATGATAGCTTCTGCATTCAGCATTTCCACATCAGTTGTCATTTATATATCATGCTTCCACGGCCCTACTTTAGACCCATTCTGCTGCAGGTCACACTGTAATTTCGGATTAGTTGAAATTAAGAAAGGTAACAGGAATTTCCTATCTACCTCAGTGAATAGTGATTCAGTAACTTGCCATCCATCATCTTCTACTAAATAAGCTTCTGTGTTAATAGGTTCTCATAATAGATGGAAAACATACTTTCCAGCAATCAAATATGCTTAATTCACATGTATATTTGACTTCTCTTCCTAAGAAATGTGTCAATAGCCTGGTAACCAGAGAGTAGCCAGCACTGATAAATTTCTTTCCTTCTGCTTGATTGAAGATCTGGTATGGTTCACATATTCCTAGAAACATTTACAGATGCTTTTAAATTCAGATGCTAGTAGTATTCTTCTCTGACTATTCAAACTTTATTATGAAACTCAGCAGTGAAAAAAGAAAAAAAAAAAAAAAAAAGTAGTAAAAAACCCTTCAGCTTTAAGTTCTGTTCCTGGCTCTGCAGCAGACGTAATGTTTCTTGAAGCTGCTGGATCATGCTGCCTCATAAACCCCTTAAAACTCCTTATCTTTCTTTTGGTAATACTTCGTTAACATCAGAAATACTCTGTTTAATGAACTGAAGGTGCTATGTTACTATGCCTATGAAGGTATTTTCTCAGACTAATTAAGCACAGATCCCATCATTACGAAGTTTATCTTCCTAAGCAAAACAAAAAAGTAGTAAGTTCTCACTGATTTTCTTAAATCCAAAGCGCATTGACAGTCCCCAGGTTACGAACAAAAAAGCAAGAACAGGAGTGCTCTGTTTCCAATCTACTTCTCACTCATGACAGTGTAAAAACATTACAAGAGTAGTTCCTCTGATTTGTATGAGAGAGAGGACTGAGTCTCTACGGATGTAGCAAAAACCTCACGTAAAACTCAACTGAATGACACAATTTGCAACCAGCCAGGGTGTAAATGAAACCCAGAGTCCTGCACTGACAACACATGTAAGTCAATGGGAGAGTGAAAAGCTGTGATTCATATGGGTTGTTATGAGGCCAGTGACAACGCCCTGTGGTCACTGGTGTGGTGGCTGAGGATGTCTTCAGCAAATACTGCAGGGGCTGGAAGTGATGTTGCAGTCCCTGTCCCATGTGCCCTCCTGCTCACTAGCATGGGTGGGATTGTAGCAGGCAGAGCAGATCAGATTCGGCTCTCGCTGACAGAATTGCCATTCTAATTGCCTTGGTTTTAGTCTTTTCTCCCCAAGAAAGTACCTAAGGCAGAGTTACTCCCACTTCGTCCCACAGCTGTGCATTTTAAATTATGATCATTTGTGGAGGAAGAACACTGAGTCCATTTGCCTTTAATAGGGTCCCCCTGGTGAAACTGCTGACAGAATTTGGTTGAATGAAGACAATTCAGGGAAGAAAACAAATAGAAGGGGAAATGGTCAGCCCCTAGGGATAGCAGCATTACACAAACACAACAAACTCACACAGAACTGTGCTCAGGGCATTGTTGTTTCCAGTTTAGATTAGCCAGTGGCAGCTTGACTTTGGATGGGCCCACTGTGTGCTTTAGAGAGCAGTAAAAAGGATGTAAGCCATTTTATGGGGGGGTCACAATCTCTTCCGATGTAGCCATATGTTCACTAGTGCAAACTTTTCACTCCATTCACTCCATGGGTTAAAATCTGAGGATGAGTCCTAAGAGGGATTTCAAACAAAGGTTTTGTCTTGAGTTAACTTATTACCAGCAGTTTTGAAGGAGTTAATATTTACGAAATCTAGTCTGGACACATTGTAATGATTTGTTCCAGAATATAAATATTTCTGGTTGGCCTTTGGCTAGAGCTCAAGATACTGTGAGCCAGCCCTTACATATGCCACTTTTCCTAACAGCCCTCATCTCACAGTCCTTCTAAGCTGGTGAGCAAGAGTTAACATCATTTTGCAATATTATAAAACACTGCAGTGCAATGGAGATGATGGTGTTATAGCCTAGATTTCTCTTTATCTCTTTTCCCCACTGCCAGCAGCTCAGCTCATGCCCACCATAAACAGCTGTCAGTAAGTTTTCCTGCATCAGTAAGCTAGAAATGACCTCTTTCCTTTTTCAGATGAACGAGTCAAGCAAATTCCAGGGCATGTTTTCAAATGAAGATTCAAAAACCTGCCAAAAAACTCAAGTCAGTCCTCTGTGTAAAAGCATGATCACAGCTCCGAAGAGTTGCTATCTTTTAGTGGAAGCACATGAAAAACTGCTTTCTAGGGGAAGATGCTCCTTTAGACAGCTCAGTACTCAGACACTGCTTATGTGAAAAGAAACTATGATGCATCAAATACAAAAATAAATGCAATTCCTAAATCTTGTGATATTTCTTGATGCGCCTCTTAATAGAGGAGACATCTAAGTATGCAGAGCACCAGGAGGAGAGAACTGGCATTTCAAAATGTGCTGCCCCCAAGGGACTGGGTCTGTTGTCCAGAAAAGAGCGATGCAAGATCATGCTGATGTAAGGAGCTGTAAGTTATAACAATGCGGGTTGCAGCTCACTGGGCTCAGTGAGAAACCGAGACAGCACATTTCTACCTTCCATAGCAGGCAGAGCAGGACCATGGGACATATCTGGTGGCCACAACAGTGGCTAAGGAAAGGGTCACCACTGTCACCAAGCGTCCTGAGCTGAGCGATGAGCCCACCATACCCCCGTTTGCCACTACAGATCTCACCAGGTATTACAGAAACATACGTGCCCTTGCTGCTCAGGGAGCTGCCACTCATCTTCCGAAGCAATTTCCAGCATCTCACATTCTCGCCTGTGAATGGCTTAGGTTGTGTAACCGTCTGATGGGCTGCTGTGCTGCAGTATCATTTCCAAAGTCAGTAACAGTATTTCTGCAGGATCTTTCAAATTTTATGCTGAAATCTCCAAACGACCCATTAAGATGACCTCATTTGTCTTCAGGAAGTATTCTGCTCACATTCTTGTATTTGGATGGTTCTGAGAAATTCACTGCACTCTGCATCACTTTCTCACAAACTTTCTGTAACTAAATGTCATTCTGTGCAAGCCATTACTTCTGATCTTAATATACTGCTGGTTAATTATGTTTTTCAAGAAATATGTAGGAGAAATGCAGATTGATGTGCACAAGGGTTGATGCAATATCTGGGCAAGCCATATTCTGCAGTGATTAAAACTCCTGTGATTAATGAAACAGGAAGGTGATAAACAACGAATTTATTAATGTAATTATACATCATAACTCGTAAGAAAAAGAACCCTTTCTGCATGGCAATAGTAACTTAAGGGAATACCAGTAAACACAATCAAAGAGAAATATATTATCACAGGATCCCCACTCTCCTCCGTCTTCACAACTGAGGATGTTTGTAAGACTTCAAAATTATTACTAGGAACATAACAGCATGGCAAGTATTTATATTGACTCTACAAGAGGTCATTGAATTCTTTTCCTTAAAACACATAATGAATTCTAAAAAATACACACATACACACACACCCCCCCCCCAAACCAGGAGAGAATTTTCTGCAACATTTGTGCATGATTTTTTTCAAGGGAAGAGCGATTAGGAAAAAGAAATATGGCAGAAATAGTTACTAAGTGAATTTTTTTTTCCCATACTGTTGATTATGATCATGTTGATGGTTTAGAGGAGTTACTTTAATGAAAAGTTTAGAAAAAAAAATACCAAAAGTCCAGAAAATACTTGTCTTTGTGTCAAAATTTGTAACGAAGGAATAAACCTCCATGTGCATCCTTGGCAATTTTCAAAACACAGCAAGTGGAACAGGCAAAACATTCCATACTCAAAGGTTGGCGTGGTTGTGCTTTGCAGTTACACTTGGAGCTGGCCTGGCTTCCTATTACCCTCTGCCTTTGACTAAGGCAGAAATGATACTGAGAGCTGCTTTGGGGCATAATACGGAGAAGAAATCACTTCCCCTTGCAGAATGTGGGGGGGACACTCCGCATCTTACGCAGTACAGCCGGCAGATAACGCCGTCTATTTGCCACTTCAGCAAATCAGCGCTAGTGAATCAATAACAGATCAATCCCGTTCGCCTTGTCATTATCTGCGTGGTACTTGGCACCGCTGCTGCACAAAAGCGGGAAGGTAAAAGCAGAGCAGCACATTTCGCGAGGACTCGTGGCGGACATCGAACTTGCTCCGCCGCGGTGCCGCAGCCCGGGGGGGGCAGGAAGAGGCTGCCTCCAGCCCACCCCCGACGGCCCAGCCCCGGCAGCATCACCCTTTGCAAACGGGCTGCCCCTTTCCCCTCGTCTTCCTCCGAGTCGTGGGAGACAGGGAAACTGCCTGGTGGTGCCTGGTAGGTGGCTGCGGGAGGGAGCGGCGCAGCCAGGTCCCCACGCGTGCTCTGGAGACGTGGTCTGGGTGGGTGCGGGACTCCCGAGGGCGCTGAATGTGACCTGCCTCCCCCGGACGCGAAGCGGGACTTTCTTGGTGCTCTGTGAGACACCACGGGTGCGGTGCGGGAACGCCAGGCAAAGTGCGGGAACTCCGCCAGAGAGGAGAAAGGCCTTCGGGGGCGATGCGGGACTCCCCGGGGCCACGGAGTAGGATCCCCCTGGCCGACAGCGAGACTTCTAGGGAAAGCACTGAGCGCGACCGGCCGGGCATGACCGGAATTCTCGGGAGCAGAGCGGGAACCCCGGAGGCAAGGCTACACCTTTCACGAACGGTGCGGGACCCCAGGGTGCCGGAGCGGGAACCCCCGAAGGCGCTGCGGGNGAGTGCAAGCTGTACGGGTCGGCTCGGCGCGGTACCGGAGGTGCGATGGTTTCTCCTTGCGTTTTGCGGGGCAAACAGCTGGGGGAAGAGGAGGAAGAGGGGAGTGCAACCTGGTGCTGGGGGAGCCCCAGGGGGGCCCTGGCGGGCCTCGTTGCTCCGCAGAAGTCTTGTCCTGAACTCTCCGCTCGGGACTTGCAGCCTCTCTCCGACCCCTAGAAAGGAGGCGGCTCTGGGGAGGCGACGGCGGTCGGGACCGGAGAAGGGACCGGCCCTGGCAGAGGGGACGGGCTCTGCCAAGGCGGCCGCGCCGTTTTCCTGCCGACCTCCCCGTGGCTGCTTTTTAATGGCTTGTGCGGGAGCGGATCAATAGAGATGCCTTTGAATCCCTTTCGCATTGCAGAGTCCTGCTTTGCCTTTTAAAAACACATTTAGATTAAAAAGTAAACTAGATTTAAGCAGCCGTGAATCACTACAATAGCCTCTGTGGCTAAAGAAATGTGAGAGAAGTTTCTTCTCCCTGCGTGGCTGGCTTAAAGTGGACTTACAAAGTTGGAGATAGTTTACCTGATTTTAGATCCAAGTAGTTTTTGAATGGGCTTTCTCTTTGATAAAAATAATTTTCTTATGTGTTTCTGTAAGTCAGTGAAAATAGTCATTGCTCATTTTCTGGATTTTCGTGCCAGTGAGATAGCCCTGTGTCGATACTATTTCTCTTTTGCCTAACACAAAGCACAACTATTGGTTATTCTGGGAGCTGAACTCAGAATGTCTGCTGGGGAAGGTAGACTTTGAGATCTAAGCAGCGGCAGCGTATTGATTCCATTAGCAGAATTTACAGATCTGCCGACAGATCCCTTTTAACACAGTTGCTTTCCCAGAATTAAAGTTCTCTTAGAGCATCCGTCTCTAATCTAGGCCAATAGATGGCATAAGGTACTCGGGCTGGTAGCCTAAGAGGACACAGGAGGCACGAATGCTACTCTGTATACGAGCCAGGATTTTCAGAGGTTATGTGTGAGTGAGGTTCTGGGTGTCTGACTTGATATCTTGGGAAGTGTTCATTTTTCAGAGGCATGCTCTGGGCCACACATTCTTGTTTTCCTTAGTCACAACCACAGCATTTTCCTAAATACTCTTCTGCTCTAAATCCTGGGCAGGATTTGGTCAGTGTTGATATCCTAAGCTCACTAGGAAGCAGAGACGGCTTTTTAACTTTTCAAGGTGTGTTTAGTATCTGCTGCTGAGGGGGAAGCTTCCCATTGCAGCAGTGTTGAAACCAGTAAACACTTGTGATGAGAACTTTTATTGACGGAGAACTGTATCTATTCCTCTTTGTTTTCTACTTTTCCAGATTTCACTTCTCAAAAAGGTAGTACTTGGAGCAGTGGCAGGCTAATAAGAAAAAACTTCTTGTTTCTGTATCTGACTTCTACTGTGGGTAGACAAAGATGATTTTATGTTCTGAAATTGTGTAAGTTATTTGTATATAGGTAGGTAGCTAAATGACGATAAAAGAGCTTTAAATTAAAAGAGCTTTAACTGACAGTAATCATACCTAGCTTTTATATGGTGATTGTCATCTACAGATTTCAAACCTGTTCTTTCCATAAAGAGTGCAGTATCTTTTTTTTTTTTTTTTTTTTTTGAGTTTTAGGAATTGAAGAATGGGAAAGGTCCAGAAATACCATCCAAATTTCCTAAGTCACAGTTCTTGTCTGTTAGATCTTATTTATATAGGCTGGACAGATTTCCTTAGGCTGATCTTAAAATAAGAAAAATCTATATGTATTCATAGCAGTGGACCTTAAAGCTCTGTTTTGAAGAGACCTTCTTCCACGAAAACTGTATCTAAATGTCTGTGTCTTGTTACCAGTCTCAGCACTAAGGCAACCCACAGAAATGGTATCAGCCTTTCAACATCCCATTTGTGAGTGTGGGCAAAAGAAAATCAATGAACAGTGGTTTTCAGCTGAACTGGTGCAAACTCCAGTGTGATCCCCAGCATTATTGCCGAGACAGGTGAGGTCAGATGTTTTCCTAAAAAGGACACACAAAGGTCCTGAAGGAGAAGCATTGATTTACTCATCCTCTCCAGGACTTAGCAAATTTCCCATGGCAAGAAGAATAAAACCACCTCAAACCTGAATAGATGATAAATCAGTATTAAACCACCAATATCACCTTAGCTGTGGAATTACAATCACAGGCAAGGTAAAATCAACTATTAATGCACAGTGCCAAGACTATGGGGTAGATTCTGCCTCAATACAAAACAAGATTCAGCAGTGACCAAACTTTGCTGCAGAGGCACTTTAAACCCATATGGAGAGTGGAGAGAGCGGGGCTTTCCCTGCTCAGCACTGGTGCATCTGCCAGAGGTGTGCTCTTTGTTGCTGGGCCCCCAGCGAAGCCAGCATTGGACACATCTGTGCTGGGTGAACTGCTCCTGCTCCCATGGCTGCCTGCTGTTTACATCCCTCCTCCCTGCCAGCTGAGCAAGCTGAGCCCCACATGCTCTCAGGTAAAGAAAGTGCCGGCTAGCAAGGACTGCGTGTGGAAGGCAGATGTGCTGCAGTCTGGTGTGAGCTAGGGTCACAGTGAGACAGAAATGACAGAGTGACTGTATCCTATTAGGCAACATCTTTCCTGAGCCTGTCCTTCAGCTTGGTTACTTGAAAACAAGTTGTGGCTGTGCTTGCTTATTGTCTTTCCCGTTGGAACCCCTCACTAGCTAAGCCCATTTGTTTGTAGCATGCTTCATGTATAAAGGCTCTTGATTTAAAGAACGTGTTTACTTGCTACCGGGGCACGTATATTAAAAAGATCTGCCCCAGGCTAATGACTAGAAACGAGGCTCAAGTCTCTAAACTCGCATCATTCCCTGCCTTGCAAATTTTCAGCTACGGGATGTCTGCCAAGGACACATAATAAAAGAGAGCTCATGAATAAATAAAATGTATTCCACTAACCTGTGGATATTTTCTTTTTATCTTGCCTTTGCCCTGTCTCTTTGCTCTCCTCTTGCTCTTCGTCTGTTTTTTTTTCTCTTTAGCCTCTTTCTCCTTTTTAATTTATGAGATCATCTTATTTACTTCCTGTGTTGCCTCTTCACTTTCTAAGGGGCAGAACACCCCCAGAAAAAGAGGCAGGATGTTGTCTAATTGTCCTTGTCTGGTACTGTGTAGAGGGTCAAATCACAGAAACTGTCCTTGACCTCTTCCAGTCAATGGTTCTATACCAGTTGATGTCAGGAGATCATCTGCTCGAAGGTTTAACTCCAGTATGCTTCTCCATTCTTCATCATTTATCCTTTTTTTATAGCCCATTTCCTTCTGGTCCTTTTTATTTTTCCATATTTTACTGATGTTTTATTCCTTTATGCTCTACTTTCTATTTTATTTGAATATATTCTATTCTGTCTTGTCTTACCATCATCCATAACGTATCTGAAGTCCTAACAGTAGTGTGTTAAACTGCTGTTATGTGTGGAGAATATGTCCATTTTTTCTTAGAAGGGAATTCTGTATGTGAGGGCTGCTTGTAATGGATTTCTTTTGTTTTGTTTTTCATTCTGCTTTAGAAGAGAAGACTTCTGAAATATGTATCTTACTTGCAGAGGAAGATGGTGTTGACCGTCTTGGTCTTTATTTTCTGAGGGAGCTCATTCCACAATCATGATCTCATTTTCAGAAGAGATTTGTCTTGGAAAGATGATCTTTATCACTTATGTTAGAAGGTCTTGTTGTGGTCACTGTTGTTGTTCTGGAGCTTAGTTTACCTTGGATTCATTTGCTGTATTACAGGTAAAACCTGAGACCTTGTTTTTTGTGCACAGCAAGGACCCAGGGTAAGTCTGGAGCACGGATGGTGGTCTCTGGTTGAAGTGTTGGCAATGTTGATACAAAAGACTGTGGAAGGCTTCACTCATTTTGGCCTTTCTAAATTTTTTCCATTACTGATACCTGTCTGCTAGGTACACCCAATGGCCTTGGCCTTAGTATGATTTTCTGTTCACCATCCTTTTATCTGCAGGCTCTCCAGCTTATCTTTTTGCCCTTCATGAAAAAGTGCCTTATTGTTTTTGCCTTCCCATCTCTGACAGATGAGTGAGGACTGAGGGGAGAGATCTTGATTTACTGTCTCTCATAGCTACTGAGGAATTACTGGCAGGGGGTAGAAGGGGGGCTGTTGTGTTTCAGCCCTTTGGACTCCCTTCTGTTCAGAGCAGCCACATGCCCTGACTGCAGACATCAGCCGGGCTGCAGTTTGCTCTGTCTCTGTTACCATCTCTTCCAGCTAGGTTATGTCCTGAAGCTTGAACTTGGACAGGGGGAGCTGCCTGATTTTGATCCAGCAGAATTCATCCAAGTGCAGCGGCAGCCAGGCAGCATTGCACCATCCCTACCTCTGCCAGCAGCAGCAAGGAATGCAGGTGTCCCCTCTCACCCTGCCAGAGGTTGTGCTGGCAAGGTGTGAGTGCTCTGGAGGTGTACCTGTTCTTCTGGAGCCACATATGCTCTGAACAGGATTGCCTTGCTAATAAAAGAACTTTAGTTTTTTCCCTTTTTTTTTTTGATTTCTTTTTTTTTATTCTTGCCAGCCTGCCAGTAAAAACCAGCAAAGGCCACATGGACAAAATGGAGTGTGGCTGGTTTAAGGAAGAGAGGGTATTTATCATCTGAGACAGAGAGAATTTTTCTTCTTCTTCTTTTCTTCCTCTTTTATACATTTTTGTCTCTTGTTCATCAACTTGGACAAGCAATTTGATATCTTAAAAACTGGTTAATTCTTCTATGTGTTTGCTCATTCTAGCCCAGTGCTACTTTAATGACAGGCTCACAGCTCAACCTGTGCAGAGGGTTGCTTGTCTTCTCTTTTGGTTCTCACTAAAAGCTAAGCAAAGACAGACGCTTTATAGACTTGGGAATATTGAAGTAGAACATGTTGATCTGCTACATGATGTTGAACAGGTCACTGCTCAAGTCTCAGGTTCAGTTTCCAAAGCTTAGAGCTCAAAGCATCTGCCTCACAGCACTTTTAAGTGCTGTGAGATTTACATATAAAAATTGTCTTGCATGTGATAATCTGCTAAAACTTAGTATTAGCAATTTGCTTCCCCATATCAGAGACATTTTATATTTCTCTGTTTTTTTGTTCCTTTTCTCTGAACGTAACAAATTGATTGCTGCTGTTCGTGTAACTACAGGCAGGTTACCTGTGGGAGGCAGATAACCAACACAGGAAAAATCTGTGACAGCTTTGATTTGCATGGGAGAGTTAAAACACAGCCTGGGTAGTCTGGTAAAAACTGGAAGCACTTCTGATAGCTTTGCTCTGCTCCTTACTTCTCTTCTACCTCTTCTCCTTGCGCTGACAAGACCTGATGCTGCTTCTCATGGTGGTAACTGCTGTGAAGGCTTCAGCTCAGAAACTTCCTTACAGAGGAGGGCAAGTCTTCTCTCACTCTTGACTTCAGTGAGAGAAAAATCAACCTCATAGTTTGATAGATGCAATGATACATCTGCAGTATTACTTAGTATACAATTATTGTCAATCAGTGTGTTTAAAATGGGGGTGGTGGAGGATTGGATATATCCCAAGGAAGACTCCTTCTTATTGAAGGTTTTATTGTAACTTTTATCTTTTTTTTTAATTAAATTTTTTTGGTTATCTGAATCAGTGTAACTGCTAATTTAACTGGATTATGATCCCAAAGCTGCTTTGTAATTTTATGAACTCTGTTTATTGTCGTTTGAAAGAAGAACAAATAGAACCATAAGTTGGGTTTTGATTTTGAAAATAACTTACTCATTACTGCAAAACAAATTTAAATCAGTCCTCCATGTTTTAGCCCCAGCTAGCGACAGGCAGTGAATGATGGTTTCAGAATGCATTTTAGTGGCAGACACCCTTTCCCTGAATAAGCTGCTGAAAAGGATGCTGCGTTGTATATTCTTCTTGAGCTAAGAAGATCTATGCATCTTCCTGTCCAGTGCAATGTTTGCACTAGAAAGGACAGCCAGTATGGATCAATACTGCTCTTTTAACTCACCCATGAAACTGGTAAAAGCTTGAGCTGAAAAGGGGGATAGCCTGGGTTCTTGATATTTTAGCTAAGCGCCATTAGTCTGAAAATAGTACTGATGTTTATGGTCTTATTTTTTGTAAGCTGTTCTTTTCAGGGAGTTGTGATTTTGGTTTACTGTTTGCTGTGTATTAGGCCAGGCAGAGAGCAGTTTTTCCTACTTGTTTTAATTAATTTGTTAGGATGACAGAAATGTACAAAACTAAGAACAAGTTAGCTCTTTGGGTTTCATAGGATGTTTGACACTCAAGTTGTTGTGGGACACATTGAAACCTGTGAATCTTAAAAATGAGAAAAGCTTAGTCTGCAAGCACTTGCTGCTAGGCAAAGTGCTTATTCCTGGCTCTCTGAGATGCTCCATCCATCTCCTGGCCATGAAGCCCATTCTTTTCCATGGTCTTCTGTAAGTGCTGGAGACAGGGGATGTGTTTCAGCCTTCTTAAACTACTAGTTATCCTTGGAGCTGAGTAAAAACTCCGATTCAAGGTAATACTTGAGCAGAAGTTTATTCATTAGCATCTAAGAAGCCCAGTGTGACTTGAAAAAGTCTTTTTGCTTGTGTATATCCACCTCTATCTGAAAACTGCATGGAGTCTCAGCTGGCACCTCTGACAGCTCCTGGCCCTAGGCCTGAGACTTGGATCTTAAGCAATCAGACATGTTTCTCTTAGTGATAAATCTTACTGATTTCAGCTGGTATCAAGTGTTTATGTATTCAGATGCAAAGTCTGAACTTTAAAGATCTTTGGGGCCCCTGGGACCTGTGGGAAACTGCTGCACAAATGAAGTGAGAGGCAGAAGTTATCATTTTTCTCTCCCATGTTTTACTGAGCATATACCGAAGTACTTAATTCAAATGTAGACTAAAAGAAAGAAATGTAATTTCAGGTGTCTTCTTCCTCCGAGCAAGGTGTGGGTTAGCTCTGCTGCTAAGGCCAAACAGATTTTTGTTTAAAGCGGTGTTTAGTGATACTTTGCTTTCATCAGCAGCTAATGAAGGGAAACTACCAACTAAACCCAAATATATACTGCTCTTAAAGTGGTTTCTTCCAATGCACTGCATATGCTTGATTAAATCTAATTCTTTCTCTGATGATATTTAATCAGAGACTCACATTGTTCTGTGGGCCTGCTGGTATGAACTGACTCCATATTGTGATGCCTTTGAAATCCTTTGGGCTTGTTGTGAAGGTTTGTAAATCCGTCTTGCTGAAGTGTGGCTCAGGCAAAAATCTAAGAAATTCCCGATCAAAACCTCTGTTGATTCGGTGGGATTAGGATTTACCCAGCCACCTGTCTTTATTTTTCTTCTCTGGACATTTGTACGTGTCCTCTAAAATGTTAGAAAAATGTGTTTGTGAAAATAAGGTAGGAGAAGGAAGGAGAGCAAAGGCTGTTTATGGCTTCTGAAACTCCTCCTCATTAAGTTTGGCTTTTTATTTTGTTCCAAATGTTCTAGCATTGGAAGGCAATAGTAAAAATTACACCTGAGTGACATTATAGGTCCTGACATTGGGTTGAGTAATCGACTGTATTGTTATGGGTTGTGCAAACACATGTATAATATTGCCAGAATCCAGCCCACGCACATGACGCTTATAATACCTTATAAGTTGTGCCAATGTGCAGTATCATTTTGCACATCTAAATCCAGGTGTTAGTAGCTACTCAACACTTCCTGAAAAAACAATGGACAATAATACTGACAGGTGCTGAGATGAATTGCACTGGTAGGACTCATGCTTGTTTGGTGAAAAACTTACTTGCTGGCTGTTCCTTTTTGCATATAATGACAATGCTTCAGCCATTTCTATGAATATCCATTTGAACACTGGTGCAGTGATGCAATTTTATATCTTATTCTCTCATGCACTTGCTTCACACATTTTATAGTAAATGTCCTTTGTTGATGAATACTTTGTGGGGACAGCCAAATTGGAGCAAGTGGGGAAAATACCTTCATTTTTTTGAGGACTGGGATGGCTAATATTGCACTGATATGCTGATGGAATGCCGTTAAAAGGAATCTGACCATCCTGGAGAAAATCCTTCTCTGGGCTGGAGTAGCCCCATGCATCAGTGCAGGTTGGTGGACTGACTGACTGAAAAGTAGCTTTGTAGAGAAGGACATGGACACCATGGTAGGCAACACACTGAATGTGATTCACCAGGGTACCCTCACAATGAAGACCAACTGCCTCCTAGGCTTTATAGGCAAGACTGTAGCCAGTAGGTCCACAGAAACAGTTACTCCTCCCTGCTTGGCATTGTGAGATTGCATCTGAATGACTGTGTCCAGATTCGGGCTTCAATACAGACATTGACGTACTAGAGCGAGTTCTGCAAAAGGCCATCAAGATGGCTGGGAGTTAGAGCACACAGCATACAAGGAGAGGCTGACAATGATGAGTTTGTTCAATCTAAAGGGAAGAGAAGGTGCAAGGGAAACCTTACTGTGGTCTACAGTTACCTGATGGGGAAATTTTCTCAGAGATGCACAGAAATGAGATGCAAGCCAGTGAATCCAAGCTGGAACAAAAGAGCATCTGATTAGACTTTAGGAAAAATATTTTCATGATAAGAGAGGACCAACACTGGCCCAGGTTGTCCAGAGAGTTTGGGAAATCCTGGAGATATTCAAAACTGAATTGGCCCTGAACAGCCTTCTCTAACTGGACCAGCTCTGAACATTAGTTTGGACAAGATGACCTTCAAAGGACAAATTAGTTTGTCATACTACCTGGAAGGTCAAGAGAGGGGGTGAAACAAAACAATTTCCTGTACAGGATTGGTGAGCATGTGTCCCAAAATCAAAGTGCTCCAAGAAATTGAGGATCCTAAAGGCCTAAGTATAGGTAAGGCTTACACAATGGCTCCAAATAGTATGTCCCCAGAGCATGATCTGCAGCTAATGTTTCTGTAACACCATGCTACAGTCTGTCTCTCACTCTGAGATGGCACCTGATGGACACAATTGGCTGGATTGACCTGTAGCGTGCTAGACCAGATGCTTCCAGTGTTGGCTGGAAGGCTTCGTCCAGTTCCTTCATTGCATCTAGATATTTCTGTGCTCAAGAAAGTATCTCTTGCAGATATCCATCCTCTCCAGCTGTCTCCACATATTCTTCCTTAGCCTGTGACCTCATATCATGCATATTCAGATGTTATAAAAGTTACTTGGATGCTTGAAATCCAAGTTGGATTGAACCAGACTGCAGGATTTACAGAAGTCAGATCTGAAGGTCTGCTTCAGAATTGCACTAGGTCAAGGGAATTTTTTTTTTGTACAATACAGACTTCTTTAGTGAAATCAGCGTGCTTCAAACACAAACCTTTTTGCAATTTTTCACTTAAGGTTTCACCCAAAATATCCACAATAACAACTGCTGGTGTTCTTGTTGCCTAAGATACTCTCAAAGTATCTTGGAGAATTTCATAGTGGTAGAGAAAAATCTTTGTTTATCTTTGAGATTAATAGACTTTTTTCAAAAGAGAAAAAAATAAATACCATGTAACTTTAGCTACTCAGACTGCCAAGTAAAATTAGATATATAGAAAAGGAAGAAATAGAACTGTTAGGGAGAATTTGTAGATAGCCTATTTTGCTGTCTATCCTCAGTGACTCCATCTCATTCCAAATCTACTCTAAGTATATACATCCATGGGCCTGAATTGCAGCACTGTATGCCTCAGTAGATGTTAGGAAAATAGCTTTGAGAGAACAAGGGCATTCAAACACTGGACTAGATTCCATAACCTCTCTGGGCAGGCTTTATCATGGGAGATTAAATAAACATCTGTCAAAAATTGTTTAGGAATAACTGATTCTGCCTTGAGGTGGGGGAGGAAATGAATTATTTTAGAATCATAGAATGCTTTTGGTTTTAAAGGACTTTTGAAGGTCATCTAGGCTCACCACTCAGCAGTGAGTAGGGACATGTTTAACTAGAGCAGTTTGCTTAGAGCCCCATCCAAGCTGACCTTGACTGTTTCTGAGGGTTGAGGCATCTACCACCTTTCTGGGCAACCTGTTCCAGTGTTTCACCATCCTCATTGTAAAAAAATTCTTCCTTATATCTAGTCTAAATCTCCCCTCTTTTAGTTTAAAACTGTCACCTCTTGTCTTATTGCTACAGGCCTTGCTAAAAAGATTGTCCCCATCTTTCTCACAGGCCCCATATACTACTCTTCGGGGTCCTTTCCTGATCTAATTTCCGTAGTCAATAGTATATTTCTAATGTAACCACTTTATTTATAAATTAAAAGAAAACACAAAGGGCCAATATTGTGGGGAGATGTTTTTTTTTAAGCAGCTTATCCCAAAGCCAGGACTTTACAGCATAAAACTGTAACAGATTCAGAAGTTGTGAGTAGCCAATTGAGTGGTTTAGCACTGTGCCATCTGCAGCTGAATTGCCCTTTTAGCTATTTTGGTCTTGTGGCTGAGTGACAGTGAAGGTGCAATTGGTAGCACAGGCAGGACTGATTTCACATAGCTCCTAACCGTTTTTTTCTGCTATGATGTATTAAAGCTTGGTCGTGGGATGTCTCTCCGCAACATAAGGTGGAAAGTCCCTACTGTATGGGATGCGTCATTTTATTTACTTAGGTAATTAACTTTTCAAAGCTAAACTACCTCTATGAGTGAAATAGTTGCACTGAGGACCTCCTTAGACTCTAGACTGATCAATGATGACAGAAGAATGCAGAATTGTTTTCAAGAAATACATAGATGTATCTTTATTCCATGTTATTTTTTCCTACGTGGAAGAGTGCCTGATGCTGGGATCATGTATCAGATGTTTTTGACCACTAGTGGTACTACAAATTGGCACAACAGGTATAACAAAAGGATTTTATGGTCATTAGACTTATTGAAGAAGTACTTGAATGGAAACAATGGAGGACTCAGTAGAAGTCAGAATATTAATTTAAGGAAAGGATCTATAGAAACTGCACTCATTGCAGAGATTCTTTCACCTACAAGATAGAATATTCACTTCAAACAATACTTCTTATTTTGAAACTACTCTTGACAAGTTTCATTAAGATGACCTGTCAAACAAGATTATTGCAAAAAAACATAACCTGGAGAGAGATGGTTACTTTTACCATGAAGCCACAGCAATTCTGACCTGGTCATAACAATACCTTTGGGATCTTCTCATTTTCTTCAACGTTTTTGTGAACTTCAGCAATTGGGAAAATGCAGCTCAAGGAAATGCTTGATGTGGTGAGCTGTCTGTGGAAGCCAACAGGTGTCATAACTGCAGCACTGTAACTATGCTTAATCGGTGAGGATTTATGAGGAGGTTTTCAAGCAAACACATTTTAATGTCATTTCCACTTAGTTAAGGTGAATAATGATCTTTTCATTTATATAAACAGAATGTAAATTGCAGAGCCTTTGGGAACGTTGCAAGGTACAAGCCATGTTAATTGTCATAATGTGTGTTATCTCCAGGAGCTTTTCAAGTTAGGGAACGGATATCTTTTTCTCTCTTTTTTTCTTTTTTTCTTTTTTCTTTTTTTTTTTTAATCTTTTTACAATATGACATTCTGATAAGCAGGTGGTATTAGATCTTGCACCCTGCTCTTTATGTATATGATAAAGCAATTCAGATCACTGACTCCATTCCCAAAGAAGTTTCTCCAAAAAGCTGGCACTTTTTTCCCTTGCCTCTTTCTCATGCCCACCCCTTGGCATATTCTCTGTCGTTGCCTGCATCCTCATAATGAAAATCAGCAGAATTTCACTTTGAGAGGATTCATTTTACCTAGTAGTATCCACATCCAAGTTAGACACCTTATGACATCACTTATATAGGCTGTTTTTCTAGTTAATACAGAGATGGACCCCACCTCTGTTGATTCACTCCACCTGAAAACATGTGCCTAAGCTAAGTGGTATGAACCATCAGCTGGAGGTGTTTGTCCTTCTAGTTTATCTTTTTCTTTTAATCTGAGTTATAATAGCTCTGTTTCTTCCTTATGCAGTCTTTTGGAGGATGTAGTTTGTTTGTTTGTTTGAAATATATTTTGCCTTGAAGACTATTCTTTCTGCAGGTGCAGATATTTAAATAATTTTATATTTTATTTTCAGCAATGCCCCTAGCAGATACTGCTGTTTCCAAATGTTGATAATGTCTTTCCTGATCTCCATGTTATTGCAAAGATGCACAAACATTTGTTGCAAGTTCAGTTTCTAAAACAGTCTGGTGACATCAGTAGATTTGTACCGGAGTGAACTTGGCCAAGTAGGCTTACATGGAAGTAACGTCAGAACAAAATTTGGCCCTGGATGTTTCAACTCAAACTTTATTTACCTAAGGGCGTCTGGGAGATTGTGCTGAATCCATTTTAAGAGAAAAGTAGTTGCATAATTCTATTATTTTCACGGCATTTTAATGCAATAGTCTGGATAAAGGATGTCTCTACCAATGGAATATAAAAAATAATTTACAACTGAGCAAATAATTTAGCTGATGAATTTATCCTCTTTGCCTCAAAGAATGTCTATAACTACAGAGCATTTTCTTCAAATGATCTGCGTATTTGTGCTAGATGACTTTTTAAAGTTAACCTCTACCTCCATAAACTCTGTGAATGATTTTGCAGTTAATTGTGTCAAATATTACAAAGGACAGTTGATGATTACAGCTTATATCACAATGAAGTAGGCTGGGCCAAGTAATATTACTTTGCATTTTTTTCTGGCTTAATTATGTGTGCTGAAGCAGTTATTACTGCCCAGTTGACAGATAATAGCTTAAGTTATACTAATTGGATTTCAGTCCAAATCCTTAATTGTGATTGATCAAGTAAATTACACATGCATTTAGATGTTTTACTATGCTCAGTGAGTCAGAAAGCAAAGATAGTACTTTTAGGTGGTGCAATACACAAGTATTTGTCCTATGATGAGTGGACAAATTAAAACACTTACAAAAATATTGAACATGTTGATCCTGAGCTGAAGTTTATTAGGGTCATATTTACAGCTTTTTGAAAGTGCTTAGATGCCTAAAGCTGCGTGTGTGTAGCTAGGGTGATTTGTAGAAGCTCTTAACTGTGAAGAAATTAGCAGAAGTTAGAGCCCAGGTGTTTGCGTCATTAAGAGGCAAAATCTGGTGCCTGGTTCCTAAATATGACTCTTTAGAGTGATAGTGCTCAAAACTCAGTTTTCTGAATTGGGAACCCTAAAATAAAAATATACCAAGATTATCAGATTCTTTGAGAAAATAAATAATCTTTGAGCTCTGTGAGTAATCTAGAAATTTGCAGAAATTTGTGTGCTCTTTGAAGTTCATGTCAGTATTGTATCTCTCTTGACTTTAGCGTGAGTAGGACTAGGCCCTTTTTATTTGTATTGTTTCAGTGTCAAGGAAACCATCCTGAAATGTGAACTTTCTTAGTCTTAAGAGGTTTATGAAGTGCTACAGCGTAGCTGTGAAGCAAACTGGTAGAAGATCCATAGAGATGTGCTGTCCGTGAATATTCTGAGCAGCAAAGAACAACATAGTCTATCCAACTGCAAATCAGTTCAACTTTCATTCCATTGTGTCCGGATAATCACAGACAGATCAATGCTAACAAAAGCTGAAACTGTCCCACTTTGGAATTACCGGGAGCTGAGAGACTACCGTGCTCAAATGTGCAACGCGTCGAAAAATACGTACTGAAGCTTGTTACATAGGATCTCAGTGAGTATGGAGTCTTTGTGTAGAGACTATGTGAAAATAACTGAGAAAGAGAAACTTTACTGACAAAAAAAATTGTGGTATGGGGATCCACATTGCCGCTAAAAATCTTTTAGGAGTTTGTTCCAGAAGGGGCTGGAAACCACAGCACTTTGGGGTATGTTATACATCTGTGGCATAGCTCTCTCAAAGGGACCGTATATACAAACTCTGTCTCTGTGACTTTTCTTTTGTGAGCTTTAGGGATTTCACAGCGTGCTAAAACCCCAGAAATTTGCAATCCTCCTTCCAAGCCAGACAATGGGCCTGTGGCCTCACCAACAATGAATGACTGCAGAAGCGCTGGCTGGAACTCATCTCCAGATTGGATTGGGAAGAGTTGGATCCTGTCATTTTGGTTTTCTAATGTTTGTATCCTTTTCACACAGCTTTCCTTATGACTGGCTTTTATTTAGCCCTCAAGCTTAACATTTGGAACTTCTTGATTTTTTAATTTTTTTTTTATCATCTTGGAAAATAATGTTGATGCTTACTGGAAGCATCTTTCTTTTGTGTATTGTTTCATTTTCTATTCCATATGGGTTGCTATCCAGTAGTTCATTGAAACAACTGAAGCAATTAAAGCAATCAAGTAACTAACATCTGGTATGTGTTTGCTTACTCTCTTATGCTCTCTCCAGGGCAAGAAGTGTGTGCTTTGGAATGGTTAGCAGTTTATTATGTTATATATGAATACTTGTTGTTTACAGAAGATCAAAGAGATTAATGCTTCACTTCTAGTTGAGAGTTGCGAAGTTTGTGGTAGCTCTGTGTTCTTAGGATGTTCATGACACAGGCTTTGACACTCCAGGAAAACAGCTGAGCAGTTTTACCCTTGAATAAAAAAGTTGGTTGAGTAAAGAGTTCCCTTGAGTAGAGAGCATGTTGTGCTGAGACAGAAGTTGTCATCTGTGGTCTTTGCCCTGTGGCTGGAGTCATTTGTTTAAATGCCATAGATTCTTCTGATAGTGCCTGACACGACAATGTCCTCGTCCATGACTCAGGGATCGAGTCCCTGCAAGTCAAATTGATTCTTCAGATCATGATGCTCCTCTTAACATAGCTACCATGAAACTTTCCTGTCCATTCTTGCCTTAATCTAAAAATCACTTAATAGTAGTATTATAGCAGATTCCAAATCATGGACTTCCTAAGCAAGATCCATTTTCTCTCTGTATCTTGCACAAATTATGACTACAGTGCCCTCAAAACAAAGCAGTAAAGTGTTGCTCACTGACTTTATTACACAGAACAATTACATGGAGGCACCATTACGAGTATCATCTGCATAATCGATATGGTTTTATATTGCTGTCTCAACAGTAAATCAGAATCTAGTGTACTAAGGGTTTGCTGAGCTCTAAGTTCTTGCTTTAGTTATTGCTGAGTAAAACTTGCTTTGTTTGTGTTATGGTCAGAAGCGCTCCCAGAAAATCTGAGATCTTGCCTGTTTTTTATAATACTAGTTTACATTGCAAGTGCTCTCATCTTAATGAACTGCCAAAAGTGAATCAGAGATTTTACTCACCAAAATTAATCAATAAAGAATCTTTTTGGTTTTGAATATACTTTGACCTCCAGTCACCTCAGTCTATAAGATTTATATATTTATTTATGTATTTATAGTGTTGTAAAATACAGCTTGGCTTTAGGTCATGAGTGGTGTTTTATCAGCTGAGTCCTGCTGTCCTTCATCTATGAGGAGAGATTAGTGTTTTTATTTTATATCTTGGTCATTCCTAAAAGCTGAGCCTTGGGAAATGCCTGGAGCAACTGTGTCTTACAATCATTTTGTTGGCTAGTAAGTACCTGTCTTCAAACTACATCTTAAGTTGTAAAATCACTTCTGTGTACGCAGTTTATCATGCCATAAAACCTGACTATTCTCAATCTTGCTTAGTTAGAAAGCACTATGTCTCATATAGTACTTTCCCCATCCCTCTAAGAACAAGAACTTTATCTTGATTATAGGGTAGGTTATGCACACAGTAAAATGAATGCTTCAAACTAATTTTGATCAAAGATAAGCTGTTTAAAGTGAGTTGTAGTGTGGCCAGAAAAAGAAATGCTTTTTCCCATTTTTCAAAATAGCATTTTTCTTTCACTGTATAAATAAAGGTCATTCTGGATCGAGATCTGGTTTTGCAGAATTAATTGCCAGAGCAAATATATAATTTCAACATCTCCTGGACTTGGTTGTTTATGTGTTGTACATGTCAGTAGTTGTTATATACAGGGAGATTACCATGGGGTTTTCAGTACCTTTGGTTGGAATGAATCCCATGAAGAAGCACAATACAATGAGATTTATAGCATCAGACCCTGTATGAAGGACTACTTCTATGAAGGACTATATGTATGAAGGACTATAAAAAAATAAACCAAGGGAAATAGTAAGAGAGAACGGCACTGGCTACATCTTTAATGATGTTTTTCATGAACCTAAAGAAACCCTTACTATTGGGGAAGTTAAAGGCAAGATGCATGGAAACGTCATGGCTCAGAAAGTCCCCTAAACACCATATTAAAAACTGATGTGCCTTTACTCATGCCCTGAAACCCTGCCACCATGAGCTCCCAGTGATCAATTTTTCTGTTCTCATCTCATCTTGAAGGCACTGGAGTGATGAAGGTAACAGAAATCCTTTCCTTCATGGCAGCTGCAGGGAGTTGCTGCTTCTCTAAGTAGTAGGTGTTCTCCATCATAAAGGAAAAAATCATTGCTTTTTAAGATACTACAAAACAGTCTCAGCTGGAGGAATTCAGCTTCTGGCTGATAAAGTCTTCAGTTCTCTGAGCAGTTTGGTACGTTCCATCCCAGTGTGGATCATTTCCTCCTCCTCTCCTTGGCATTTAATCAGAAGTTTGAAGACTTTTCCCTTTTCCGTCTTTTGCTGTAATCAACAAGTGACAAGGACAGCACTGGACATGAGGATTGACCCTACTGTGAAGCAAGATGGGATTGTGTTCCTTTAGGTCTAGTAAAAGGAGATTGAGAGCTCTGCAGCAGAGTAGGTCCCTCCAAGGAAAACAGGCTCACTGGATCTTCTCATTTGGGATGGTAGACTTGGGATCAGTAGCTGGAAAATGACTCCATCTCTGTGATGCAACCAGTTCGGTCAGTTTGTTTGAAAAATGATGAGGAGGTCAGCTCTGGAGTAGATAGAGGTGCCTAAGAAGCTGCATTGTGAATTACTGTGGGAGACTGTTGGAGCTGTAGCTAGCAGTGGTGGAGATGCAGAATGATCTCTATTCAGAGCATTCGCAGTTGATTCATATCAAGAGGTCAGTTCAGCTTAGTTGAGTCTTCCCTTCTCCACAAGACTCCATGGCTCTAGCCTTCTAACTGAAGCTATGGAAACAAAACGCGTGGTGTGTTTCCAGATTCAGGGAGTAGGGCAATAGGGTCTTTGAGGTTGAATGAAAAATGAATTGTGGGATGGGGTTTGTTGTTTTTTGTTTTGTCTTGGTTTGTTTTTGTTTTTTGCTTGTTTTTTTTGCCTCCTGCTTTTTCTGGTAATGTAGAGTGGGGCTTACCCTTGAGGCCCGATATCCCACCCAGCCACACTGGCATTTATTAAAGTCTACAGTGATTTCTGTTTGAGGAAAATGCTGAGATTTCTTTTATGTAAAGCAGTGCTGGTGCTCCTTTCTCATGCCAACATACTGCAGGGATGCAACCATGATGCGCATGCTACAAACAGGGAAAATGACCTTCATTGACTGAGTTAGGAGACCTTGAGGAGCGGCAAAAAATATTAAAACTCTAACATGTTCCAACTTTGAGTAATAATTGATGCTATTACAGGAGGCACTGAAAGATGAATGGGTATAGAAATTACTGTCTGTTCTACTGAAGCTTGAGCAGCTTCCCCAAGCCATTAAAGAGCACCAAAGCAATTTCTTTGCATGATATGAATCTATCTGTTAGGACTGGAGGATTCCAGTGTTGTCTTGTCACATTTAAAATTCATGGGTTTCCATATTAGATTGAAATAAATTAGCTTAGTATTCATCAATTAACGTTTAAGTAATCAGAGATCAAAAAAAAATATGCTGTCCTCACAATCAGAAGTTATATATAATCTCATGACAAGTGTAAGAACTGCCAGTTTTGGCTTGAAGACAGCTGTTCCTCAGAAGGAACGCAAGAGTTAAGTTCTCCTGAAAAAGTTAACCTATCTGCTAGTAACTATATCTGCCTTTTTGAACTCAGTTTCAGCAGAATGTTTTAATTTACGGTAAAATATGGAAACATTGAAATGTCCTTCTCTCTATCTGCAAATATCCATAGTTACTTGCTGATGCAAATTTTCTGTGGAATTTCTGTCTCTGGAAGCTTCTCTTTCCAGAAATGACATTTCAACCCCAGCTTCTCAGCATTACCATAGTGGTTGTGGCTATGCTGTGGCAGAATAGGAAATTTTTCTGGAACTGACCAAGATGGTAAGAGGATTGTGACCCTCCAGACAAGTAGGAAGGCAGGTAGAAAAATACCTCGAGGGAGTGCAGATACCCAAATATGTACTAGACAAAACTCTGAAGTCAGAAATTAGAAAGCTTCAAATGCACAATTTAATATGTTCTCAAGAATACAGAATGCCCTTCTGTGGATGAAAGAAATTAATTGATATGACAACAGAAGTAATTGCAGTCCACATTCAAGCAGATAATATTGAAAGCAGTGGATTATAAATTGCAGCATTGTATAAATCAATACAACTCTACTGAAACTGTAATTGAGAGACACCTGCTGTTAAGCTTTGTCCTAAATGTTTTGATGGATTGACAAGTTTTCTGTCTTTAAACTAAAGATTTTTTGCATCATTGAAGTAGATTATTTAATGACTATTGATTTCAATGTGGTAGTAGAACAGAGACTGATTTACTGATGAATTAGACATTCTTCTTCCACACTAGAAAAAATTAAGCAGAGCTAAACCAGAACCTGTTGCTTTCAAATTTCCTAAAGTTGTGTTAAACCATCAAACTGATTTAAACCTACTTCTGTAAAATGCTGAATACTGGTATTCACTATTTTGTTTAATTTTTTGTTATAGCATCTATCAGTAACTAGAAATGGAAAAAAAGACTGTGAGCAAAAGTGAATTAAATGTTTTAACAGTATCTCATATTCTTTTCAGGTTCAATGTAATCTCATTGTGCACCAGCAGTGGAACTCCTCTGTTCAAAATGGTTTATGGTGAATTTTTCCGCAGACCTGGCAAAGATGCAGAACTTATCAATTTGAATGTGGGTGGCTTTAAGCAATCAGTGGATCAAAGCACCTTGCTCCGCTTTCCCCATACAAGACTTGGGAAACTTCTCAAATGCCATTCAGAAGAGGCTATTCTAGAACTATGTGATGATTATAGTGTTGCAGACAAGGAATATTACTTTGACAGAAATCCTTCCTTATTCCGATATGTTCTGAATTTTTACTATACGGGCAAACTTCACGTTATGGAAGAACTTTGTGTCTTTTCCTTCTGCCAGGAAATAGAGTACTGGGGCATAAACGAGCTGTTCATTGATTCCTGCTGCAGCAATCGGTACCAGGAAAGGAAAGAAGAAGGTCCTGACAAAGACTGGGATCAGAAGAGTAATGATGGAAGTATAGACTCCTCTAATGAAGAGTCATCTATATTTGATAAAGAGCTGGAAAAGTTTGACAACCTGTGTTTTGGTGAAATAAGAAAGAAGATCTGGGTCAGAATGGAAAATCCTGCATACTGCTTCTCTGCCAAGTTAATTGCCGTGTCATCCCTGAGTGTTGTCCTGGCGTCAATCGTGGCCATGTGCATTCACAGCATGCCAGAGTTTCAAAGACTGGATGCCAATGATAGGGAGATTGAAGACCCTGTTCTGGAAGCTGTGGAGATTACATGCATCATCTGGTTCACTGCTGAGCTAGTGATCAGGCTTATCAGCGCTCCAAGTCAAAAGAAGTTCTGGAAGAAACCACTGAATATCATTGATTTTGTGTCTATTATCCCATTTTATGCCACATTGGCTGTGGACACAAAGGAAGAAGAAAGTGAAGATATTGAAAACATGGGGAAAGTGGTTCAGATCCTGCGGTTAATGAGGATATTTCGCATCCTGAAACTGGCCAGGCACTCCGTAGGACTGCGATCTTTAGGCGCCACTTTGAGACATAGCTATCAGGAAGTTGGACTTTTACTTTTGTTTTTGTCTGTAGGGATTTCTATTTTTTCAGTGCTTGTTTACTCAGTGGAGAAAGATGATGACTCATCAGAACTGCACAGCATCCCTGTTTGCTGGTGGTGGGCAACCATCAGCATGACCACTGTTGGGTATGGGGACACTTACCCAGTTACGCTCGCTGGAAAGCTGCTTGGCACCCTATGCATTATCTGTGGGATACTAGTGGTATCACTTCCAATCACCATTATTTTCAATAAGTTTTCTAAGTACTATCAAAAACAGAAAGCTATTGATCCAGACCAATGCAACAATGATCGCAAAGACAAATGTAATGACTTACCTTATTTTAACATTAGGGATATTTATGCAAAAAAGATGCACACATTCATTTCTAGCCTTTCTTCAGTAGGAATCGTAATCAGTGACCAAGATTCAACAGATGCCTCCAGCATCCAAGATCTGGAAGATGTTTATAACACAACATCTTTAGAGAATGGTACAGGAAAATGAGTTGAATCACATTCTCTTCCCTTTATTTCTCTTCCGATTCTTGGTAAATGTGGACTTAAAAACTTCAGTGAATTTATTAAGAGCAGTTAATTCTCAGGGTATTTAACTCTCAGCCATATTTGGACATTCTGTGCTCTGAGGATGCCATAACAGCTTCACTGTTTATATGAGGCTTTAAAATATGCCTCATATGGTGGTTTAGTTTTTACACAACTAATGTTATGCATTTTTGGGGAGAAAAAGTCAGGAAAACAATTTAAAATGTGACATCAGTGTTTGTTTAGTTTTATGGGGTTCTTTATTCTTTTATTGGTTGCTTTATCCCCTGCAGCAATCTGGTAGTTTATACAGAATGTGCTTTTATGATTTGCTGTTCTTCAGGTAGAGATATATTACAAACATGTAAGAATTATCAGGCAAATCAGTGAAGTTTTTACCTGGAAATACATCAGGTAGAGGAAGGAATTATACACTTGTAAAACTGTGCTCACTAACATATTTATGTAATCTTGCAGTTGGGAACCTGTTTCTTAAGTTGGGACAGAAAATATATTGGTACATATTGTTTTTACTCCATGGAAGCATAATATTTATGAATTTCTCTCCAAAAGCACAATACATTTTTAGTTTGTTAAAATAAATTAATCCCATTGTGCCTATGTTTTTCCCCAGTGTCCAGTATGGCCAAGATCTGTCAGATCCTAAAGGGTCTAAATCATGAATCCCAGGATGCAGCTTATTGTGCTGTTTAGTCACCTCTTCTACCATTGCGAGTGACCCTGAGCAATTCTGGTGCCTGGAGAGGATCCTGCTATGATTAAGACCACCCTGGTGGCTTCCCAAGAGGCTTTGTTTTGTGGGCACTGAAGGAAACGTCTGTGGTGGTTTTTAGAAGTTATTTCTCCCTGCTGTCGGCACTGCTCTTTCACTGAAGGTTACTGCCTCGGTGATAGGAGCAAATGTGAGCTGCGTCTTGGCTGTACTGGTTCTCAGTCCAGGGCCGTGATGCCAAGCAAGAGATGTGTGGACATGCTATCCTCTACTATATATCACCCATCAGAGATGTAGGGTGGGCACTGCATGTGGACACCCATATATGAAACTATTTCAGCTTGTTTTATTAAAGCTCATATGTTGGTGATGGCAGCTTTCCTGGTTTGTGCTATGGGCTGGAGCGGTGTTCGTTGCTGGGCACGGTGCTGCAGCTCTGTGCATTCCTCTTCTCTCCAGGGATTTCTTACGCAGTCAGCTAATCCCGCTATGGTTCAAACTGGATCTTCTAGGGCTACTTAAAAGGAAAGCCAACTCTTGAGCTTGGCGTAAAGGAGTGCTGGAGAAACTTGAGGACCTTAAGGAAGTCGATAGTGTTTCTAAACACTCCTTTTCTTTCATTTGTCTAGTGACTAAATTGGATGCTAGGAAATGGAGAATCGAAGATACTGTGATGAAGTTTTCCTTAAAGAAAGGTTTAATATTTTGGTTTGATTTTAGTTTTGGTTTTGGTTTGTTTATTTTGTTGTGGTTTTCTTTGTGTTGTTTTGTTTTTTTTTTGGTTTTGTTTGTTTATTTTTTTAATTGGGTCAAATGCTGAAGCACTTACTGAGATTCTACTCAGGCGTTTCAAACTCAGTAGAAGTTGACTTCAAGACTGAGTAAAATCAGAAGATGGCAATCGTTTTTAGCCTATGAAGAGCGCTGATTTTTCAGATGTCTGCCAGATTTTCTATTGCAAAATACATGAAGTAAGTGAGGTGCACTTATATTTACTGAGGCACAAAGCTCTAACCTCTTTCTGGGATAGGGAAACAAAAAAGAATAGAATGGATCAGCTTGTACTTCAGAAAGAGGTGTCCCTAAGGACTGCTTTGCATCAATATAGTGGCATGGGACTTAAATAGAATATTTTGAGCTTTGGAGAAACCTCAGAATTTAACTTATTACTTACTGAGTGTCTTATGTGTATGTGATGCTTCACAGACAATTAAGGTTAATTTTTCCCATAGTTAGTGCCGGAATACCAAAAGGGAAAGTTAGCCTAAAAGTGTTTTGTTCTTACTGAACAATTAACATTACAAAAATTCAATGCTATAAAATATTAAATATGTATGAATCTAAAAGTAACCAGCAGAATCACAGCATAAAAACTACTCTTTGTGCAAAGAAACTCTCTTGGTAGTCCCCATATAAAGTTATATTACAGTGCCACTAAAGTTATAGCAGTGCAACAAAAACTGTGAGAAATTTGTATGGAGTAGTTGAAAAAAAATCTGCTATAGAAAAATCTCATTTTATGTATCAATCATTGCCGAAGGATCCCAGAGTATACAACCTTTTGTATTCAATTTTACTGACTGGTAGTTTGTCATAAAACTGATCAAACACATGAATCAGTTTTAAGGCTGTGACACTGCTTAAGTTCCTCTGACTTTTTTTTTAATGCATAGATACAGCTTGCAGCAAAGTGAGGAATGTCTTTTGGAACATATCGGAAGGTAAAGTACATATCCATGTATCATACATGTATATCATGCAGTTCTATCTTTAAAAATGTTTTTTTCTGTTCCCTTTGCTGGAATAAATCCATCACCTTGGTTTCACATAGGTGTAACTGGAAGCAGGATCTGAGACATGTTTCATGCCAAAAGGTACTCCCCTCGAGGCACAACTGCAGTCCTGTAACCTGCACTAGTACTAGAGTGTCATGAGTCTGGAGTGCCAAAAGACAGCAAATACTGAGATACTACATGTTCTTCCAGCTAGTAAAAGTTTTTAGTAGAAGAGTTTACTAGTAAGAGATATGCATAAGAGGGTATTGTTTCTTATTTAATTTGTCTTCTTCCTTGGTCTAACGTTATGTATTATTGATATGTAATATCAGTATCAACAGAACATAGATTGTCTGTTGTTTTTGTATTTCTGAACTGCATGTTTTTCTCTTTAGTAATGCTTCCTAAATTCTCTCCACCCAGCTGATTTGTTTCGGACACCAAAGCATGGAAAGGTTACAATTTGGATATGCATTCCATTTTGTATGAGAGAGATTTGTTTGTCTTTATACAAAACAGTTTATTGGCATGTTATTAATTTCTTTGTCTTGATGGCAAATGCTTCCCTGTTGATGTCCAGCATTTCCACAGCAGTATCCGTCTTTGCAGCAGTTTTCCCTCGTGTAGCATGGGAAGACACCACTGCACTGTGTCGCAGTTCTCTATTCAAGTAGCTTCCAACTGGCAGCAGGTGTCACCCAGCTGCCCACATCTTATTGCTGGGAGTGGGCTCTGGTACTGCCACCATTTTTCGGTGTGTGTGTGTTAGAAGAGGGTAAAGGCCAGTCTGGAGGACTGAGAAAAGAGAAATGAGAGAAGGTAGGAAGCTGTCAATTAAAAGGGATGGTAGAAAAGCCTCAAAGGACCTTAGAAGAAAGGAAAAGAGGTTGACAGAAAGAGTCCTCACTTGTTTTCACTTTATTAATTTATTTTTTTTTCTTCCCTTCTCCCGCTGCCTCACATCCCCTCCTACTACCACCCTGGTCTCCCTTCCCACTCAGCCTGTGATCCAGCAGTCCTCTTTCTGTCCCAGAACAAGGGTCTTTCTGAGTCCAGAAAGGCACGTTTCATGCACCTGGATGGCAGCAGGTAGAACCTAGCAGGGATGAAATTACTGAGCACCTCTGCTATGTAAATGCACAGTCATTAACACACTTGTGGGCTGTGGTTTTTTAATCACAATGTGGCTCAAATCAATGAGTGCAAATGTGAACTAAAGAAAATGTCTCATCTGTGTCAGTCCTGCAAATGAAATACCACTTACAGGTTAGCTAGAAATGAGTGTCAGGCACCATAATGTGGAATATTACCATTTAAAAGCAGACTCCGTTCTGATTCCCATGCAAATGGGTTGCTGGGAATGCTGAGAGTATCAGGCAGATTTAACTGGCAAAGGCAATATATGGGCTTGTGGTGTGCCAAGGGCTTCTGACAGGCTGCTCTGTATTAATACATTTATTCATTTCCACACATTCCTAACATCTTGAGCAAGTGACAGAAAACCACTAAGCTGTGCAGAGTTTCTCTAAATTTTTTTGATTAGCTGACAGTGTTTGTGAAGCTTTTAATACCTCTTCACCCAACACTTCTCAAAGAAAATCAGACTAACCCTGTGCTAGATGTGCAGTTTGTGACTGATAGCAGTAGCTCAGCTGCAGTTGGCAAATATTGCCTGATGTTCTATAGCTGCAGTGCTGTTGCTTGTATTTCTGAAATGTTTATGTTCTGTCAATCAAGAGACAGCAGATGCCATTAAAACCATCTCAGCACTTTCCTGCGGCACAGTAGTTGCAGTGTCTTTTCTAAGCACAGCAAAATGTCGTGACTTGCTGAGACTTCTTTTTTTAATTTCTTGTGTAGTTGTAGTTAATTTTTCATGATGAGCTTATGGTTCAAGCACAATCTATCAGAAGAAGAAGTCACTGTGTGTCTCTAGACAAGTTACAAGGCCTTGTTATTGACTTCCACTCTGAGCATTGTCCTCCCACCTCACTGACACAACTAAGGTGGTACAAGTGGTAACTCACTGTGGTATAGTCTGATAGCCTTTACAGGGAACAGTCTTTGCTTGGGGTTTTAGCAGGTCAAGGGCTGCAGGTCACGGACTCTCTCATCTGCATGCACATCAGTTTTCCCCAAATTAGATACACAAATGGGAGGGAGAGACTGCAGCACCCCCAACAGGCCCATGAACCTCTAGGCCAAGGATTTGGTTTCCCAAGATGAGGGCTGATGGTGCAGGTGAACCTTAACTGGTCCTGTATTTTGTCAATTAAATTCAATACCATACAGCTTCATGTGGCGACTTAGTAAGGTAATCTGCTCTCACTGTTTCTTCAAAACTATGTCAAGGTAGAGCCCAAGAAGATACTGCATTCCATTGGCTTGATCTTCAGTTACTTTCTACTATTTAATGGCATATATATTCTAAGTCACCTCTTTGGGTTTTTTATGACATTCATTGCTATTTCTACTGCAAATCCTACTCCAACTAGCACATGACTATGTTAGAGATTGGCATAGCCTAATTTAGCATCATTATTCTAGGATCTTTTATGAATCAGCAGAGACTGAAAGGGACCCTGGCAGTCAGTATTCAATTTCCCTAACTTCAGCTATCATGTGGCTGGTCATTTGCACTGTCTCTCAACAAGAAAAACAACAGACCTCCTTGAGAGACATCACATTCTATATATACAAAATTCCTATCTTTAGACGGGTCCTATCTGATGATGGGTCCTATCTGAAGATGGCTATACAACAAGCCTATATGATTTAATGAGGTTAGATGCCTGGCCTTTAGGTAGCTGATGTTAGTGCTGGTATGTACTAGACAAGAAGTAGGGAGCTGACTGTCCTCTGGTGGTGCCATCCTTCCCTTCTCATCACCGTGTGTGTAGGAAGGACTGTTTCTGATGTAGGCATCTGAACTTGGGTGACATGAAGCAAGACACAGGAACTCATTCTGAAGCCTGAAGGCTGGTCAGTGATATCCACTGGTTAAGGATTAATCCAGTGTAATACTGTTAAAAGCAGCTTCCTGTACAATAAAATATGGACTTTCCCAAAAAAGCCTTGCTAGCTGCCTTTTAGTGTCTCTAATGACCTGCAAGCTGAAGTTCAGATTCCTGTAGTAATTAAATAAAACACGTAATAAAATACCAAAGGGAGCAAACTGGTGTTTGCAAAGAGGCATGCACAATATGCTAACAGTACTTTTGTGACACAAATTTGCATTATTTCTTGGCTTCCTGCAAGTCACATAAAATATTCTTACTGTGCCATGTGTTGTAAAATCTGCCCCTGTGCATTAATATAAAAATAATAGCAAAGCCAAGTCCTGGAATTACAGCTGTGAAGCTGAAAAAAATACATCTGGGCTTGGAGAAACTGCAGAAATGCTGTTTAGTTGGAACTGCTGTTTTAATGTTGCAGCTGCCTTGGTGTGAGGAGGAGCAAGGGATGTACACAGGCACTGACACATGGCTTCCCTTTCTTCCTTTGCACACTTAACATTGAGCTCTATTAGTTGAGCATATAGGCTGAAGAACCACACTAGTCTTGGGAACCGCTCAACCGACTCTTCTGGGGCTATTAGGTGTGTGGCCAACTGTCCCTAGAAAGGGATGGAGTTGGATGAGAAAAGAATGTGGTCTCTATGAAATTGTATTTGAGGAGGTAGAAAAGTTTCACTACATTTGATGTCACCACCTGCCTATACCTTTAAGAAGAGACCTGGATTTGGATATTTACCTGCAGCCATTTGAAGGCTACTCTGTATTGTGTTTGTCCAAGGGCTTTTACTGAATCACAGTTAAGAGATCTGAACCCCTTCCATTAGCTGGAATAATATGTTGTCTCCCCACAGGCTTTGAGCTGCAGGTACAATAAGTTCTTTTCTCTAAGCCAGTTTCTAGATCCAATGCTCTCTCTGCCTTTCATGCCAACTGGAGTTTGAATGTTTCTGAAGTGTTGCATATGCTGTAAATTATCCTTACAGTTTCTACCCTATTTCCTAGAAAACTGGAAGCTACCAATGTGAAAGAGTTCAAATCAGTTTCTCCAGTCCAATATTTTTTTTGACAGCATCAAATACCATGCATTTCACAGAAAGGAATTTTCCCTGATCCTGAATTGTGAATTTTAAGACTTTGGGTATTCTTTTATCAATTATTTGAAGACCAGCTTAGGTCCTGAGACAGACATATAAATTTGACATTTTGTTCCAAGTATATATATAAGCATCCACTTATTTTGTTTTTGGGAAATGAGGTTGCAATCTTGCATATTTAGATGTATGTTTGGAAAAAAAATAAAAAATCTGGTGAATAAATAACTCATGGTGCCAAAATGCAGATTGAATGCTCATTGAGTGCACAGAAATTCCTTATGAACCAGAAGGATGCTGGTGTCTGACAGCATGGCTTCACAAGCCTCCTGAGTGGAAAACAAAACACATTTTTTTTCTTATTTCTCCAAATATTTCAGGAGACGATGAAGTAACAATCTTAGTGTTCTGCGGTGACAGAGAGTGTTGAATGAAATGAAGGGCACTTTGAAGTTAAGGTAGTTAAAACTGAACACGACTTTTTTGTAAACATTCCCCTTCCCTCAGGACAATAATTTTTCATATTGTTCTAGCTTTTTTTTTTTTTTTTTCCTAAAGGCAAAAACATAACGTACCAAAACCACAGCAATATTTTTCCTTGCTGGATATTTTTAAGATTAAATTAGCTGTACTTATAGGTGTGGAAAGAGAAATAACTGGTGGGTAGGATGTGGGATGTGCTTTAATATTTTTATAGTTTATTTTGTAATTCTGTTCTTTTGCCTTTGGCATCACACACTTTTGCATTAACATTTTTTTTTTTATTGACTGAAGAATCAAAATAAATACTAGACAACATTTATCTGAAGAATTTATTTAGAGAATTGAATCTGAAGTAAAAGATAAGGTATGATGTCAAATACACTGTTACTAGGTCGGAGAATGAATTTTAAATTATCCAAAGCATTTCTAAGCAACATAGGGATAAATGCATAAGTATCATACATTTAATGTATCTCAAGCCACAAAACTAAAGTTCTGGCAGTGTTCAGAAAATGAAAGGTTAATAGAAGTTCATATATTAGTCTGGTTCTGTTCTAGTTGCAGCTTTTGGTACTCGGCTTTTAGACTGCTGCTGTAAATGGGAGGCCAGTGCTTTGGGTATTTTTTATATCTAGACGTATACAGACTGATTGGACAGCTGTCAGAGTGTTCTTGTGCAGGCTTTTAGAAGTCTGGCACCAGAGGTAACCCCTGTTAATCTACTGTGCTGGCACTTGCTGAGGAGCTGCATTACAGGGATGTGCAGTGCATGCAAAGTGACCCCATTAGGCAATGATGTGTGAACGTGCAAGTGGGAAGGTGGGTCTTTGCCAAGGGCACTTGCATCAGAAATTTTGGGTTCTGTTGACTTGCTTTTGTTGTATTGTCACCTGCTAAAAACCTTTATGTACACCATTTAATGTTTAATTAATCCCAAGAAGATTTATGGTATCTGGAAAGGGTTTAGGAAACACAAGAGGACCTTCAAAACAACTACTGAGTTGAGAGGTAGGAAAAGGTGGCTCAAAGACTTTCCCCCTGACTTTTCTGTCTTATCAGAGCAGTAATGACAGGGCAGGAATGGGAGCAGTGTAACAAAATTTAGATGAAAATGCAGTGTTTGGAGAGCCTTTAGGTCCCCAGTGAGTCCACATGAAAAGTGTTGGAGTCTGGGGATCAGGCTAGGGAATCTGCATGCTGTATGTGCCATGCAGCTCTTGCATACTCTGTGCTCGAGACGATGGGTGGAAAGAAGGTTATATCTCTGCACAAGAGGTTTTCTGCTGCGCAGTTGCACTGCGTAGACTGCAGCCTTCTGTGCCCTACCCACAATGACCTTCTCAATCCAATGCCAATTTCCTCAAGCATTAAAAAGCTTTTTCAGTCTTGAAATAGAGGAGAGCTGCAATGAGAGCAGCTGAAAGGAGGTAATGGAACACGAAAAAGGGGCTGATAGAGAGAGCCATGTCTGTAGAGACGACATGCTGCAAAGATACTTTGATGGGAAACCTCACCTCTCACATCTTGAAGATTTTCCTCTCCTCAACTCCTACAGTTTGCGAAAGGGACAGTCTAACTCACTTTGTGATTTTTCTTTTCCTTTTGATTCTGTACTTTATAGTATCCAAGAGGGCTTTCACACCATGTACTCCCCTTCCAGGTATACAACATGTGTTAGACAACATAATCCATGCACTGTTCCTAGATATTCAGCAAAATAAAATAAAAGGTGAAGGGAATGAGGCCAGGAAGAAATGCATTGTATTGCCAAAATGCAGTTCTCCCACAAGAAATTTCAGTATCCTCTTCCTTTAAAATGCAGGTGACTTCCCCATCACAAATCTTGTTGGCCATATACAAACCCACTTGCAGTAAAGCTTACATGGGCTGGTTGATTATTTATTTTGGGATGGAGGAAGAAAAGAGAAGACAAATGCATGGCTTTTTTTTGTGCGGTGAAACAAAGCAGGCAAAAAAACCTGAATAATAGCTCTCAAAGCCAAATAATTCCACAGTTATCAGAATTGTCATTATTGGACGAAGTCGTAAAAAAAACCTAACGCTTGAGCATAAAAAATAAGGACAGGAAAGAAAAATTGCTCTTTCCTATCTCTGACTCCTTTTATGGAGATTGAGATACCTTTTTCTTGGCAAGTCAGATGATGAACTACTTGTTAATTAAGTGGTCAGAAAAAGCAGCTGAAAAAGGAGTTTGGAATTTGAGACAGCTCAGCATGGAGGAAACCATCTCTGTGATCAATCCTGTCAGTTTTTGTCACCTTAATTAAAAGTTATCTTTGGCAGTGGGGAGGCAGCTCAAGTGCTGGGAAAGTGGACAGCTAAGCGTTTTGTTGTGGTCATTTTGGAACAGTGGTACTGAAGGCATCAGCAGTCAGTCCGGCTTCCATCAGGAAGAGAAAACTGTAGATATTGCAGAGGAAGCAGGGAGGGAACATTAGGGATGGATCAGGACTGGCTCAGGCTAATCGTTCTCATGGTGGAGAACAGTGGCTTTGGGCTACAAAGGATTGGGATCTTGCCTTGTGGCTCTACTTGAAGTTTCATGTGGTCTTGTGCCAGCCATTCTGTCATCCAGCACTTCTGGTTTCCATCACATCTTTTGACTCTCTTTCTGGCATTTAAGCTACGTAGGACAGCAGTTCTCTCTAAATCTATACACTTCTTCCCTAGAGGGAGTGTGGTGTTTGAAAATGAGGTGGTGATCTTGAATATGACCTCATGTTACTGGGAAAGTAGTGACTTAGCTGTGAGGAAGTGGAAAAAGTTGAGATCTTGTCAAAATAGCTGATTTTAGCTTTGGCCAAGTTGTTTAAAATGAGCTGTCTTTAATGAAATGTCCAAGAAAAAGAAAAAAAGAAATAGTGTGTATGTTTGGAATAATTGTCCCCTATGCTAAAAATAGTACAATTTATTACAGCAAAGATTTTTTTCTATTTGATTGCTGAACCAAATTGTTTTTTTTAAAAAAATCCATAATTTAAGACTCCTGTATCTTTTTTTCTTTTACTCAGTGTGTCATTTTATTTTGAAGGGTTAATTCTTTTGCATCTAATTAAATTCAGGCTGATTGGATAAAAAAAACCACCAACTTTCACAATGAAAAAGTATTTTTTTTAGAATATGTTGAAATGCAGCGTTTCAGCATCTTTGGAAACATGATGCTCTCAGAAAATTTCACAATGAAATATCCACTGTTCCAAAATCCCTCCTGCCTTTTTTGTTTTATTTTTGTTCGGTTTGTTTGTGTTGTGGAAAATTCCCACCAGCCGTGGCTGGATTCAGAAATAAAGTTTGTCTTCCTGTCACAGCCTTTTTCAATGAATTTTCTATTCACAAAAAAATATATTGTTTTCATCCACTTTTAGCTGTATTCTTGGGAAAATACTTATTTACTTTGGAGAATTCAGATGGTGAAAAAAAGTACAAATATCTGTGTCACCTCCATGATTGCTGTCACAGATTCATTGCCTTCCCTTGATGTACATGACACTCAGGTGGTGATTGGTAAGGAGTATATTAATCATTTAGTTTGCTCAAGACAGAAAATAAAAAGCAATTACAAGAAAATCACATCCTGAGAAAGGAAGTGAGCCTATTTTAACAAGTGAGAGCTTCATTATGAAGGACAAAGAAAACACATGAAAAGCATCTGTTCATGTGATTCCTTTGATGGGAATCTCACTGTGGAGGCTGATTAGCAAGAAAATTGTTACTTCTTTTAGGTAGTAGTTACAAATGGATATTTATATTCTTCTGTGACAACTGGTGAATATGTTTTGAATAGAGCTCTTTCCAGTAAATAAACTAGCATCAGCCAGTAACTGCTTAGTGACTGCTAAGCAGTATTGTTATAATACTATTATTTAATATTTATGCTGTTTATTCTAGAGAAGACTTGTGCAGTTAGAACATTCTTAATGTATGGAAGGCTTTTCCAAGAAGCAAAGCATAGCTTTTTTTTTTCAATACTGCTTAGGGAGCAAAGGAGCTGAGCTCAAGCCAGGGAAAGTGAAGATGAACGATTGATAGTAGAAGTGGCTCAGTAATTCCACCTGCTCCCATGCAGCCCCTTAGCCCCTTGCCCAGCCCAAGCTTCAGCTCCTCCTTATCTCAGTCATGCTTATATAAGTCTGTGTACAGATAGAACAGATTGTTCCAGTCAATCAGAATTAAAAAAGAAATAAAATAATTAAAATTCCCTGCTGAGTGGGTGGAAGGAAACTGTGAGCCTGAGAAGTTGAAAAGGCCCTGGATTACTGTCCTCTTGATGGAGACCAAATGTTTTTTTTCAGTGACTCCATAGTTGTGACAACAGTCCAAAATTTTATAACATTTGTCAGGACTTTTCTGGGCTACCTGCTTGTGTCACAGAGGTGCCCCTGGCCCAAGAACTTGGGATGTGGTGAGGAGAAAGCAACTAGATGATGGGACCCAGCGTTGTGCATTTGAATTGCTGATTTGACTCTGACTTGGACTTAAGGGAAGAACTTGATATCTTTTGTGGTGTTGGCCCATATTTTTCTGTAGTCTCACTGGTGGAGAAGGAAGAACCTTCGAGAAGGAAAGTGGGAATATATATCAATAGAGAGTGAAGCAACTTCTTAGTAAAAGGGTTCTTGGTAGCATGATGGAGGTACAGTGACAGTCTGCCATCTGCAAATTTCAAGGCTACTATCAGTCTTCGGCATATTTGTCTAATTTTTCTTGGTATAGATAATTTTGGTGTGTGAGTACTATACAGATGTGATTTATCTTCTCATCATCACCTTTGTAAGGAAGTGCTAACAATTCCATTTCATGTCTGATTTTAAAAGTCAAAGTGCAAACCAACAATATTTAATAATTTTCCTTGTGATCTGTTTGATTTGTTATGTACATATACATACTGACAAGGTTTCTCTCAAGTTTTAAGTATAATTGTTGTCATGTAGCTATTAATATTCTAATTGTATGAACAGCGATGAGATGAACTACAGAAATTAAATCCTGATCCTTGACTGCACAGAGTCATTCATGTCAGAACCAACATATTTTTTTATGGCTCTGAATTAATCTTTTTTATTTCCCTGGAAAATTTCTTCCAGAGGAAATTTCAAAATCCCACCCTTCCATTGTGATTGGGAATTGGGTTTGATTTTGTTTCAATTTCCATGGCAACAGGAAATTTTGTTTTCTGACAGGCTTTGCACGCAAAAGTCTGATTTCCCTGGGCTCTTTTGAATATATTGGTTTGCATTTTTATTCCTGCTAGTATTTTGAACCTCTGTCCTTAATCTCTTGACCCCATTTAATTCACTGAAATCTGTTCTGTTTCTCCTTAGGACAGTTTTTTTTTCCTACTTTCTTAATTTTTCAGATATCATTTGATTCCTACCTGAAAGGAGGTTGTAGCAAGGTGGGTGTCAGTCTCTTCTCCCGAGTAACAGCAATAAGACAAGAGGTAATGGCCTCAAGTTGTTCCAGGGGAGGTTTAGGTTGGACATTAGGAAAAACTTCACTGAAAGGGTTATTGAGCAGTGGAACAGGCTGCCCAGGGAGCTGGTGGACTCGCTTCCCTGGAGGTATTTAAAAGACGTGTAGATGAAGTGCTTAGGGATATGGTTTAGTGATGGGATTGGCAGCATTAGGTTAATGGTTGGATTCAATGATCTTAAAGGTCTTTTCCAACTGAAACAGTTCTATGGTTCTATGATTCAGTGTGCTGACATCAGAAATATAACCACATCTTATGCTTAGAATAGAATTGTATTTCTTTCCTTACAGGAGCATTATTATTTTTTAAATTACTTCTAAGCACTAATCCTATTCCAAATTTGACTTCAGGGTTGTGGATTATAACCTCTATCATTTTAAGATCAGGACTTAACTTCCTTGATTGTGTTTTGCTTACATTCACATATCTTAACTGTGTTTGACATGCCGATCAGCCACTTCATGGATGTGCTTGTAAAGTGCCATATAAATAGTGTAAGAGATGCATAATCATTAAACTTGGTACTGTCTCCTGCAATTCTGAACAAAATATTTCAATTAATTTCTGAATAGATGCCAGACTTCTGTGGTTTGTAAAGCTTCATCGTTCACTGTGTGAATGATGAAATCTCATTGTATTTAACACTGGCTTCACCTGTGCCACCAAATTGTTTATCATAAGTGCTATAAAGCTTCAGGATAAATAGTTTAAATTTGAGCAGCCTTTTAAGTTTGAATGTGAAAGAAGATTGGGAGAAAGTCAGAGATATGGTAGTCTTATTCTTCTGTGCTTTGCCTACCAGAACAGCTCTTTTCACAAGTATTGCTGAAATAAATTACGTTACACCTCTGTGTCCCACTAGCAAGGGTTTCGTCTGTGAATCATGCTGTAAATACTGTTGTGCCACTCTGAGCCTGGACAGTTTTCTTGCTTAGTTCCTCTCCAGCTGAGCTGGAATGCATGCATGGCTTCTTAACTGGAGGGGAAAATATTTCTAGTAAATCCCCAAACCTCCCCCTACTCTTTGGCCCTGCTCTGTAAGCCAGAGTAAGGCAGAACTCATAGCTGTGCAGGATGTTCAGGTCTGATTAAAGAAGAAAAGAGCCAGCAACCCTGACATATGAGTTATTGGCAGCAGGATAAAGCCCAGAGTGAGTTAATGGGGCAGTGCAAACGTTTGAACTCTGCTTTGCCACCACAGCAGTTGGAGAACTTTACAAATTGCTGAAAATGCTGATGTTCTTGGAAAATGCTATGCCCAGAAGCTGTGATCCAAGGAGAGCTGGTGCCCTTGGTAGGTGTTTCCAACTGCTTCCTAACTCTTCAGAGAGTGTTGTGCCGATAGAAAGTAACTTTCATTTCATTAAAGCACTAATAAGATTTAACTTCCAGCACAGTCTATTCAGGCAGACATATGCAGTCTTTTTTATTTATAGGCTTTTTCTGTATTTATCCATGACTTTGATGTAGTTGCTTCTCATTATTAATAGATATTTATATTATATAGACTTTGTTGTTGCTGGTACAATTGAGTTTTCCATTGATGTTGAGATCTGAGCTTAATAATGGCTCTACTCTCCTGTTTGAAAGTCATGATAAAACTGGTTTGCATTTTTATTTTTGCTATCAATGAAAAATAGCCAGCTTGTATTCATTACCAGCATAGATATTTATAACTATATCTCTGGGGTTTTTTTTTTTGTTTTTTTTTTCCTAGTTCTGAGATCTTTTGTCGCTGTACTCACATGGATTATCTGAGAAACCTGCATAGGCTCCACATTCTGGGAAGATTCAATCCTTATATCTTAATATGTGCCAAGCAAACCTATTAAGTTGCACAGCTGATTTGAGAGTTGTTTTGCTTTTAGATAAATATTTTGGAGACTGTATCTATTTATGACTTTAGCCCCTTGTGAATGCTTACTGCAGGTCATCTGTTGTTGGTTCAGAAGTATTCTTTAATCATACAGGATAGGGAGCATGGGTGAAACTCAATGATTTCTTTCTGTGGGAAAATGCACACTCAGCTTTGGTCTAGAGTAGTTCACTAGAAACTGTATTCCAGTCCATGCCTTTGTAAATGTTTGAAATAACATTTCTGAATTCTGAGGGTGTAAAGAAACAATTATTTTTCCAGCATCTATCCCTACTCAGTCAAAAACCATATCCCTTAGTGAATACAGGAAAACCACTTTCAGTATACAGTCAAATTTCAGCAAAAATATATTACTCATTTTGCTTATGTATCTAATGATTTTTGATATCTCATTTTCATAACTCAATATATTCAGGTAGGACATGCTCAACTAATTCTTACACCCCAGAATTTTCATTGTGTCCCAAAGGAATGTGCATCCTTATTAAATACTGTAGGCTTTAGAACGGTTCAGAACAATTTGTATCAAAGCATCTTTATCTCTTCTAGACTCCTCTATAAAAATACTGTCAGAGGCAGACTAGAAAGCTGCAGGTCTGGTTACTGTGAAGGACAGACAGGTGTTGCTGTTGGCAGTGCAAATCTATGGACCTCAAATGGACTCAGACTGGAAGGAAGACAGATTCTACAGCCCAGGCTGACTCAGACAGGGCACATGTATAGGAGAGAGGTGAAGGGCTCTTCTTCTCCCAGCCTAGGGAAGAGCTGTGTATTTGTTCCTTAGAGGTTACTGGCAAGCAAAGGCATTTATGTGGTTCCCAGCCAGAGAGGATCTTGCTGGAAAGCTGGGAGGTGAGTTTGGGAAGCCCAGGCAAAAGCCTCTGCCAGGCTGAGGCTGTGAGGAGGGCAAGGAGCGAGCGCAGAGGTCCTGGAGTGCAGCGATGAAGAGAGCTGTTCAGGCACTTTTTCCTCTGGAAACAAATTCTCTGGACTGGCAGGTGTAGTCTGGAGCCAAGGAGTGACATCATGAGCTGTCTCCATGGACAAGAAAATTAATTTGTGATAATTTTACAACCCGCAGTCTTTCTCAAACTTCCCTTGTTGACTGTCATCCACATTGGAACTTCTTGCTTTTCACTGTTGATGCAAAGATCACCAGCGATTTACAGAAAAACACAAGAGGGGCAAAGGAGCCTGAGCAGTCAGTTATACTCAGAGGGTTTTAATAATCCTGTACCGCAGGCCCCCCCAGTCCTTCTGTTTCTGATCCTCATGGATGGGAGCTGTTTGTAAATATAGTTTTGGAAAGGCCCTGCGTTCTAGGTAATCATGGTTCCTACATCTTCTCTCAACACAGAGGAGAAAAGCCAACATTTCCCACTAGGCATGTTGTTTTTTCCAGTGGAGGGAAGTGGCTTACTTTAATCCTGTCTGGAAAGCAAAAGCAGATCTACTGTATTTTTATATCCCTCTTTTAATGACATTTATCTCCAAATGTACTTTTTTTCTTTAAATATTTTTTCCTTTTTTTTTTTTTTTTTTTTCCTTTCCTGAGGCAGTGTGGGATAGCAGCACTCTATTTAGCATTAGAAAAATATTCCTTTTGTTTACTTTGTTACTTTGTGACTGCTGGCTTTGACAAAACCATGGATTGGTATTATCTGGTCAGCAAATTGTTTCCATTCATCTGCAGCCCCAGAAACCTGCTTGGATCTTGGAAGTGTGTCTGGCCTCAGTTTCAAATTGAATTGTCTCATTTTTATTTGACGTGAGTGATTGTGGACACTTAGATCATAATTCCATTGCTGTGCATCATAGTCCAAGGACAAATCACTCACTTCGTGTCTCCCAGTCCTCTCCTATCCCTGAATCAAACTTTGGTACTGCTCTACTGTAACTTTCATAAGTACAGCACAGAATCACAGCATGGTAGGGGTTGGCAGGGACCTCTGGAGATCATCTAGTCCAACCCTCCTGCTAAAGGAGATTCACCTGGATCAAGTTGCTGAGGATCATATCTGGGCAGCTTTTTAATGTCTCCAGAGAAGCAGACTCCACAACTTCTGTGGGCAGACTGTTCCAATGCTCCATCACCCTCAAAGTAAACAAATTTTTCATTGTGTTGAGATGGAACTTCCCGTGTTCCAGTTTTTGTCCATTGTCCCTTGTCCTATTGCTTGCCACCACTGAAAAGATTCTGGCCCCATGTTCTTGACACCCACCCTTTATATATTAATAAACATTGATAAGATCCCATCTCAGCCTTCCCTTCCCCAGGCTAAACAGACCCAGGTCTCTCAGCCTTTTCTCATAAGGGAGATGTTACTGTCCCCTAATCATCTTTGTAGCTCTCTGTTGGACTCTCCCCAGCAGTTCACCAGCTCTTGAACTGGGGAGTCTAGAACTGGACACAATACTTTAGATGTGGCCTCACTAAGGCAGCATAGAGGGCGAAGAGAACCTCCCTCGACCTACTGATCACGCTCTTCTTAATGCATCCCAGGATACCATTGGCCTTCTTGGCTACAAGAGCACACTGCTGGATCCTGGTGAACTTGACCAGCAGGACTTCCAGGTTCTTCTCCTTTCCAGCAGGTCGACTCCTAACCTGTATTGTTGCATGGAGTTGTTTCTCCCCAGGTGCAGGACCCTATACTTGCCCTTCATTAGGTTCCTCTCCACCCAACTCTCCAGCCTGTTCAGGTCTTGCTGAATGGCAGCACAGTCTTCTGGTGTGTCAGCCAGTCCCCCCAATTTTGTATCATCAGCAAACTTGCAGAGGGCCACTCTGTCCTTTCATCCAGGTCATTGTTGAACAAGACTGAACTCAGACTGACCCCTGGGGAGCATCATTTTTTACTGGCCTGCACCACTGATCACAACCCTCTGAGCTCTGTCATTCATCCGGTTCTCAATCCACCTCACTGTCCACTCATGTAACCCACAATTCCTAAGCTTCCCTATGAGGATGTTATGGGAGAAAGTGTCAAAAGCCTTGCTGAAGCTGAGATAGACAACATCTACTGCTCTCCCCTCATCTACCTAGCCAGTTATGCTGTCATAGAAAACTATCAGATTGGACAAGCATGGTTTCCCCTTGGTGAATCCATGTGGACCACGCATGCAGGGAGACATAGGCCTCTTTCTTTGAACTCCTATTTGGATGCATAAGCTTTCCTTAGGAGCACTGAAGATGAATTTCATTCCTGATGTCTTTATGTCCAGTGACTGCTGGACTGGGTGGGTAATAGTAGGAGAATAAGAAGGTATTCGCCAAGAGTGTGCTATTTGCATCTGTCAGTCTTTTCCATTAGTTAACCCTCATACTTGTGAGCTTCCCAGATGTCCCCATTTTTAGAAACTTAAAAACAATCAAACTAAGTTGCAGAGTAGACAGTAATTGAAAAATACATCTATTTGACGTTTCCGTGAACATCACAGATATTCTTGGTAACAGAAAGTCTGAAGGTACGTGACTGGGCTGAGTTCATTAAACAACATCATTGCAGCCTAATTGATTGCAATTAACTTTAGCCCTCAAAACACAGGGCAAAGAGTCCCAGCTGAGCTTCTCTGGAGTTCAGTTAGATGGCACAGGGCAAAAGCAGCTGTTAGCAGCCAGCCACTAAACAAACGAAACCTTGTTCTACCTTAAAGTCTGAGATGTGACCAGGTGGTAACAGAGGAGGGGTCACTGATGTCTCTGAAATCTCTGCAATCTGTCCTGAGCTTACCAGCATTTATCAGCCTTAGTAACTGTTTTGTTTCAAGACAAGGCATCTGCTTTAAAGTGCATTTTGATGAGTGCAAGTCATGGTAGAGTGGCTGAGAGTCTGGGCACATTAACTGATAATCTGGTTTGGAATGGCTTATTAGCATAAATAACAAGTAAGAGATCAGCACTGGCTAATGGGTGGTTCTTTTAAATCTCTACAGTCTGACAAACTTCCAACCTACGGCAAAAGGAGATGGAATAGAATAGAAAGACGGTAAGTTAAGAAACCTGATGAATTTGGTGATTATGAATGAATTACACAAGATACATTTTTTCTTTTTTCTTGAATATAGATGATAGTAACTGGGATGTCCATGGCTTATCAATATAAGCAGCAAAATATATTGTTACTTAAGGTTTTTGGGGGCTGAATAGAACAGGTATTTTAAGTGTGTTAAACACGTTGTTTCACTTAATATCATTTACTCACATAGTAGGATGGAGTAAGCTTTTTCTCTTCTCTACTTCCTTACCTCTGCATTGCAGCACCTACAGATTGGAATTCTGTAACCTGCCTTATAAAGAGCAGTGGAGACTTGATAAATATGTTTTAAAAATTATAAATTAATGTGATTTTTGTAAGAGATTTTGGGCAGTGCTTTTTCCATGTTCTCTGTGAAAGAGAACAGAATTATTTTGAGAAAAAGTGTTTGAAAAGACTGTAGTGTTTGCTTTTCATCTGAGGCATCCAGACTTTTTATTAGCAGTATAAAATATTTTTAGAAACACATACCCCTTCGTGAAACTAATTTCCAGCTGATCTGTCTAAGCATGGAAGATGTTACGAAATAAGTTATTAACAGCGTGCTCCAGAGGGTCATTGTGCATCATTAAGCAAAAAATAGGTACAAAAGAACTCTTTAATTATTTGAAGATTGGTTAATATATCTCAAACTCATAATGAGTCTCTGACTTGATGTGGAACCGAGCCACTTTCCTATGTTTGCATTTGGATTATTGGGTGGGAGCAGAAATTGTAGAGCCAGTAGTTAAAAATTTTGAACACTTTGTTTGAAAATAGTGTTTTACAGTGATCTCTTGCCTTCTGTGGCCACGACAGAGATTTTCCTAAGCAGTCTGATATTAGTGCTTCTAACTGTAATTTGTGATGATGATTATTTCCTGGTGCTGAATGAAACAAGAGATCATAAAATCAAACTGCAAAACTCATAGCTGTACTGTTGGCTAGCTGGAAATCAACTTCTTTACTGTGCTGGGCAGAAACTGGACTAATTCATTTTATTGAGAAGTTGGATAGCTTCTCCCAGAAGATGGCAGTGCACCTATGAGTACTGTTCTGCCACCTTTGCAAGCCATACTATTTACAGTATTTTTCTCAATACTGAGTGCAATAACAAAACAAATAATAAAAGCACCTACAATTGGGTGTAGATACTGATGGCACTTTTGATCTTGAAATCTGAAGTGAGAACTAGTAATCTACAAAAGCCTGTCCTGTGTGGATGGTGATGGACTGGATGCTTTTGGGTAAGCTGGCAAGTTCCTCAGCATTTTGCTACACTCACCAGCATGATGAAGATCCCTTTTCCATTGGAGTCTGTCAGATAATCCCTATGCAAAACCCATTGACTACATCCAGGGCTTTAAAATGTATCTGAGTTCTTAAAGTGTCATTATTCTCAGAGGAATGGATCAATGTAGGGTAACAGTTACTAAGAAATGGAATAAATTATGAGATTTGAAAGACCATGTTGCATCATTGCTCTACCATTTTTCACAAAAAAATTTCTTCATTCAGATAGGGATCAAAAGCAGATGTTCAAAAATACCAAAAAGGACTACTTCTCTATTAGTTCTAGTCTAAGAGCAATCGGTAATTGCTGTAAATGTAGGAAAATTTGCCGTTCAGTTTCCAATGCAGGAGTCTAAGCGTGGATTTTTAAACATGTAATCAACCTGCAACTACTTAACCTTTCGAAAATTGATTCACTCATTATCATTTTATTTATTTCAGAATTAGCAGTAGGGAATACTAATACTTCTTTTTAAAAATCCATCTTAATCTATAGCTATAATTTGCAAGTAAGACCCAGTAGCTGTTCTGTAGAGTTTGTCTTATAAGTTGTTTGATATGCATATTTGCACGTATAAGCTAGCTCCTGTTGTGATGCATCTGAATGAAGAAATGTTTGTAAAGAATGGAGAGGAAGAAAAGATGCTTTAGACTCATAGCACGTAAGTTTTGGAACTAAACTTTGCGACTCATGTTATGTCTTATCCAGAATTGCTACCAGTATGCTAAGTAACATTTAAATATTTATTCTCTGTAGTTTAGTCTGAAAAAAACCACTTCTGTTATGGCTCATTTGTAACCATTTGAGTTGTCCAAAATGCTCTAGCAGTAAAAAGAAAAAACAACTAAAATTTGCAGCTGTTTCTTTAACATAAAGAAGAGATGAAAAACAATTGTGTAGTCTTACTCTGCAGTCAAATATAATAAATTACATATTCTTGTCCTACTGCTTAGACACTGTGGGTGCTAATTTTTCTAAATTAACATAAGCTGCATCATTTCCTTTGAAAGAAACACAAAACTAAGCAAGAAATTAAAATTTTGTTGCTTTTTTTTCTGTTAGATTTCAGTTTCCTCCTCCAGTAAGTCATGGAAGCTGCAAAATACATTGGATTCTTAATTTTTTAGGTGTCTGTCCTCCATTTTAAAAGTGTCTTTTCATAAAATGAACTTCTTTAATCTCTTTGAGGGCCCATCTGTGGTTGAACCTGTTATGGCCATAAACTCAGTCAGGCAAAATCTTCCTTAGCACCTGAACAGGCACAGCAGCACCTTCCCATTCAGAAGACCTGTGGAGCCCATCTTTGGTGGCCAAAATCCCAATCTGTACGCTGTATAAAGGGGACAGCAGTAACAGATTTGATCCTGTTACCCTTTCACCAGTAGAGCCTATTGCCAAAACCCTCTTCACCACCTAATAATGCACCTTTCACTACTGATAAGCATCCTCCTACTTTGTCAGGAGAGGGCTTACATTAAATCACATGCGCCCTCCCCTGATCACCTTTTTAACATAATTTTTCTGGTGCTTGCACAACTCACAGTGCTTGTGTGACTGACTGAGCTTTTTGGGTTCTGTGCAGCTGCTATATTATAACTGCCGGCATTTACTGCTGCCTTTGTGTAATCTGGATATGCTGTGGCATGTAAGTGATACTGCTTTCTATTTTCTTGTTCCTACTGTTTAAAATCTCAATAAAAGTGAAAAAATATTGCTGTACAAACTGTAAATATCTCAGCTGACTATCCCACAATAAGGCAAGCTACCTCAACACCAATAAAATGTTGATATTTGTGTAATTTTCCCTGTGTCTCTTTGTGAACGCTCCATTTTTAACCTCACTGCTTAAGGTAAAGTTAAACTTGTTATTTGGCCCAGAATAACATTATTCTGAGCCAAATTCTGGGACCTTTATGCAACCAAAGGTTAATTACATTAGAGGCAAAAAAGACATTTCTAGAAACAAAAGAAGGCTGATGGTAGGGTCAGTGACTCGCAGAGTATTTTTCTTTAATCTGTTTTTTTTAATTACATGTGACACAAAGCTGCTGTACTATTTGTAATTAAATCATTAAACTTGTCTTCTGTCATAGGTATTGTAATTAAACTTCTAAAATTCATGTGCCTAAAATACTGAACTTCACCTGATATTTTCTTCTCTTGTAGTGTTATGTGTTTTAAGTGAGTTCAAAGGGACATCATATCCAGTCATATTTTTGCCTGTCTCCTATCTAGTACAGATCTGCCTGTCTTTCCCAAATGCTTTAAGTTCAGTTCATAGGACACACTGAAAATTTATTGAAGTCTTTCTGATTGCTCAGTCATTTGTCTTTGTTAAGACAGGAAAAAGGGGGAAGCTGGTTGCAGTCTTTCTGCAATAATTAAGTGTAACTAATAGCCTAACGTTTACAATGCTCCCCTAGGAAGTATGAGAGCCAAGTTGGAATTTCCTTTCAGCCAGAGTGGTTTCAAACATGCAGCTCCCAGGCCAACCATCACCTGAAATTCATCCTGTCAATAGACAGTAAAAACAAGGCATACTTCGGTGGGACAGAAGGAACATATAGGCATCCTGCAGGTGTCCTACAGGCACTGTACATGACTAACACTTGACTGGTTTGTGTTGGCTTGTACCCAATACTTCTGCAGTCCCTGGTGGTGTTATAGCCTCACTCCTACTCTATCCCACTTCCAACCAACTCTTGGGCAGTCCATTTCATCCAGTGTCCTGCAAACCAGTCTTCTTATTGCTGTTGATCTTCTGATAGCAGATTGAGTAGCTTGAAGTCCTTGGAAGGAAATTAGGTCCTCACACAACTATGCTGTTCTTTTCAGCACACAATTGTGAAAACAGTCTGCCCAAAACTTGTCTCCTAAACAATCTTCAAGGATTTTCTGGGACGGCACACATTGCTGTTGATCCATAACCAGAGCTCACTGAAAACAGCTGATCTATGAACACAGGTACTAGTTTGGGTGATGACTGGAATCAGAGTCAAGTAGGTACACCAGCTATTTTAAATACACTCTCAGACTGGGAGTACAAAACTAAATGTCATTAAGACTCAACAACCATGTTGTCCGGATACTGTTTATGGAGGACCTGGCTGTGTTTGGGAGCTGGGACAATCATTCTGTCTTTACCCTTTTCATAATCCCATCAATCTGTCTTTTCAATGTAAGATGTAGACAAGCATCTGCTGAGCCATCTAACCTTGGAAAATACTTTTGTGAGTAGCTCCTACTCAACAGACAACATGGTTCCAGCAGAGAGCTGAATTTGAGATTTTTCTGCTGAGTTCTGTAGCCACAGTTGTTGTTCCAGGCAGGCAGGATTTCCACAAGATGCTAAGCGTTCTTCTAGAAGCAGTTAGTACACTGTACGGGGAAGAAAAGGCTTAGACATAGGTACAATATTGTCTACACAAATCAGTGCAAAGACAGATTGGCTGCCTTCCCATCCTGGTGATCAGTGTACAGGATGAGTTGAAGAGCTACTTTCTTTTCCAAAGCCGTGTGTTCCTGACCCCTGAAAAAAAAGTATGTGGACAAATTCTCTTGCAAGTCCTGAGGAGAGGGCAAAGAGAGATGACACCAGAAGTTCACTTTATCCCTCTATGGTGTTTTCAGTATGGATGCTGAGAAAGTCTCCTAGAAAGAGTGTGTTGGAGGGTATCCTCTTTGAGTCAGTCAAGGGATTAAGGCTGAAAGGACCTTGAAAAGGCCTACAAAAAAAGGTGAACTGACTAACTAATGAGTCTGAATTCAACATTTCTGAAGAGCAGTGACATGAAGCAGACAAAAAATCTCTTCAGTCATGGGACTTCAAAGTCTTGAACCTGAATGTGCATACATCTAGTGAGAGCTGTATGGAGTAGGATCCAAATGCAGGAACAAGGTCTCTTTGTGGAAAACCTGTTGAGAAGCTATGTCACAATATAAAGTTTAAATTCAATTATAGGTATGTTTAGGGAGAACATTAGGAGGGTGGTGAAGGAAATAAAAGGTTCTTGCAAACCCCTTTTTATTGATGAAAAGGCCCAGATGGTATTGAAAGAACTGTTTGGGCAGACCTTCTGTTATGTAAGTCTTTTGTTGTGGCGCATCTGTAGAAAAGTACTAACACTTTTCTTTAATTGATGTCCTGAAATGACCATATACCTCCGTCTCCTTTTCTCATAGGCAACATTTTTTGATTTATCCTCCCTAGACAACTTACACATGAATTACAAGCTGATCTCTATACTTGTGCACATGTTTCTCTAAGAATCGTGGAGCGAGATGCTCAGATGATACAGACACAGAAAATTCTGTGGTTTCTTTATGCTAAAGAATGAATCTTGCTGACTGATAGAAATAAATCGTATGATTTGTCAGGTTAAATACAAGTAGTGTAGTAATAGTATTGAATTTATGTATCGAATACTTAATTTATTTTTCATCTCAAACTAGTTTTGTCCTCAACACTAGGGATCAGATGGATTATGGAAAGAAGATCTGAATAATTAATACAGCCAGTGAAGTTTGAAGAATACACAATTAGACCTATTGCAGACTTTCAGTACACTTACATTTTCTTATTGCTACAAAGAGGATGTAGATGCTTCCAATTCAAGGGACTACAGTGCAGTATTTTTGGGTCAAGGTAGGCCAGCCCTTTGAATGGCTGTTTTAGGTTCTAAAGATCACTTTGGATTTGTCTTTATATCTTTAGGTTTATAAATATCTTTCAGGACAAGATGATTTCTTATCTTTTCCCAGTGACTCATCTTTAGATTTGAATAAACTCAAGTGCAGTTACACTGCAGGAGGAGGGAATATTGCATTGTTGATAGAGCATTTTTCATCTGAATTTCTGTGTGTGGGCCTGCACTAAATTACTACTCTGACAAAGTACCAAGCCCATCTCTGGAACTAAAAGTGCTGAGCAAGTTTTACAATTGAAAAGAAATGCAATTCCATTTCTACTCTTTGAATTGAAAACAGAGAATTTAAGACTGTGAATCAGAGTATTCTGACTGGAATATCCATCACAAAACCCACAGATGTTTTTTACTTAACACAGTTTATGGTTTATTTACATATACTGATACATATACACATACATGTACATATACATCAAATTTCTATACATTTGTATTTAACTAATCAACTTAGACTGTGCACATAGGATAAGCTTCTACTTAAGCACTTTTTCGACTATTTCTCTCAATTTCATGTAAACGGTTTGATAGCAGGGAGTTTTCAGAAAATCCTCAATTCAGTATGAACTGTAGAACTAGGCTGATTGGGTCCATGATGGCATTATTTCACAATGTCCACACATATAGTGTTCATTATGTGTGTTATTTTTCACACACATTGCGGTAGCAATTATAGATACTGGATCAAAAGCACTTCATTGACAGTTATTGTCCATTTGCAGTATTGTATTGAGTAGTATTGACAGGAGGTATTTAGGAAAGGAGAAGTTAAGAGAGATGCAGATTTCTTTTATAATCTAAAAGATTTTTATTACACTGGCAGAGCCAGGACTGAGCTTGGTGAAGGTCAGGTTCCTAAATAGTCTTATAGATCTTAATTTTTTTCAAGTATTTTAAAAATTTCTTTTTGTAAATAATGTAATGCTTTCTATCAAGGCTTTCTATACCTTAGCAGATGAAGAGAAGTGTATTTCACAACCTTGGAAAATCAACTTCATCTAACTCAGCCATTGATGCAGTCTTTGTGCACCACACACATTGGCTTTAAGTCAAAGCTGCTGTTTTCTAAAGGGATTTGATTAGCATCACTACCCCAAGAAACATTTTCTCTCTTCTTCACAGAATCTTGGGTCATATCAGCTATTGGCACCCAGTAATGTTCAAAGAGCTTATGTAAGTATCCAAAACTATTTATGACTCCATTCTTAGAAGACAGAGAAACAGAGGAGGGAAAGCAGATAAGATCCTCTTTTCCCATTGAAATCCCTGTAATATCCAGTCCCAGGAGGGAATCCTTATCCGAGAGGATTACTGGCTAACTCTTACCAAATATTTCCTGTTTGTGGCCTTAGATAGGAGCTAGAAGGTAACAACCTGTTATTTTATGAGTTGAGTCAAGTCAGATTTTCTGCCTTTTTCCTAAGAAGTTACCTGGGAGGAGCTCTGGTGACAGCTAAGAGTAGAAGGTAAGCAAGTGACTGACCAGTATTTTCAGGAATACCAGCAATGTAGAGATTGGTTTTCCTTTCATCTTTCTTCCAAATGCTGCTGGTGTTTCTAAATGGTAGCCATAGAGTACTGCAGAGAAGAACAAATGGGGAATGAAACATGTCGGTCGTCTCATCTAGTTGATTTCTGTAAAGTAATTCTTAAGTCCTGACTGAACAGATTCTAGCAGACCACACATTTCCCCTACGGTTATGTGATTTGCTGCACTAGGCACATTACCTGGAAGTTACATGGTACACATTACTTTGATGTTACTCACTAGCTGAAGAGCAATACACAGTAAGGAAGTAAACAACACTGTTGATGTGCACAACTCCCGCCTTTGGTACATTTAAGTAAGATTAAGAAGAAAATATCTATTTGTGTTGTATTATAAAAGCTGTTTCAGCACAACACAATGCACTGCGCAGTTGATGTGTGCATCCTGTACCGCTTGCATGCCAACTACACCTGCCCCAGGATTTTGAAAACATTGCGTAAGTTTTGAGATAAATGGATCCGATATATAATAACCTTGTCAGTAATCTTAATGCATCTTGGTTATCAGGAGAGCTCTAACCATAGGATGTAGTGGGATGCCACTATAGCCTTCTTCCATTAGCACTTCTTGGGAAATTGCTTTTTCTGTTTCACAGGATTCAGTTCCTTTCATAACATATCTCACCTCTGTTAGCACCATCCTTCTATTGACCTTGGTGTTCATCCACGCTTGTCTAACACAACAATTCAAAAGTGCCTGAAACTGACTTTAATAAAGATGTTACAAAAGGTGTAGAAGTATCTTACATTGCTAAATAACAATCTTTAGTGAAAATGGTCTACTAATTAGCTCAGGGATTCAAAGTCATGACTGTCAGGTGCTATTTTTGGCTTTCTTATGTGTCACTGTTCAAAAAACAATTCAAGCACCTGCAAAAATCATGCAGCAAGTCTGTAGCATTCAGTGAGCTGTTTGAGTTGGAGGTGCTGGAGGCAGTAAGTGACCTGTAGCATCACTGAAAAGAGGCACTTCTTTTGACTTCCCTCAAAATATGAGAGGGAACAGTACTATTTTCCTACCTCACTGTAGTCTCAGGAGATACAATTAATTAATTACTGCAAAAGATGCTGAGTTCTTCTGATTAAGAGTTCAGTATATGTGAAATATAATTAACTAGCTTTTATAAAGTGCTTTGAAATTTTAGAGTGATTCAGTGGTTGTATTTGAAATAATGTGTTTGCTGTCTTCAGAAAATAATGTCTCTTACTACGCAATTGTTCCTCAGATTTTTATGCACGTGCTTACTATTGAAACACATAGGCAGTTCCTTTCAAGTTATTTGGAATATCTGTATTTGTGGTAAATAGAATTCCCCTTTGATATTTTACTAATATCTTCATTTGTATATTTCTATATGTATTTATTAAATCAAAGTAATACAATTATCCATTTACTTTATTTCTTGAAGTAAGCTAAATTTAAAGAATGTTTTCAATTATCCTGAACATTATGTCCCATTGTCACAGTTTAGGGTCAGGGCAGCCCTAAAAACTATAACAGATGCTCTCTGTTAACCCCCCTCCCTTCCCAAAGGGGAAGAGAAAAGCAATAAAGAAGAGAGACTTAGTGATTAGAAAAGGAAACTAGAACAGCTTTAATGAAAAGGAAAATAATAAGAATAAGAATAAAATGGAATATATACACACACATCAATCTTTAAGTGAATGCTTTGGCATGGGAAACCTAGACTATTCCAAGACATGAGCATTATTGATATTTGTTTGTATTACGCAAGATCCTGCAAATCTTTTTTTGAAGACAAAAAACTCTTTGCAGTAAGCAACTATAAAGCCAGAACAAATCACATTCTGTGCTATTGAGTGTTTTATAGGCAAGTCGAAAAAAAAACCCAACAGTTCATCCTGAGAATTTATTTCAGTAGTGAAAAGTAGACAATAGGTAGAAAATCTGAAGGTGAATACTAAAGAAGGTGCAGAGACTGTAGGAACCAGGTATAATAAATGCCTTCAGTGATAAAGGGGAATTTGCTGTTGATCCCGGTGCTGTAAGCACTTTATCTTTGAATTCAGGAAGGAGTAAGCTTAGCATAGTTCACACATTCTGTTCAAGGGGACCCCAAAATCATAGACTCCTTCAGAAATATATTGATTTTCTCATGCTTGAGCAAGTCTTTCCAGAAGGACATATAGTGTGATACATTTACTGTGGCTGTGTTGTATGTGTGCGTGCCTGTACCCGCAGCTACGTTTAGCTCTGTATGAGCTATATCTACACTTGTGCATCATGTGGAGCAGAAACAGAAGGATCAGGGTCTGGTTTGGTGTGATCTGCTATGGCCCTGGGACAGTAAAGCCTCCTTATATCTAAAGACAGTGTCTGCACCCGTTGCTGGTCTCAGCCATGCACCACGTCTGATAGGTGCTGGAAAGCAGATTTCTGTCCGACTGGCCCTGCCTGCCTTGCCACCTTCAGTTCCATTCCAGGTGCAGGGAGAGCTGGGTGATGAGGGCCTTGCAGCTGCATTGCAAAGGGGTCTCTGTGAATTTGCAATGCAATTTTGGTTACCCTGGGAGAGAAACCACTTCAAGGCCCATGCTGAAAGACACAAAATGGTGTCATATAAATGCTGGCTTAGAGGACTGTTGGCCATCTTTCAGCACAGAAAGAGAGGATACCAGATCGTCTACATGCATCCTTGTACATACCACTTTAATTACTTGCTTCCACTTTCATAGCCTGAAGTAACATAATGAAAGCTGAATAGTTTTGATTATAAAAGTAGTTGTGGAACTAGTTTAGAAGGATGCCATGTTTTGTCTGATGTTAGATACCAACAGCTCTAAACCATCTCTTCAAAATATTTTGAAATTATAAATCAATGCTGGCAACTGACTTCTGATATGCATTTCTGCAGTGGGAGTCAAGTTTTGTCATTGCCCCCCTTCTTTTTTTAAATCATATTTTAGTTTTAAAATGAGCATTAGAACCATCTGGCTCTTAAACAGCAGGCAAATAACATTTCTTCATGATTGATTATGCAACATAACCTCAGGTAAGTGTAGCATGACCAGTTAATTGAAAATTGCTTTCCATTTAGAACTCACTCTGTGCTAGCCAATGATAAATAATTATTTCCTCTGGTTCATTTCACATTATACACTTTAAATACTCAAGCCCCTCACTGACTTTAAAACACAGAGTTATTATGTTCTATTCCACAACTTTTCAATGCCTTTTCTTTTAATACTTCATTCTCCAATTTTATTAGCACTTTTTAACTTTTGAATTGCATTTATTCAGACAGATGGGGAAGACGGCCTATTTTATCTATGCTTCTTTATTTCCTTAAAGATTGTTCTTTATTTGGAATATAATAAAAGAACTGAATGAACTGTTTGACTCAAGTACTGTGAAGTAAGTGCTATAACCTGCAAAGGTACATTGTGTTTTCAGAACTTAAAAAAATCACATTAGTGCCTGGGAATGGAGAAAAATGAACTATGAAAAACAATCAAATTGAGAAATGGATGTTGCAAAATTTGCATATTCTCTATTATCAACTTCAAACACTTTATTGTGGCCTGGTACAATTTTCAAGTCAACTGAGGCCAAATTACAGTCACACAAAATGCCCCGTTACCATATGAAATGAGAAGATGGAATTCTTTAGATTGCATTTCATCGCAGGACTTCAGATTAGCTTGTGCCAATGACAAGAGACAGGGTGACATTTTCCTCTCAAATTTATCAGATCTTCTTTCTGGAAATGCTGTTGCTATTAATCTCGTTATTGGCAATTCTAGGTGTAGCTGACATAAATGTAAGAGTTTTATATCTCATTTCATCTTCGCTTCTTCTTTGTTGCATTGATGTGTTCTGTCTTCTATTTGTTTTCAAGTAGCAACGTAAGCACTTTAGAGGCACAGCATGCCCATCTTCAATATATGTTCATTCTGTAAGTAGCTTTACAGCATTACTGCAATTATTTACAATAACGGATGTTCAAAGATTGAGATCCTGGTTTTGTTTTCCATTCAGCTTTTTGCTGACAACTGGCAGATTAGCATGCAAAAAAAAGAAGCTCAGCTTGAGTGCTTGATTTAAGATGAGCTGAATTTATGTCACAAGATTAGTGAAAGGAAATAAAATCTAAAATTCTGATTCCTTAAACTGTCTCAGACAATTTACTGCAATATATAGAAAAAGAGACACAAAATCATAATATGGTTAGTGATTTGCATTTGATGGGAAGAGATAATAGCTGTGGAACTCAATGTAGTGAGATTCACGTCAGCCATTACATCCCCTTCTCACTCAATGTAATCAAAGCCTTATGTAAAGTGACTCCTTACTGTGAATGTTATGACATTAAAGGTTGAGAAGAAAGAGCATTAAGCTCCCTTTCTCAGACAAGATATCCTTCTGTTTTCAGCAAAATGCTTAGCTTTATTTTTTTTAATGAGGTACATCAGCAAGATTGTATCCCATACAGATATGTGAGCTTCAGACATTTAGGTGGAATGGAAAAAAAAGTAAAAGATGAGAAAATATTTCAGCAAGCAAATTTCAGATTTTTGCTCTACTTCTACACGAAAAATTAAAAGTCTACACTAGGTGTCAGATTCTCCATACTGTTGTAACTGCCTTAAACTAAAGGAAATTTCTATAAATGGACTTGTGCTGTCAGAGCTGTCACACTGCTAGAAATATTTCTCTACATGATAAAAGTAATCATTTCATTACAGAGAGAAGTCCAGTGTAATTTTCTTTTTCTAACCTTTTTGAATATATAACGAGGTCAAAATGGTTTAGTTTATTTGTTTTTGTTTGTTTGGGTTTTTTTCAGTATTTAGGACCAAAATTATACATTGAAGAACAAAAAACTTTTGCATTTACAAGTTTTAACTTAATCGCTGACTACAAAGCAAGAGTCCTGGAACGTATGCCGTTAAGGTAAGAATTACATCTTGAAGATAGATTATCTTGGCCGTTGCAAATAGAATAAAAACAACACAGTGCACATTGATGTATAAAAGATATAAAAACACTTGAAAAAAATTAAAAATATCCAAGAGAACTGCATTCCTTCTTAATTCTACTAATTGGTAGTGCCAGTACTGGGAGTAACATTCCAGTAATATTCCACATATCCTGTTAATATTATCATTTCTACACAGGAAAGTATAGTCTCCTGACAGGTCTGAGCGTAGTCCATACTGCTTCTTTCTGCAAAGTTTTTGTTGCCCAAGAAACAAAGCTATTTTGGAAGGTGTGGGGTTTTTTGGGTTTTTTTCATGTCTCAGTGACATATCCTGCCCAGAAAAGGCTGAGGGAGAATTCTAAAAGTCAGTTTGACGTAAATCTCTTCTCATATTTAACTGACTGCATACAAGGATCATGTTCTAGGTTAAACAGATTTAAAGAGAAAGACACACAAACATATTCGTATTTCAATAGGGCATGGATACTCTTCTTCTTAACCTGGATTACTCTGTAGTAAGTGCTTATAAATCTAGAGACCACATCTAGATATAGACAGAAGTTAAGTAGCTCTACAATTACTTGTGCAAGAAGACTTCAGAATATCAGTTTCTTAAATGCTATAAAGTATTTTGGCATAGGAAAGCTTTGAGGGGAGTTTTGCAGTTGTACAAAGATATTTCTAAGTAAGAAAGAGAACTGAGAAATCTGAAGGATACTACTGATCTAAGAACTTAACTGGCAGTTTTGTCTAAGGAGAGAGGAATGTTCTTGATAATGAAATTTGGATTGTAATTAGCATAGAGAGACTGGGTTGCTCTCTATTAACCCCTTTCTCTTTCCAAAGGAGAAGAGAAAGGGAATAAGGGAGAGAGACTTATGGATTGGAAAAGAAAATTAAACCAGCTTTAATGAGAATAATAATAATACAATGAAATATATATAAGCATATACAAAACCAATATCGAACCCAGCCTCCCTGATGGTAATTATATCACCGTCACCACTGATATTGTGATGTAGTGCTGGGCAAATCCCAGAGTGGACTCAGCAGTAGATGGGGACCAGATCCAGGAGCTGGATTCTGGAACTGGATTCAGGAACACGTGGATTAGGATTGAAGGCAGAACGGACAGAGTCCTCCTTGGATGCCAGCCATTGAAGAAGAGGCTTGATCCTCATAATCCCTTAGCTTTATACTGAATATGATATATGTGGGATGGAATCCCTTGTTGATCAGTTTAGGGTCACCTGTCCTGTTCTCTTCTCCCCAGAGGTGTAGCCTTTTACTTTCTGCACCCCCAATGTGGCACCCAAGATTTATCAGTGACCTTGGTCTGCATGCCAATCCTTGGTAGTAACTGTGAACATTGAACATTATCACTGCTAGAAGCAGACACTGTATGCAAAAATCTGCCATTACCTTCAGAAATTGAAGTTACTTAGAAGAGCTTTGGCTGAAAAGTAAAATCACCAAACAGAATTAGTTCTGTTCTAGCTCAAACCAGGACAATCTTGAAGGTCTAGAGGACAACTCTCACCCTAAACCTTGACAGAAGTAATGGTGACCTCTTCCAGCACTTGCCTACCACTGAGGAGAATCCTCTAAAATATCTGGTGGCCTGGATATATTCAGTGCCATGAATGTAAAATGGATCATTCAGGAAAAATGCAGCCCTCGACACTGTACCATGGAAGTCCTACAGATGGGGTGAATACTACTCTGATGGTGGTGCAAGAGCTCTGATTTTGGTTTGGCCACTGAATTTCCTTGGGGAAGTCACTTCATGTCTGCTTCTCCTCTGTCCCTGCATTGCACTGCTCTGCTTGTCTCCTCTGCCCATGTATTAACTACTTAGATAGTAAGCAGTTTGTTACAGAGGCTGCTGTTGGCTTATCACAAACAATGTTTTACATAGACCTTTGTTTTATTCTCAACTCCGTCACATACTACGTGAGCGACCATGGCAAGATGGATCTCATTATTTGTCAGATGAGAATAATGATAACTGTTTCCTCTCCACAGTACCTTGAGATTGTTAATTGGTATATTAGTGTATTACTTTAACTATTAATATAGAGCAAGTCTGTCTTGTTTTGATAAGCTGTAGCCCTTTAAGTGCTGTAGCAGTCTATTCATCTTTTGCAACTATTAGCTCACCTCCTATTAAAGATACTCCAGAGATTATGGATCAAATATGACAAATGGATAGGTCAAATATCACAAATACTTGAAAAGAGCACAAAAGTCTCTAATTTTTTTTTCCAATATAATAAAAGTTTTGGCCATGCTTTCCACTCAGCTCATCCCCTGAGACTGTGGTTAAAAGGTAGCAGAATAGAGTGTTCCTAGATTAATTATCTCCAATTTCAGACTGTAATCACACCTAGAGAATTCACAAATGCAACAATCACTCAAGAAAACAACAATGGAAGATAAGGGTTTTAAAACAGAATCACTTCAATGTTGACATGAGAACCTGAAACAGAGAAGACCTCCAAGTTTTAAAGTTAACTGCAAGGATTCTAAAAAGGACGGATACATTTAAAGGACAAATTGCAATTCCCACTGAAATAAGTAAGTCAAAACACATAAATAATGTCAAAATAGGAAGAAGAATTTCAGAGTACTTTAAAAATTACTTCTGGGCAGTGAGTCTTTAAAATACACTTTAGCCGCCTCTGCTCACTAGTGACAGAATACTAATGTAATGCATTCAAATGTTGCTACTACACTATTGAAACAGACAATAAAATAAATGAAAGAAGCTCTATTTTCTGCCTAATTTCAAGGCATTAAAGTGAATGTGATTCTTCACAGTAGTTTCATTATAGATTTTGGTCCTTGTAGGCAAGAATTACAAATCATTTTCTACACCAGAGCTCTGGAACTTGTAGATCTAAATATTTTGGTCATGTACACTATAAAGCCCATCCAAAAAAAAAAAAGGAAAAAAGTCTTTGACTTAGTTTCATAAAAAAAAAAAATAATTCTCCTGTGAACTGGAGAACATAATGTCAGGCCAAAACCGAGCGAGGACAGGTATTTCTTCAACATTTTAACTTATTTGTATTTGTAGAGAACATTAAAAGACTGGCATTCTAACAATGGTTAGACATTATTCTAGTGGTTCAATGGTTAACAATTATTCTAGTGGCTTTCAGTATGCAGGACTGTCTATTTCTTTGTGCTTGTAGTCAGGAAGAAGTGCCAAATGAGTATTATGAATAAGCAAATGTGACATACAGAGAGTCTTATGCCTGATAATTATTTTATCATAAATATTATTTGCACACAGATATTGGATAAAAGACATCTTCCTGCTTCTGAGCCTTGAATAAAAGTAGGTTTAGAGGGAGAAGAACATTTTATTTTTACCTCTGGAATTTCATTCCTAAATATATAGCTGCCCTTATGTTTATAAAAGTATAGTGAAATGCAACACGTAACCTAGAATTTTTGACCAAAACCAGGAGACACTCATTGCTAGTGGCTTTAATAATTTTTTCTCTATTTTCATCGAGAAATTGCTGGAAAAATACTTCAGAATGATTAAGTGGAGAATGAATCAACCCCAAATCTTTGTGCTGGCAATAAAGGATTTGTTTGTCACATGATATCATGGTTGGTATGTGGGCAGGCTGAAAGTATTGCAGAAACAACCAACAATCTTGTTGATCTCTGACTTTTTAACTTTGCTTGAGCAGCTGTTTGTTTATTCTGCTATTTATATCTCAACTGCCACTTGGAACATGGTCAAAATATGGCAGAAATTCCCAGTAAAATAGCTTAAATCAGATGAACTGTCTTCCAGCCTTGCTTACTTAAAAAGGGGAAAGAATCCTAGAAGTAATATAACTCAGAGAAGCACAATTCTTAATTTCACAAGGACAGACAGATCTAAAGTCTAGCTTAGAAGAGATTTATTTTTCTTCAAAGCGCTATTCTCACAGGTTGCATTCCAAACAGAAGACATTTCTCAAGTTTGTTTTTCAAATGTAGGACCTAGGGCTTACTCTTAAAGTTTTTTAATGAGAAATAGTAAAATCTGCTTTCTGTGCAGGCTATCTTTCTTTGATCACCCAACCAGAATGAGTGGGAGGAATTTGCTTTCAGAACCTTTAATCTTCTTGCCAGCACTAAGGACTGAGATACTGAAAGAGTGATGTCTTATGGAGGGATGCTACCTTTGTTTTCTCAGTTGAACATAAACATTCCCAACATACACATTGTGATTTATGAATTTTGCATTTCTTTCAATTTGCCATTCCAATGCAGCTACTGAAACAAATGATTATACTCCCAATTGAAATTAAGGACCCCAATTTAAGCAGTACCATGCAAAGGTAAGTTGTGCAGGAAACTATTTTCTACCGTTTATTCAAATCAAGTATTACAATAATGAGATACTGCCATGAATATGAGATTCTAGGGCTCTGAAGGACAAAACTGTCTCTCCCACTTCTTCCTTCACTTTGATCTTCTACAGTATTCTCTATACTTTGCTTTATTTTCTTGCCTTCTTCCTCCCTGGTTGAAAAATAACTTCATTCTCTGTTTCCCATTGTGTCTCTACACTGATACTGATCTAATGTAGTGATGGTAGGAGTCAGACTTCAGCATCCTTGAAGAAAACTGCATCCAAGGATACGTTTAATATCACAAAAACTTCCTAGTTTTCAGTAGCTGTTCTTAAAATCCCATCCATAAGCAGGGACATGGTGCTAGCTATATGCAACAAGAAAAACTGAGATAGAGAAACATGGGATCATTGCAGCATATAGACTTCTCAATTGAATTTTTTAAAAGAACGTACTTAGAATTTCTGATGTCACCTAGGGAGGAAAAATCTTAAAACCTCAGGTGTGCAAATGCCTTGTTATCACTGGTGAAATTCCAAAGGTGCTTGAAGTTCTGCTGCCCTGCAAATGCTCCTTACTGCAAGATTATGTCTTACCTGAGTCCAAATTGGGATCCTTTAATTTAGTTTGCTGCCCGGTTCCTTGAAAGACTCAATCGAAAGTATTTGCAATATACCTACGGTGTATCTCTGCGAATGAGCACAAAAACATCAACTACTGTCATGAGGCTAGCAGATGAATTAACAGGAAAGAGGAGAAATGACTTAATTTGTAGTCCACCTGGATCAGATGTTAGGGATAATTCATCCTGCAGACAAGTAACACCCTGCTGTGAGCTCTTTAGCTTTAGGAGTTCAAAACCATTCATTAGGACACTATCCAAATTAGAGATGACCACAGCATCTGTTGGACATTTCCCTTTTTCCTTGAAGTCTTTCTGTTGTGCAGCAAAGAACTGAAGAGTCACTGGACTGGACATAGAATGCAAGCCTTTAATACTGTTATTAGTAAAATTGCCTGAAAAGAGTCAATTGTATATTTCTGTTCTTGTCCTAAGCACTGTTTATGTGTTGAATATTAAACAGCCAGTGAATAAAATAAACAAACATGCTTGAGAGCTGGGAGTGCGACCTGCAACTCAGTCTCCAAAACAGAGAGCTTTGCTGTCACTGACTGGTCTAGCTAATCTTAAACTCTTTTCTGTGGAAATTCAGGACACCTTTACAGAGAAATGATTTCTAGCTTGCTGTCCAAGATTCTTTACTGGGAAATGAGTGATTTGGCAATATCCCAGGCCAATAACTCTCCCTTGGTCTGCAATAGTTTGTGTGCCCAGCTCGAGGCTGACTCTTGTTTGACTAGAACCAAAGACCTACACCTGCCCTCCTGGGTGTGAATGCCAACATCTACACTTGGTGTTACACCCAGCAGGGCTGTTCTTTGGCCCAGAGACCAACGGTCAGAGCACTGCCTGCCTTATTGCTGTTCGGCAATTTTACCTTTCAGTATAAGGTGCTTACAGCCAAAGTGGCTCTTGGGAGTAGCCAGCAGCACATGCTATTTTACAAAAGCACGTCCATGGACTCTCTGGGAGACTTATGTGCCAGTTTGGGTCATTCTAGCAGCTTAGTCGTGTACAGTCAAATTCCTCGTCTTCGGAACATTCCCTTGCGCTGTTTAATTTATACTTTTAAACATAGCCATTGTGATCTGTCAAAGTCATGCAGGAAGCATCTCGTCCTTTCTCTAATCTGAGTTTATTACACTAAACGATAGCTGGGGCTCTGGCTGCAGACACTGGTCCTCAGCAGCTTCTGCTATTCATGGAGCACACACTGACCACTACAGCTGACAACCCCATGCAATGAGTCAAGCCAGAACCAGTCATTGTGGGGGCCTCTTGGGAGCTTCTTTGCAACCAGAAAGGATTAAGATCTTCAAGAGAAGGTACGTGTATCGTGCACATAACTGAGGTGTACCCTGTCTTCAGTCTTGAACCAGAAACTCCTGCTCTTGGCATTGATTCCTTGACAAAAGTGTTAAATGCTGTTTTTTTCCCCTTTGGGTCTCTAATTACCTACAGTAAATAATAAATTCTTTCATAATATCAGCACTGATCACCCTAACTGCCTTTCATTTTCAACTTTGACTAGAAAAGATCTGTATGGGCATTTTCAAGTCCTTTGCTAATTCCATTTGTGTGAAATTGATTTTAGTGAATGACTGAAGCATTCTAAGTTGACTGGTGCCCTGATTTGAGTTAGAACAGAACAATTCTGTTCAGTGATTTTACTTTTTAGCTAAGTTCCTCTAATGAACTGCACTTTCTGAAAGTAGCAGCATGTTTTTGCAGGCAGTGCCTGCTTCTAGCAGATGTTTAGAGTTAGTACCAGGGACTGGTGTGCAGACCAAGGCCCCTGCTAGATCCTGTGCACCACATTGAGGNGATTTATTTGTGCCCGACACTGGACACAAGACCTAGCAGTGGCCTTGGTCTGCACACCAGTTCCTGGTACTAACTCTAAACATTGAGCGTTATCACTGCTAGAAGCAGGCATTGCTGGTGAAAACAGGCTGCTAATTTCAGAAAGTGCAGCTAGTTAAAGGAACTGAGCTGAAAAGTAAAAATCACTGAACAGAATTTTTCTGTCCTAACTCAAACCAGGACAACTGGAAAGACCATTTGTAGTTTAGGATGACAAAATATACCAGCAAATCTTTAGATGTCCCTTACCTTATTTAGAGCTGCTTGATACAAAACCATCACAGAATATTAGACTATTTACTTATAATTCAAATATATGTTTAATCACTGACATTTTAATACTTTGGCTCCAGTGGGCCAATGAAGGAACTTACCTAGTTCATGGCAAGCCACAACTTTGTGTTATAGTGCAAAGGCATTGGGACTGAAGTGGAACTTCACCCTTACTTCATTGTTCTCATTTGGGCAGCACTATATTAACAGCAGGACCTGCTGAGCCATGGACTGGTGCAGGTACATGCTTCACTTAAGAGCAAGACATGCAATTCTGGCCCAGCTTTGACTGTTGCCACCAGCCTCCTGTCAGTGCTCTAAATCAGGGCAATATCACTTTACTATTGTTTTTAATGAATATTAACGCTCACTGAATCAGCTCTATGAGCTGGGTTTAGCTGGCACACTGCAGAACTGGCAGATGTTCTGAACAGCAAAGGTAACATATATCTTTCTTACATTTGCATGAAAAATCCTGGGGAAAATAAAACTCTCATGTTGACGCTTATTTGGATGTTATACGTAAGAAGGAAACACCTGTCAAAGACCAGAAGTTATTAACTGCTTAGAGCATTTCTCTGCACGTCAACCACTATCTTTTACTTTTTAGAGGATGTACATAGCTTATGAGTAAGCCTTATGGATCAGCTGGTTGACAAGCATAACTTGATGTAAGTTTGTAAATTCTTTAGAGTTACTGGAACTATATGGTTTACATAAACTGAAGAGCATTTTTCAGGTTCAACAATTTTTGTCCGTATCCTGTGTCTGGCTGTATCTGATTCTGGATACTGACTAGACTGACCACTGGGATCTACTGTCCTGTATATTAACAACAATAGCATGAACCTTACATTTGCAAAAAATCTCATAGCATTTTGGGAGCATAAAAGGAAAAATAGAACTATATCTATTGTTTATTTGACTACTACATGACAACAACATGATCCGAGGCTTTAATGTATCTTGCCATTCCACCTAGTATAACTTAATTATTGATAAGCCTTGTAGAAGGCAGAGCATGGAAGGGCATGTGAGATCTACAAAAACTGTTTAAGAATTTGTTTGGGGGAGGTAAAGTGGAGGGTTGGAAAACAAACAGGCTTGCATAAAGTTTGTTTTCACAGGAAACTAGGTACTCTTGCTTTCTCCCTTCTCCTTGAACTACTCTAAACCTCTTAATTTCTGAAATATCTTTTGCTATAAATGTGCAGGACAGACAAGAAGTGCATGCTGAAAAAAAAAAAATTGTAGTTACATGAATTTGGCAATACAATTTATTCTGGTAACGTCACATTTTCCCTGAAGCAGATGCAGTAGGAAGGTCCCATGAGTTACAGAAGATTAACTGTTCCTTTTAGTTTTCTTGAATACAGTTGTTGGCAAATTTTTCGTTAAGTCTAAAGAAAACTAGATAAAATGTACATTTTTAAGATAGAAGCCTCATGACAAAGTAGAAGTTTATATCTAATATTAAATTACATAATACCGTATACTTTTTACAATATTTGTTAAAAAGACTTAACATAGTCCTTCTGTGCATTCCATAAAGTAATGTCATTTATCACTTTATTCACCATTATCTATATATCAGAATTAATCACAGCTGCTCAGGAAATCATGTAGAATATATTTGCATTTTTTTTCCCCTCTTTTTTATCGAAAGACAAAAAGTTTAATTTTATTTTTCTTTTTGATCAGCTATCTGTTTCATAAAAATCAAAAAATAAAATTAAAAGTCATAGTTTGTCTTTCTGACTTTTTGGGGCTTTAGTTTTTTTCAGTAAGAAAATCATATTTGCAACTTCGTTGATACGAAATGAATAATCATTCACACCACAGAAGCCATAAATGCATATAAAAAGGGAGAGGGATGATGAATTACAAAGTTAACTTCCTAATATAAAACATATTTAACTGCAGAGATAGAGCTTGAATTTACTAGCTAGGGAAATTACAGCACAGCTATAAGCTAATTCTCCTATATATTACTTTATAGCTTTGGAAAATTGTACAAGATACTGAGGAAATTAGTCACTTCTGACATTCAGAACAGATCTCTTTTTTGAAAGCTTCATCATTCGGTATATATTGTCACAGGTGTACAAGGTGCTTGAGAAGTACCTCACAGGCAACAGGCCAAGCTCTCCTGAGATAACCTGGGAGAAACTGCTATCTAATTGGTAGATGGAACTATTTCTTGTTTATTCTTCTTCTTCCATTACATGTTCTCAAATCTGAATGTCACTGTGTCATAAAGCAAACTGAATTAGTCTGAAAATAAAAGGATTCATTCACTTCTTCACTTTAATCTTATTATTTTAGACTAAAAGTCATTTGTTGATGAATAGCTCAAACATTTTCCTAACGGATTTTATCAAAATAAGAGTCTCTCAGAAAACTTTTTTTTCTTAACTATAACTGACCCCCAATTTAGCTACATTATTTTAAATTCATCCTCCATTTTAAATGGGGGATGCATCAAATAACAGCAACTTTGCTAGCTGCAGAGAAAACCACTTAAAAAAGATACTGACAAATCTAAGACTATAGAGGACATAGAAATCTTACAATCCTTTAACAAATATAAACTACGAGGAAATTAATTTATTTTCTTTAGAGAAAAGAATGTTCTTCACAATTTCCATGTCTGGAAAAGGCAGTTACAAAGGAAACAATTATAATTTATTTTCTGTATCTCTTGCTTTCTTGAAGAAAACAAGAATTTGCTTTATTTGCAACAAGGATTTATCCTAGATATTAATAGACCTACCTCTTTCTTTAGCTTTCCTGTGAAGCTCTGGTAAAGCAGCTCCCTAGAAAGCATGTGGTACTTGTTTCACTGTACGTTTTTAAGTGGCTAACTTAAATGTAAATAACCCACAGGACAGTATTAAGACTGTGGGGAGATTTTAAAAAGTAAAATGCAAAGTGAGCACAGGGCAAGAGCCCCTTGGGTTTTGCCATGTACCAAGGAAAACAGCAGATGAACAGCTGAGCCTCATCCCACCATCGTGCATTTGTGCTGGACGGCCTTAGGAGTTAGTTTGGTTTTGGAGTTAAGGAGGAAAAAGATTTGTGACCAAAACCAAAATCAGCTTAGGAGAGAATGAGATGAGAAGTAGCATGCAAAAGTTGTGTGTTACCTTGAACAAGCCACAGCAGAATTTACAAGCTCGTTAGGCAATGAACCAGCAAACAGGACCCTCGTGGGATTTTCAGAAACACTTAGATACAAACTGTCTTATATTTCAGCCCAAATTAGAGTCTAAGGGACTTTAAAAATCTCACTCAGGCTATGTGTGTCTATAGTGACAGTGAAATCTTAAAAATATGGCCTCTCAGCAGCTCTAAACTTTTCTGTAAGATGCAAATAATAGCAATAATAACAGTATTGCTCTCTTGCAGGGTGTCTCTGAAGATAAATTTGTTAAAAAAAGGACTCTGGGATTCTCAGATACTGTGTTATGAAAGCTATGGACGCAGCAAAAATGTCATTCTCCTTGCTGGTGCTCACAGTCAAGTGTGGGCCCCCAGAGCTCTTGTCCACTCCTAGGAAGCCATTGAGGCAGGTTAAATCAATCAAAATGAAAACGATGTTTCAGCAAGAAGACTCAATAGTCACATCTGCTCTTGATCCCGACATATTTAAAACTGAATCTAAGGTGCAGTTCTTGCTACGACCTCTGTTTTTTCATCTGATCTAAAACTGGGATGGGATTTAGCTTCAGCATAATGTATCTAACTTCAGGTGTTTATGTGTAGGTGCTTGCACATGAGCTTGTGTAATCAAGTGGACACCTAGCCAATACTGTCAGTGGAGTTTGGAAGCCTGTCCAGCTCATCCTAAATAAGAAAGCTGTCTAAATTTAGGAACCTACCACTGTTTGAGATGTCCTCTGGCTTCCAAAATGTCTGCTAAGGTCTGTCAATCAATCAGGAATGCCCAAGTCATATGGAAGATTGCATGCCCTGGATACCCTTGCAGTGTCTGGAGTGACACTATTTGGCTATGTTTAGCCAACTGAATCTTATCCTTACCTTGGGTCAGATGAATAGATCTGTAGGCTACAGTGACTGTATTGGAGGCCTAAACATCTCTTGAACTGAGGAAATCCCGACACAGACAATGATTTCAAAGTCAGTTTGACATGGAAGTCCAGCTATGATCTAGTAGAGTATACTGTATCCCACTGCAAAAAGAGACTGTCTTACATAGTTATATTTTGAGTGGATAATTACATCATGGCTTCGGTTGCAACACTTAACTACATAGTGATCCACAGCTCTGAGCACCACTCAATACAAGCATACCCTTTCTTCTCAGAAGACAGCTCTCTCAAGCCCATGCAAGAGTTTTGGTTTGTTTTGACTTCTTTCTCTGTCTGTCAGGAGATAAAATGTCTAGAAATCTTTTTCTAGACAGTGACTCTCTAGTGTTCCTCTGATCAGTGTAAGGTGCTGCTTCTCCATTCCCTGATCATCATCAGCCAACCTGTAGCCTGAAAAACTGAATACATTTACTGGTTATTAAGATTTTGCAAACCTGTGACCTTCATTAAGACTTCCACTTCTCACAAAAGCAATTACAATGCCATATATTTCTGAAATTGAAATTGAAAAAAAGCAATATATATTTTATGGCAAGTATTTATATGTTCCTTTTTCTTCTTCATTGTTTTCTTTACTGATATAATCTGATTGTCAGGGACAAGAAAGAGCAGAGACTTTAACTGAAATAAATATCATAGAGCACTGCTTAGTGGGCAGCAGAGTACAGATTTTGTATTCTTAATTTTCTTATTCCTGACAGAAGTATCTGAAATCTGCACTATGTGTGCTCTTCTAAGCTCCCTCCCTGGGCTTATATCAAAGGCAATCTGTGCCATTTTAGTCCTTTTCTGCAGAACTGCAGGGAAATACTTTAGTGCTTAACAGACTGTCTCTGAACGTACCTTATTCCCCATACTTTGGCCTCTTTTAGTTTCCATAAACATTCCTCTTGGGCAGCAGAAGCAGCAGTCAGCCAGCCTTGGATATGTGTGCAAGTATTAGAGCCCCTTCTCAGAAAGATGCCTGGGAAGATACCCTCTCATTTGACCCACTGGCCTTGCATTAATACTGCAGTGAATGCCGTAATTTGGGATACTTTACCAGTAGTTCAGAGATCACAGGGGTTTTTTCCTTTCCTTTTTCTCTGTAGCTGTTTTTCTTAGCATTTTTCCAGGTCTGATGCAAAGCTGTTCTCAAATAGTCATATTTGTTCCTACTGGTAATGAAAGATGTACATGCCAAACTGACATACTTGGTGGAAGTTACTGGTTGATTAATTTGTTTACTGTAGTACAAGATAATTTTGTTTATGCTGAACTTTTCGTATCTCGTTTTTTTCCAAAGGAATAGAAGGAAGGAATAGGAAGAAAAGAATTGGCAGAAAATCACATGGGGACACTTGCAGACCCATATCCTTGTTGGATATGTCTTCTGGTGCAGGAAGGCACGATGCCCAAGGAACCAGGGAGACACATGCAGATTTCATTCCTGGAGTTCAGGGGTGCAGGTGATGGTCAGGGGCAGGTATGCTGTGCTGAACACATTGGGAACTCCAGGAAGAGATACAGGACTTGGAGGCTGGTGGCAGGCACTGCTTGCATATGGGGGGTTATATGCATGGAGGGCTCTGGAGGTGTTTCTCCATGTGCTGCCTGGCACATGGAAGAAGATTATGAGATCGACATTTAGCTAGTTACTTAAACAAACACACTAAATAAAAATTATGAGTGTCCATCAAGCCTGTAGATCCTGTCTGGGGGAAAGGCAATGAAAAATGAGGTACTGCAGCACAACATGCAAGTATCTTTATAGAACTGTCTCTTATATCCCTAAATTTCTGGCCATAACATTTGAAGTTCAGGAAGACATTTCCCATTAGAGAAGTGATTCACTTCACATAAACCAGCTATGTTAAAGTTAAGTGTTCAGTCAAAGCTATGAATGTGTCCCCACAAGGAAACTCAGCAGTGAGCACAAGTCCATTGGGAAGGGGTGGATTGCCCTCTGGAGTTTCTGAGCTCTATATAGTAGCTTTAGAGAGAATCTGATGACTGAATTTCAGTAAGTGTCTCAATTGAGGTAGCTAAGTTAGGCAGAATCAATGCCTTTCCTGCACTCCTCATCTTGCTGAAACAGTGGAGATGAACTAGCATTTTAATGGTGGAAATGTCAGGATAAAGGCAGGATCAAAAGGTCAGCTGTTATTCTATAGCTCTTAGCTTTAATTATGAAGCCAGGGCATATTTTTAGACTGTAGATAGTACTGTGCAACAATCAATGATAAATTATGACAATTTAATAGCGACTTGCCTTAAATAGACTACCAAATCCAAAACATTTGTTAATGCATTAAATGAACTGCATCTGTCAAAAATATGAGTGGGCCATCAATAAAACTGCTTCAGTTCCAGCACTGTCAGCAAGCCTGTGAGAACTCTAAAGAAGACAGAGAAGTCCTTGATATTGTTCCAGAAATGATTGACCTCTCCTACTGAAAACATTTAAAAAGTATCTTCAGTCTACATAGGAATAATAATCATATCCATCGCCCTGGCAATAACACTTAGGATAGTCTAGAGAGATTCAACATGATAAAGCTTTAAGATCGGTTGGAAAGTTTAAATCATAAAGAAGTTTCAGTGGAATAAGTGAATAATTTTCTGTCGAAAGTGGAAAACAAGGAAGTTTACCAGCCTGATCTGTAATACACAGTTGCTGCCCATGGAGTAACACTAGGTCACCCATTATGCTGGGGTCTACTTGGAGGATAACTCAGCCTTCACACTGAAATTTGCCAAAGATTTCCTTTTAATGCTAAGGTCAAGTTCTAGTCTAACAGCCTATGCTTTCTCTATTGATGTTTATGAACACAATATAATTCCTTCAACTGTGTTTTCACTGATTAAAACTCCCACACACTATCCATCTCATACTCAAGTCAAAAACCCTTAAAAACTAAAAAAGCGTGCCTGCAATTATGATGTTGTCTCAGAAAATAACAAAGGAAGAAGATAGAAGATTAGTTTGGGGATAGGCATACTGTTTATGGTATGTGAAACATTCCTTGTCCTACTGCAAAAATACTTAACCATTTGATTAGTACTTCAAAATGAGAAGAGCTGTGGAAGAAGAAAGAAACTGCAGTCTTGGTCTTCAGACTCAAGCTACTTTGGTAGCCCAGAGTATTAAAACTGGTGCTGGTGTTACTTTCACAGGTTAAACATGTCTTGTTTAGTGACATCTGCCACATCTCAAAACCCTGATCAATAGTTCCCAGGTATTGTGAGTCCCAACAGATATGACAGCTTGTTCTAGAGCAACTGCTATTTCTTGCATAAATTAGAATCAAGAACTACATTGTGTAGCATATTTGACTTACGAAGTTTTAGAAAGCAGAAGTCTCAGAAGGCAGACAAATAGCATAGAATTCTGACTGGTCATTATTTTCAATGAGATTTAGTAAGAGAATCATGGATGTTCAAAAGAAGACAAGATTTATCACACAGAGTAATGGGATGTCGCAAAACGTAGTATTTAGTGATAATGTCAATTTTACTGGTGAAGTGTTTCATAACCTGTAGTAAGCAGGCTTAGTGAAAGAGAAACTGGACATTTAATGACTCTACCTTCAATGAACGGAGTGAAATCAAAACGTGGTACATTCTTGTTCTTCAAATGTACTTTAGAAGGTTATACAATAGCCTGCAGGGAAAGGGATGCAGATAATGAAAAAGATACCAGTGAAAAATCAGGAGACAGAGAATGCTCTAAAATGCTAAATGAAACATGTGTATTTAAAGTAATGAGAATTTTATGATGAGGGATTTCACCACAGTAAATTTAATGGCTTTATAGTATTAACATGCAATGAGACTAGGGAGGGTAAAAGTATTTTAAGTATAAATCTATTGATTATAAACCTAAATGTAGAGATATTGTACAGTCAGTTCAGAGGCAGACAAGGACAGGGAACAAGAACAGAGTCAGAGATCTTTAAAATGATTACTTTTGATCTCAACACTTAACGAAAAATGCAGGAACATAAAGGTTGTTTCAGTTGTTCACAATCATTCTTCGATGGCAATTGGAAAAAAAAAAAAATCCAAATTCTCTTTTCTTCTGAATGCACCGTAAATGAAACAAAAGACAGCATCTAAGTGAAATGAGTACACTATTACAGGATTTTTTAGTCAAAGCTACTCCCCAAATCCTCTCCTCTTTTCTGTTTCTATGGCTTGTTCAGATTATGATTTTAATTTTTCTTTATTCCTCTTTGCTGTTTCCTATATTACATCAGGATACATTTTGCCTTGTTTGGTTTCTACTCCACTCCACAGGTTTATGCATAGAGACCTTCTCTGGTTTAGATTGAACCACACTGGCAAGCTGCAACTTCCTCTACACAGACCAAAGCAAAGGAGTACTATATTCACCAAGCTGAAATAGGATTTACCAACCTATTATGATACTATAAGCTTGGTACATTAGTGACTTTATTTTGTTGGAATGGCTCATTCCTATTGCTTAGGTGAGTTTTGTTGTTATTTTTTTCCCTTGAAGCGTGCCATTCTCAATCAGTGCAAAAAATGAAAACATGAAACTTTCTTGACTGATGGATGACCAAAAGCTTTCTCCAAGGAAAAGTGAAGCTTTCTATTTCACTGTCAAACACCATGAATTTCCATACCTGCCTACAGTAAATTCGAGATGTGGCGAGTAGTATTTAGCTATGTGCTTAGAGGCAAGCACATGGCTGAATGCTTTGCTAAATCAAAGCTCAAGGTATTTGTAGAGAAAAACATGCTGTGCTTAAAGGAAGGGAATAGACCATTTGTATTCCAAATGTTTGTACAGTTTGAAAAGTGTTATTGCATTAGCCCTGACAGCATGACTTACTTTGTTGGCTGATCCTCTCTGTATTACTTCTGCTGCTGTTTCCAGTCTGTTCATGCCCTACAAGAACTTACTTACAAAGTAAATCTTACAGTAATTTTAAGCCATCATAAGGTTTTGTGCACTTACTTTAGTTCCAAGTAATTTCTAGGTAACTAGTAAACTTTTTATTTTCTCAACTTACCTAATTAATGTCCATTTGGTTTGTCCAGTGTCTTAGTGTGGAAGTGACAAAAAATAACAGTGGTTGACCATGATATATGAAAATTATTATAACAAAGAGTGAAACTCACCTCTGTGTTACAAGCCTTTGGCCAGAAATTATAGTTCTTACTGTAAGCAATATCATGAGACCTTTGACTCTGTCCTTAAAGTTGGGCAGATATGCCTCATTACATTTCCATTGGCTCTGGTACTTAGCTTTGCAAGCTGGCACCATTTCAACTGTCTGTGAGGATGAGACCTGAGTGTGACCATACACCAGTGTGCTCTACTTTGTTTCGGAAGGAAATCTGGATATAAGGGCTAGGAGGAAACTATGGGCTCTTCTAGTAAGTCTCTTGCTGTGTATAACTAAGGTCCATGGCCATCTTGCAAAATGCACTTATCCAGTGGTGCAGATGTGCTGATTGAAACCAGGAAGAGTCTCACTGCTGTCTTCAGAGGGAATATTAGATAAAAGTGTATTGACATTTACCATATCCACAGGAAAGTCTTAGCACATCAAAGGTATTATGTTCATTGCTCCTGTACGTTGTTCAAGAGTTGACAGTTGTGAGAGCAGACCTGGCTTTACAAGCTGCAGTCATGGTATGATGTACCTAAGCTGTACGCCTAGGCTTGAAGATCTAGAATAATGTTCTGATACTATTAATATCAAAGAGATCTTGCCATTATCTTCTTTCTGACTTTGTGACCACACCACTTCATAGTGATACTGTCAGTTTTTCAAAATTGCAACAGAAACAAAAACCTAAGAGAAACTGCCTGTTTGCAGAACTAAGTTAAATTGTCTTCAGGATTTATTTCTTCAGTACTGATTTTACTGGTGTTCTTTGAATTATGCAAATCAGTTGTAATGTCTTATTGAAATGCAACTAGAACTTCTGGGGAAGTAACGTAGAAGTATTTATTTGTTGTCCTTCCCTTTAGAATTTTTCCAGCAAAAGAAGCAACTAACCAAAAAATCATCACCTGATTCTTTAATAACTAATGTAATCTTAGAAAGAAGAGGAAGAATTTTTCAGTAAGAATTTACAGCTTGAGAGCATATAAATTGTTATTATATATTCGAAAAAAAAATCCACAGAGTTTTAACCAGCTGAAATGCTGTTTCGTTTTTATGAAAAACAAATGTCTTAGGCATTAGTCTTTTGTAGACTGTTACATATCTGATATGTATACATATACTGAGACCAGAACAAAATGGGGCTTTTTCATGCAGTTTGCTGATTAGACAACCTGTCCTTGCAAGATAGTTCCTTTTGAAGGCTGAATATTTTCCTCGAAATCAAGAGCATATAGTTCCTTCAGACCTTTTTCTGGAAACACCAAATTGCATCAGAAATGTAAATTCTGTACATGTAGGACCAACATGTTATTTGACCACAGGAAGGCTGGAAATGAATGAAGTCTCTGTTTATGGTTTCTCTGGTGGTCTGATTTCACTACCTAGTTAACACTGTTTTATCTTTTAGAAGCAGAACTAAGAAGTAAAAATTCCTGTTCCAAACATGCAGCAACAGAGACTTCATCATTCACATCTCTCTGCAATAAGAGCAGTGTAAGTCAGCAGCTCTGTGTGTAGACTCTAAGGCAAAGTGAGTGGTAACCTGGGACCTATGAATCACAGCTCTCGACTTTTTCAACTTGAGCTTTAACAACTTACTCTTTTTCTTTTAAAGCACCTTCTGTACACGATTGCTTTGTGGAATCGATTATTTCTACTTTTCCTTTGCATAGCCATTTCTTTCCCCACAGAAAATTTTCCGTTTGAAAGAAGTATATATAACAACATTCATCCAAATGAATCTCTTTTCCTTTTTTGAAAATTCCCCCCCCCCCTCCTTTTTGATAAAATGCTAACTGAAAACAGTTACAATTAAAATATTTGAAGTCTTATTCTCTTGTTTGCAGTCAGAACATTCTTAAAACCAGTTCCAGCTTCAGGGAAACAAGTTCATTTCTGCACTCTCAAATGAAAGATAAACAAAGCAATAGCTTGCTTAAGACTTTGAAACTCATATTAAGCAGTAATGTTCATATTCCACAAGATAATTTTTGTTCTCATAGCTAAGATAAATATTTTCTTGTGTCAACTTTGATAAGAATAGCAAATAAAATGCCAACAAGCTCAAAACTATTTTATAATCAAATACCAAACTCAAGTAATTTAATAACCTGATTCCAAATGAAACAGCTATGCTTGAAGCAGCTATTTCACTCTAGACTGTGCAGTCATACTGGTATTTGTACAGTATTCTAACAAAATAAAAGTCTGTCAGGAATCAAAATCTTACTTCCTTTTGTTGCCCACACCAGAATTTAGTCACTCTGCTATGAATGGTGGTGCTTAGAGGCTTACAAATGCAATACCAGTTTTGGGATACTCTGCCACAGGATGTTAGCACTGCAGTGGTTAAATCTCCTCTTGTCAGATAGCACGGGAGCTGCCCACGTGGCCACATAATTACAGCCTGATCATGATGTTGGAGAGTATAGGGGAAACCAGCATCCCCCAGTGCACAGGAGAGTTCCATTTCTGTTCTCCACTCTGTTCTGCTGAAGGCAGTTGGTATTACAGCTGTGTTGTGGTTTAAGAGTTAACAAATTGCGGGGGGGCACACGAACACCTGGTATTCCCTCCCCTTCCCTTCCACACTCTATAAAGGACAGGAAGTTTGGGGTTTTAGCCCTTCCCTTCTTTCGCTCTGGGACTGTGGTGTTGTGGGACCGCAATCTAGCTCGGCTAGGCCTGGCTCCACGTGCTCTGCACAATTCATCACCATCCCAGGACTGGTTTTGTATATTTTTGTATATCCCCCTTCCCTTAATATTTCCTTCTCCCTGTTTATCTGTTACCTATTAAATTTTGTTCATAGTCTTAACTTACAATTTGGTGTGAGGCGCTTCCTTCCTCTTTTCCCTTTGTATCCTCCCTTGGGAGGGAAAGGGGAGGGAGAGAGGGGGCGCACAGCAATTCTGCTCTGTGGAGTTTGCCCTGAACCCTAAACGGAGACAAACTGGCTATTAGCTTTCATCCTTCAGCAGTTTCCAATATCTTTTGCAAACTACAGATTTTCTGCCAGCAGATAAACTTTTTGCAAGATAGGCTCATCTTTCCTTTGAGTAAGTCAGAAACAGTCACCCTCTAGCTGTTGTAACTTTTGATCAGCACATTAATTCAGACTGACACGGTCTTTCTATATAATATTTTGGCAGTTTGTGAGCAGCTACTTAGAGGATACCAAGATCAGGGCAATTATTCAGTCAGCAGAGGAGGGAACACATTTTGCCTGCAGACAGACGGCTTGCTGCTGCCAGTGAGGTTCACCAGGAATCGCCTCTGTTTTGTTCTGCACTGAAGCAATTTCCAGGGCTGTAATGTGAACAAAATCAGCATTATCCTTTCACTGAAGGAAGTATTTATTTGGTGCTTTAGCTAGATTTTCATCTCCAGTTTCTTCCAGATGCCTGAACTGCAGGTGTCTGTAGGCTCTGGAACATGGTGTATTTTTAACAGATTTCCTATGTGTTCAGCATAATCCTTCCAGAAGTTTCCTGAGCTAATTCTGAAGTGAGGTGGAAGGAGGGATGTCTAAGATCTCACAGACTTACATTGTACCTTTTTTTTTTTTCAGTTGTCGAGATACTGATCCATAGCACTCTGCACAGAGGCATGCAAGTGTCACAGCACTCTATGAATTGTCTCCAGAGATTTACCCAGTTTTGAGCTTCTTTTTTGCTGTATCTCATCCATACTTCAGAAGTATAAGCTTTACTTTGGTTGAATAGTGTCCGCTTTTTTATTGCTAGAAGAATATAGCTCATATATATTTCTCTTTCTTTGACAGTTGTCTGCTTGAAATTTCTATTTACTGTATTTTACATGACTGGCAAAAGTCAATGTTGCAAATCCATAGTGATGGGTTAGCATTCCTCCCATGACAGTATATTTTAAATAAAGTTACTGTGGCAAACTGGAGAAAATCAAATAACACTTTTGGACAATTTTTCCTGTCCCTCAAGAAGCAAAGACTGAACTGCCACTGAATCATGTTTTCTATTTCAAGTTTCTCATATATATGGTATTTCTATTCGACATGACACATCCTAAGTATACATTTTAGGAGTAATTTTTTTTTCCTTTTTTAATTTTATTTTTTTAATACATGCCCTAACATATGTACTCTAAAATTTTTGCTCATAATTATTAGAAGCTTAAAAAAATTACCAAGTTCCTTTGAAGTAAAAAACGTGTCTTGAAATTATCCATGTATTTCTAAGTGAGAAAAATGTTAGACTGTTGAGCTGAACATTGTGCAGAAAGATTTGCTGGATGTTAATTTAAAATCAGAAGTTGAGATCACAAAGCAAGACTTCCTAAATATTCATTATGGCCTTCTAAATTGCACTCCTTCCATCAAGGTTACACAGTTTATCAAATATTCATAAATCAGCATACTGAAAAAAATTCTAATTGCAAGTAAGTGCAATTGATGTTGATTGAATTATTTATGATTCCATTTGTTAAACTAAGACAATAGAAATTGATGAAAGACATTAAGTGGACCAAAATTTAAGGTAAATTCAGCACAGAATAATTTTTTCTCTGTGTTTTCTGATGGATAGAACTTCTTGGCTTTTACAATAAGTGTCAAAAAGACTGATTATTTATGTCTGTCTTAATCTTAATGAAATCACCATTCCTTTGTGATACACTGATGTTATTAAGTTTTAGGTATTACTAGAAAAAAAACCACAACAAAACCCAAACATTCTTATACTTAGGGAGAAATTCTCAACATCAAATAACAAAGACTTCATTACATTGACAAGCAGAATCTGAGCAACTGAATTTGAAAATTATACTACTGCATACTGAAAAGAGAGGGAACTTCCTTACTGAGGACCAGAGTTGCAAATAGACCCATGAGTGACCTCAAACTAATGGAAACTTAATGTCATCTGGTAATAATGATGCAGAGAAAAACTACTTAGTTCATTTGTTTAAACCAAATCATGATCAAAACGGTTTATTGATTTATTAACAACACTTAATCAGCAATCAGTGAACTACGTATATAGAATTAATATCCACAATACAACAGAAAAAACAACAACATTAGACATTAGTACACAGCTACAGATTTTGAAATTTCCTGCTATAACTATTATTTTTTTTTAAAAAAAGTTTTAATCACCCACACACATATCCTCTCACAGGCTGTGTGGGTTTCAGGCACAGGCACATGCACCTCTCTGAGGATATTTCGCTGTGTGAGATGCAGGTGCTCCAATGCTAGGAGAGCCTCTGTTGCTCCCTGCCAACCTTGATGCTCACATGAGGGAGAAACCTCTGTGAAATGGCACCTGCGGGTCGCTGATCACCATCCCTGAGGTGCATACGCGCACTCATGGATCCCTGCTCACTGCCCCTATTTTCCATCACTGTTTAGGTGTGAGTCACTGTCGTTCCCAGGGGAGGAAGTTCAGGGTGGCTTGAGCAGGGCCAAGAGTTAAAAGAATTAATAGGACATTAGGGAGGTAGGGAATATTAATAAGATAATTACGTATTTGCAGCCCAACTTTTGCTAGTGTTCATGGTTAAATATCCAAATCCATCATTCTAGTTAAGACACCACAAGGGGTAAGAGCTGATGGGCAGAGGCAAAGAAGGTAAACTCCTTTCCCTCAGCAGTAGCCAAATTTCATCTCCTGCACTGAGTATGGCAGGGCCATGAACAACCTGAGGTCAGTGTGACTTACGCTGTTTACTACGAGGAGTCCAGGAGTTCACCAGAACCCCTGATTTGGAAGCATTTCTCCTCTTGACCTCCCACTGACCTCACAGGTGCAGGATTCAATTCCTTACTAAAGATCTGCATATGAACATGAATATTCCAAATTGTTTCAGAAAACTCTATTGTTCTTAGTCCTACTGGGTGATTAAATACACATTCTCTTGTACTCTGAAATCTTTCTTTCATGTTTATCCTAGGCTACTTCTGTTTTCTGAACTTTATACACTACATCTGAGACATGACTTCCTGTCTAATGTTAGACTAAGACCGTAACTTCCAGTTTCCTATTCCAGCCAAGAGTGTGTAAATCTGTCATTAAAATGAATCACACAATATTTCTTATTTTGTTTCCCTTGAATTCCCATGACTAAAAAATTTAAGAGTTTCTAATTAAGAAAGATAATATACTCAGAGACTGATGAGAGACTGCCAAGGGCTGCTACAGAGATAGTACTTGAACTGAAAGTCCAAACGAATCTTAGTTTGTCACAGAATCACAGAATCACAGAATGTTAGGGATTGGAAGGGACCTCAAAGGATCATCAAGTCCAATCCCCCTGCCAGAGCAGGAACCTAAATGACATCACACAGAAAGGTGTCCAGGCGGGTCTTGAATGTCTCCAGAGAAGGAGACTCCACAACCTCCCTGGGCAGCCTGTTCCAGTGCTCTGTCACCCTTACTGTAAAGAAGTTCCTTCTAGAGTTTAAGCGGAACCTCCTGTGTTCCAGCTTGTACCCATTACCCCTTGTCCTGTCATTGGGCATCACTGAGAAGAGCCTGGCTCCATCCTCGTGACATTCGCCCTTAACATATTTATAAACATTAATGAGGTCTCCCCTCAATCTCCTCTTCTCCAAGCTAAAGAGCCCCAGCTCCCTCAGCCTTTCCTCATAAGGGAGATGCTCCACTCCCTTAATCATCTTGGTGGCTCTGTGCTGGACTCTCTCTAGCAGTTCCCTATCCTTCTTGAACTGTGGGGCCCAGAACTGGACACAATATTCCAGATGTGGCCTCACCAAGGCAGAGTAGAGGGGGAGGAGAACCTCTCTTGACCTACTAACCACACCCCTCCTAATGCACCCCAGGATGCCATTGGCCTTCCTGGCCACAAGGGCACAGTGCTGGCTCATGGTCATCCTGTTGTCCACCAGGACTCCCAGATCCCTTTCCCCTACACTGCTCTCCAACAGGTCTGTCCCCAGCCTATACTGGAACCTGGGGTTGTTCCTGCCCAGATGCAGCACCCTACACTTGCCCTTGTTATATTTCATTAAGTTTTTCTCTGCCCAGCTCTCCAGCCTGTCCAGGTCTCGCTGGATGGCAGCACAGCCTTCTGGCGTGTCAGCCACTCCTCCCAGCTTCGTATCATCAGCAAACTTGCTGACAGTGCTCTCTATTCCCTCATCCAGGTCATTTATGAATATATTGAATAATACTGGACCTAGTACTGACCCTTGAGGGACTCCACTGGACACAGGTCTCCAACTAGACTCTGCCCCATTGACCACCACTCTCTGGCTTCTTCCCACCAGCCAGTTAACAGTCCACCTCACTACCTGATCATCCAGTCCACACTTCCTCAATTTGGCAGCAAGGATGCTGTGAGAGACCGTGTCGAATGCTTTACTGAAGTCAAGGTAGACCACATCCACTGCTCTACCATCATCTAACCACCTGGTCACTTCTTCATAAAAGTCTAGGAGGTTGGTCAAGCACGACTTCCCCTTGGTGAAGCCATGTTGACTGCCCCTAATGACCCTCTTATCCTTGATATGCCTTAAGATGTCACCAAGGATAAGTCGTTCCATCACCTTCCCAGGGATGGAGGTGAGGCTGACCGGTCTGTAGTTACCCGGGTCCTCCTTCTTGCCCTTTTTGAAGACTGGAGTGACATTGGCCTTCTTCCAGTCCTCAGGCACCTCTCCCGTTTCCCACGACTTAGCAAAGATGATGGAGAGTGGTCTAGCAATGACCTCAGTCAGCTCCTTCAACACCCGCGGGTGCATCCCATCTGGACCCATAGATTTATGGATGTCCAGATTGCTTAATTGGTCCCTAACCCAGTCCTCATCAACCGAGGCAAACTTCCCTATTGTCCTGACTTCCTCCAAGGCCTCAGGGGTACAGGGCTCCTCAGGACAGCTTCCGACAGAGTAGAATTTGAAGATTGAACATTTATATCATGCAGATATTTTAGCGACTGGTGAAATTACTAAAGAAATTGTTGAGATTATGAGTCCTGACTTCGCTGCATTTTCTCATACTGAGCAATAGGCCCCGGAGAGAGCACTCCATTTAATATTGGATGTCATAAGATATAGGCTAAGCTTTGCCTTTCACATATGCTAATGAATACAGCCATGACACAACCATAAATCAGTTGCGATGAGCCTACTACATCCCCTCGTAAGTGGGAAGATTTTGAGCTGCAAGGTTAACAAAGGAGATGAATGGACACTACGTGTTGCACATCTAGGAGGGACAGAACTAGAAAGACTGCAGGATATGTAAGGGCTTGGGAACTTATTAGTAGCAAAATGCCTTGAAATTAGATGCTGAAATGCTGAAGTTCCATTATGGTCATACAGATACTTTGAGAAACTCCAACTGAGAATACTTCACTTAGATCCACAGTTTAATAATCTTCTCCAGCTTCTACAAAGCAGTTAGAAAAACCTGCTAGTGGAACTCAGTGATCTGTGGAGGCATGTCCCTTCCCTTATGACAGCAAATCACCAAATTTAGGGGATTCAGAGCTCTGGACCTTCTTTAATTAAACTCTGGATGATGGGAAAGGGCAAATTTGGATTAAAAAATATACGCAGTATAAAAAAGATATCCAGTAGAGATCCAGTTTTAAAAGATATATTCAGATCCATTCTCCAGGTTGGATTCTAAGTGAAATCTGGATTTCATTCTCTCAATTTCACAAGTTTATTATGTATTACAGAAGGCATTATAATTTCTTATACTGATTAAGTATATTAGACTTTTTTTAATGACTTTTTTCATGACTTCAAAAAATCATTATCATGAATTTTAAAATCATATAAATGTAGGATAATTTTTTTTAAAGACAGCTCCAAGGTAGCTAAATTATAGAAGTATGCAACAGTAGCCATGCCCCTGTCTTGGATAAATACAGAACAATACAGAATCAGACTGAATATCAAAAACAGAGGAGGGTCTTTCCAAGGGATAGCTGAAGCTTGGGGAAGGTAGGTGGTTTCATTTCAGACAGATGAATGCCTCTGTGTGTTTTTAATTACTGTCAAAGTACCAACAAGAATTTATTTAATTGGGCACAGTTATGTTTGGGTTGCCATTGTGAACTCAAATAGAAATCCGGGGTACTTAAACAAAGCCATGTTTCACCCCAAGTACAAAACATCAAAAATTTGTAAAGTCTTCCTCACTACATTTCCTTTTCTGTCCAAGAAGGGAGCTAAGGTAGCTCTCTTTCTTCTAGCAGAACCATTAGAGGCAATGTGTGCCCATTTACTATGATAAGGGCAAACCTGTATCACTCTGAAACATGTCCCACCTCTGTGCAATTCTCCTCTGTGCTTTATCCCAAGAGTCATGTAAATATTCTGAAGTTTAAAAATAGCAGATCAGTGATAAGTTCAAAAGCTTGTACCCCTCTCCCCAGATCATCAGTTTTCCTCACAAACTTTTATCTGAAAGTACGATTGAATTAAAAGGGAAACTCTGAGTGTACCAACAAGGGCTGAGTGTCTTAAGTTTGTTAAGAACAATAGAATTTCAGGCATTTTTAAAAGGCTAAAAAGGAATAATAATAACAACAAATAGTTCATAAGCACAAAAAATTATCCATTAAGTGGAAGCCTGTGTGCCTTTTCTCTTTTAAGGCTTCTCATTAAAGGATCAAATTACTGTGTTAAAGGTGGACATACGATGATGAGTGGAGTCTACTTAATTTTCACAAAGCTTGCATTACTGAATGGGAGCCCAAATGAAATATTTGGTATAAGCAGGTGTTTTTCTATATCTGAAGCTTTTCTGGAAAGAATTCTGTTAACTCAGAGTATTGCATTAATTTTCAGACAGGTGTATTTGGATTGGCTTTCCTGTCCGTCAGCTCCAGTTTCTTAAACTGTTGACCGGTAAAGACTGGCAGCATGCAGTGAATGGACTGCCAGGTCTGGTCATTCCTTTGGTATGGAGAAAAAGAACATATAACATTAAAAGTAATCCTGGAAGTTTGGAAAACATGTTTGATTTCACTGTGATGAATCAATGATTGAATTTAGGAGAAGGTTTGGGACTTTCTTAAGATAGGGAACCCTGATGTACTTATACTGCCTGTACTCTTTGCTATCTCCAATTATTAGGGTATTTCAGTGAATGAATTTTTATTTTAGTGTTATTCTCAACTAAAAGGTAAAAAAAATCACATTGGAGCAGCTACTTTTAAAAATACAAATGCAGAGAATAAGTTCCATTTTCATACTCTTTTCTATCTGTTTTCAATTTCTTTCTTTCTTTTTCTTTCTTTCTTT
>VWZK01012241.1:9054-30945 GCA_013396935.1 Baryphthengus martii
TTTTTTTTTTTACAGAATGGGGTAGTACAAAAACAGGTGAACAAGATGGTCTGATAGGCACAGCTATGAATTGTGTGCTTCAGGTTCCAAAGTTCCTACCTCAAGAACAGAGATTTGATATTCGGGTGCTGGTAAGCTCTATTGTATTAGTTAAATTCACATAAAACGATTTACCCCCTTCTTTGGCATTTAATTCTGATTCCAAATTAAGAAGCAGTCTCTACAGTTTTCGTTGACCATCTATGTACTTAGTGAGGTACTTAAAAAAGCTTTTTGTAAGGATTTGGTGGTTCTGAGCTCTAACCGTTTTCACTGGATTTGGTGGGGGAAAGTGCACTGCTAGATGAACAAACAGATTTAGCGAAATACATCAGTGAATTACCTAATCTTCAAATGTCCTTTCAACTTTAGAAATATGGTAGATGTTACTGTTTGAGAATAAAGGCAGTGTCAAATTTACGTCAGCTTCTGTAAAATGGGTCTGTGTGGCCTAAATAGCACTAGTGAAATTGTGTCTCTGAAGGGTCTTTTAAGAATATAAACTGAATCCCTACTCCTGAATCTCTAATCTATAAATAAAACCTCTTCTTTAAAAATATTTTCATGTTCAGAATTAGACAAAATGGAGATTGCTGCATAAAAGTTCTAGTGTACAGGGATCTCACTTTTGCCTCATATTTCTTTAAATCTTGATCCCTCTGCGTATCAAACTGCTTCTTAAAGGTGCACTAGTAAGTTAGGTATCCTCGGAAAGACAAGGCCTAAAGAAGACTTTTATCTGGATAGATGTGTTTTGCTAAATTATCCCTTTTTAATGTGTGTTATCCTCTTTGACTCTCCAATTCTTGCAGGGATTGGGTCTGTTGATCAATCTAGTAGAATACAGTGCTCGGAATAGGCACTGTCTTGTCAATATGGAAACATCGTGTTCTTTTGACTCGTTCTGTACGGGAGAAGGAGATGACAGCCTAAAGATAACTGGACAGATTGATGCTGTTCAGGCTTTAGTGCAGGTAAGAAATGTGGTTTTCCTGTAATAGTTACCATTTCTCGTTATTGGACTGTCAAGGGGGAAGAGAGAACTCAGGAATGAAGACTTGTCAGAATTTTTATTTTTTTTTGTTTTAGTATATTGAATAGTACAGCACAGTAGGGAAGGAGGGGTGCTGCTCACAACTTTGTCTTTTTCACTACTGTCCGTTGCAGAAATAGCTTTCCTAGTAAAAGACAGTGGCATCATTTTAACAGACATCCAAAGGCTGCTCTCATACTCCATAAAGCTTTCTTGCCCCTGTACAGTTTATTTCTAGCTTTCTTGTTCCTAAATGATTTACTTCTAGTTCTGTTTCAAACCAGCTGTAAAAATTGTAAGCAACTTTTGTCTTACATACTTTGCTTCCGCAAATGATTTTTATAAAGTACTGTGTTTTGATGGACTTGCAACTTGAAAGTAAGAAAAGTAAGTATTGTGCTTTTATAAGAGAGATAAAATATGGATGTAATGATTGTGTATGTGAAAAAAAAAATGTTCTTAAATGTAGTATTGACTAACTTCTTAAAAAAAAAAAATTCCACCAATAACTTTGGTGAATGAGTTCCACCATGCAAATTAAAATAAAGGAGTTGAAAGGAAATTGCAGCCTTTTTATTTCAATAGAGATAATTTTATGGATGCTTTTAGCAGTTCTTCCATTTAGTTATGTGAAACACCTGTTCAGCATCAGACAAATAAAAAATTAACAATACAAATAATAATATGAAGTACCAATGTGTACAGCTTGGCAAAGCAATATTTAAAACTAGTGGTTGTATAGTTTAGGAAATAATTCGCAAGATAAAAGTGCACTATGGGAAATTGCTGATTCGATCACATCCTTGATAAGTCATTTTAAATTACTTGTTCAATTTTTTGGTTTTTATATATCAAGGGAAGAGTGAAGAGAGCAAAGAAAGGATAGCTGGCGTGAAAAGAAAATTAGGATTGGTAGAGAAGAAAAACAGACAGGAAAATACAGCAACTTTTAGTCTTCCGAGCTATCTCTCAAAGAAAATGATTTAGGATGCTCAAGAGAAATCTGCAAACTGGTTCAGCGCTGGGAGGGAGGCCTTTTCTGTAGAGCACAGTGTTAACATTGGGATAAAATACACTTTCCTTTGAAGAAGAAAAGGCTATTGTTAAGAAGAGTATCAAAGACTAACTGTATTAAGTGGTGAATTGTGAAGGGAAAATAAACTTTCAAGTATAAATTTGGTGCGTTTAGGGTTTAATTTATAACAGAAACTCTCCTGAAATTTTCTCCATTAGCTATTTCTTGAGCGTGAGCGAGCGGCACAGCTGGCCGAGAGCCAGACAGACGAATTGATTAAAGAAGCTCCTACTGCTCAGCATGATAAGAGTGGGGAATGGCAAGAGACAAGTGGGGAGATACAGTGGGTCTCCACAGAAAAAACAGATAGTACTGAAGAGAAAGATAAGAAGGAAGAAGATGATGAAGAACTCGATCTTAATAAAGGTACTCTGTCTGGTTGTGATGACCTCAGAATAGGCAAAGAACTCTGTGGCTGCATAAACTTCCACCTTATCCTCTGCTTCCTATCTACATGCAGTCTCTTGCGCTGAGATTTTCTCAGTGTATCGCCCAGGTGAAACTTTTAGAGATTGTAAGTAGTAGCAGTTCAGAGCTGAAGCATGAGAAGTGGAAGAAGTTGTGCTACTTCTTATTATTGAGAAATAACTTCTATCAGTTTCTTTTTAAAAAAACAAACAAACAACCCCAAACCCTTTTCGGGACATTCTGTGTAAGAAAAACTCTAGAAGGGATGGCTTTTAAGCATTCCTGTTCTTCTGAAACAGTCCTTGAAAGTTACTTGCTTTAATTTTGTTTTCCAGGATATTACGACCTGTTCTTGTTTCATGATACTTTTACATTTGTTTGGTTTTTTGGTTTTTTTTCTGCCTCCCCTCTGTTTGTGTGTGTACTTGTCTCCATCTCCTTTGTGTCTTGTTCTTCCTTGTTCTGTCACTTTCGTATCAGGTACCTGTGTAATGCCTTGGTAGTTGGCTCAAGGAATTTGAGTATCTCTAAGCTGAGTTATGTAGGTTTTTTTCTGGGAAATGTGTCAGGTCTGAAAGATCAGACCTGAAACTATCTTCTAGTAGGAGGTATTACTTCTAGTAAGTAGGAGTCTTGTAATAGCGTTTTGATCTTCTAATAGTAGGTGCCGTATATAATTTCTCCAACCTTGTTTTATATCCTCCTTTTTGTAGCTCCATCACCTGGTGTCTGCAGCTAAAAAGCCAAGTCATTAGCAAAAAGTTCTGTATCTGTTATCCTTGATACAATACACTTCTTTTGGTGGAAGTCTTACCGGCTTCTAGTATCACGTGAAACACTTGTATTTTGTTGTGTTAAGCATACAGTGTGCACATTAAAGTGGCAATTAATAAAATACTATACAATGTAATCAGTTGAAAGCCAATGGGCACCGTTTTTCTGTTCCAGAATGTGCTGCTGAGTTAGTAAATACAGAGTTAGTCTGATTCTTACCTCTGAAGTCTCGGTCCAAGGGCTGATTTTGTTTGAGAAAAAAAGAATTCAGAAAAGTGATAATGAAAGATTGTATTTGAAGCAGTAAAAGATACCAGCTGCTCAGAGAATACAATACACTCAGTTGTCTCTCTTTACAGCTCTTCAGCATGCTGGGAAGCACATGGAAGACTGCATTGTGGCCTCATACACAGCATTGCTTCTAGGCTGTCTCTGCCAAGAGAGTCCAGTAAGGGAATAAGTCAATAGCTTTCTCTTAAATCCAGTGCAATTTTTAGTGAAGTAATAATTTGTAGTATTGAAATAGGTTTGTTAAATTAGAGTTTAATGTGAGCTAGTTCATTGACGAAGCTACGGTGATGTATATAGTTTTGTGAAAAGTGGCCAGAGGTATTCCGTCCAAAACAAATTTTCTGAACGTCAATATGTTTATCAAAAGCAGTTGGAATTGAAAATTTAACCTCTTCCTCCTCTCTCCCCTTAGCTGTTAGTCTTGGCCAACTAATGAACTTACTTCGGAAAGGCAAATTGGCTCGCCTGTTCTATCATTACAAAAGCTTGCTTTATTTTTCAATAGTTTGAATTAAGCAATTTAACAGCAGACTTGATTATTCTTTTTTTTATCAATCTGCTTTATTTTTCCCTTCATTGAAACTACATGAAATTGTGTGTACCCATATCAGTTGAAGATGATTGCCTCAGATTGAAAATGCGTAATAGAAAGCTGAAGTTAAAAATATGGACCTGTAGCAGCTGAGAATTTCAGAAACTCTGCTGTCAAATATAAGCATAAATGAAAATGAGGCTCAGAGCTGCCTTTCAGACACGTCTGAATCTGCCATGAGGCCGGAAGTGTTCTTGAACGTGCCGTTCTGTACCTTTTGGCTGATTAGCTTCCATACAAGTTTAACATTTGGAGTGACACTGACGATAAGTTCATTACTTCTCAGACAATAACAATTACAAAGGGAGATTCTCTCCATGTCAGAAGAGTAATCTGGTGGAGTTTTTAATTCTTGATAGTCTTGTAGGTCCTGAGGTGGTCTGATAGTGATAATGATCTTTAATGAAAAACAAAACAAAACAGCAACAAAATATTTTAGCAATTGTCATTTCCTAGTAACATAAACACCATAAATGTATGAGTATTGCTTTGAGAGACTTAAATCATACAGATGACAGCAAGAACCATCTTAATAATGCTGTGAATATGTATCTGTCTTACTGCATCTCACATTGAGTAATGTCGTTCTGTGTCGGAAAAATATTTCCCAAATTAAACTAGGTTGTTTTATTCTTAGATCAATGTGACTACTGTGCGGGAGTACTTGCCTGAAGGGGACTTCTCAATAATGACTGAAATGCTCAAAAAATTTCTCAGTTTTATGAATCTTACTGTAAGTAATATGTATTTTAAATTGATGTATGTAGATATTTCAGTACTTGTGTTTTCTGTTAGTAGTCCATGCATTTTTAGAAGCATCGAACAGTTTTCAGTTTGTGTCCTTAGAAAAGCACAAGATAATTTTGTTTTTAAGTACTGAAAACCCATTTGTCTGTCATTATTTTGGTAGTAAACGGAATGATGCTGCTTTCATGTCCATTTGATTGTGACTGGTTGGGAAAATATTTTTGAATCCTCTTCCTGAACCTAGTTGCTTTTACTAATGCATAATTCTAAAAACTAAAATTCTGAAATGAGCATAGTTCTCAAATATTTTGAAGAGGTATTACAAATGCTTGTTTGTTACTTCTGTTTTCTATTCCGTTTTGCAGTGTGCTGTTGGAACCACAGGCCAGAAATCTATCTCTAGGGTGATTGAATACTTGGAACACTGCTAGATACTTAACTTCCGCTGCAGGCGCTCTAATGCTGGAGCTACCCTTAGACAAAAGAAGTCGTCATGAAAGAAGTCCTTGAAGGATATACCAAGAGCATTCATCTGTGTCATTCGTGTTCGGATTTTTAAGGCTACCTGGTCTCTTAACCATGCATTCAGCATTTTCTAAAAGACAGTTACTACATCAATCTGCAACTATCAAAAATGAGGGGAGAAAGGTTCTGAGGAAAGTAAATAAAGAAACCATACTGTTTATGATGCAGTGCAGTATTTAAATATTCTTTTTTTGGCAGGGTTTACCCTCCCTATCTTTTTTTTCTCGCTTTGTTCGTGACAAGTTTCAAGGGGAAAAACTTGCTGCTGATAGTGCAACTGCTGTTTACTGTTGAGCCACTGTTTCATGCCAGCCAGGTGCAAAGGCAGCTTAGCTACTGAGGTATCAAACAAATGTTCTAATAAAGAAGTTCTGGACAGCAGCACTGCTCCTATTTGACTTTAATTTGCTCTTGCTTTTATATTACTAGATTATTCCAAAATCATAAAATATAAATTTTTAAATACTTTTGTGATTTTAACTACTGTCTATATTTAAAATTTGTTGGAATCCAAAGAGGCAAGGATTGGATAGTTTATTTTTTATACTGTTTTGATTGAAATTAGGTTGTTGAACTATTTCTCAGTTCTAAAACTATCATGGCCCATGTACTGTAAACTGATAGACCATAACACTTTGTAGTTCCAAGAAGCATGCAAACCCATAAACACACAAAGCCATTTGAGGGTATTTTATCAGCAAAAGAAATAATAACTGTAAAAAGTTGTGCCCTGTGTAAAAAAAAAAAAAAAAAAAAAAAAAAAAAAAAGAAAAAAAAAAAGATATTCAATCCCAGGGTAGTTTACACATCTAATAAGCAAAATCTTTGAAATGCTGTTTTAATTTGTTTCAAGGAAGCACTCGAGATGTGTTTTATAACGCTCAATGCAAGGAATTTGGATGGTTTAGGAGGAAGAATTTTAAAGAAGCTAAAACACCAATGGGGATTAATGTTTCCAGCTGACATAATCTTTCTATTTCATTCTTCTGTAGTATGACAGAGTTTAAATGCATACAACACAAAGCCTTAAATTGCTGATATAGCTAAGATTTTGTTCAGTCTGAGGTCTAGTTCACAGCAAAGCATTGTGTTTGAAGACTCAAGTGGAACAAAGAATCCCAGAAAATACATAAATTTTTAACCAGTTTTTTTCTTGCACTCATTATTCAGGCCAACAGAATTGGTAATTATTTTTATTAAGGTGGTCTTGAATATTTGCAGACTGTTCTGAGATCTGCTTCATCAACATTTTTAGATACCTGTCTAAGTAGTCACATCGTGTTATTCCATTGAATTTATAAAACTTGAAGCCATAAAAATATTAGTTCTATGTATAATGAAGGGGAAATAACAGGAAATCTAACCTACTTTTAGATCTTGTGTTATCTCCATGTATAAAGTTAAGAACTCGTGCTTTTGTATCAGTGCCAGCTGTAAATTTTTTACATACAGTGGCTGCCTTCTATGTCTTCCTATTTTTGATAATGCAGATTGTTGGGAATTCTGTAAGGAAGTAACTGATTAGCGGCAAAAATCCTATGTTGGTCATACTTTTTTGCATTTTCTCTCATCACCTTCTAAAACTTAGTGTATCAGTGTAACTTAGAAAAGTTTTTGAGGTTGTATTCCCCTTGGCTTTGAAAAAAAAATACCGGTACTGAGAGAGAGAAGCTGTATGCAAATGATCTACATCAGGAGGAAATTATTGAATAGTTTACCTGTCTAATTTCCTGATTTTAGAGATTTTCACTTCTAATGGGATTTCAAATTGATTATGTAGTTTTAAGTGGAGAGATGGCAAGAGAAAATAAAATGCAGATGTGGTGATGGGGGAAAGCAGGGACAACTACCTTTCTTTGTTACACTGGTAATTGTTTGGGAATTGATTTACCTCAGTGTTTAACAGGTTTTTTTTTTAAAAAAAATGTAACTAATTGTCAAGCACTGACAAATGCAGAATTTTTTTTTTTTTTTTGAGGGTGGGGGGAGAAATCACCCTATAACTGCAGTGCATTTTTGTGTGTTAGACCCTCAAATAACTCTGCATTAAAGGGTACTTGAGGCCAACTTGCAAATTAAAGTTTTAAAGTAACTTTTTTTCCATTGTAAATATTTGTGTAAATACTCTCAATTGGAAATTAGAACAGTAGAGTACTTTTCTGAATCCAATCCTATTTTTATTTTATACAGTATTTCTCAGCTGTGATCTTTGGAGCAAAAGCCAACGGCAGGAAAAATAGTTTGTACCAGTTTCATGAAGTATGTCTTTGGGTTTTTGTAAATAATTTTAACTCAAATAAAGTTGCTACTTTCAATACACATCTTGTCTTTTAACATGCAATAAAACACTCCTCTGAGTGATTGCAAAAAGAAGGCAGTGTCAGGTAAATTGTTGAAAGGAAAATGGTAAAGGAGCATCCTGAAGGTAGTGCTTCATTTTTCACTGGTGTGTTGGGACAACAGAATTCAGTGTCTGGACCTGGTCATTCAAACCAGCTAAGCCTTGACATTTCCTGGAGATGATGTACTCCATCTCTTGATGCATTTTGGAATTCTTCCCATAAGTTGCTATTGATCTTTCAGCTGAAGGGACGTGTGGCAACTGAAGCGCTATAGTTAGAATAACAAAAATATGCTAAAGCATTGGATGAAATGGGGCAGTTCTTATTATCGTGATACTTTTCACATCATGGATAGGATGTTAATGGCTTATTTCTTCAGCGAAAAATGAGAAAATTACCCTCAACATTACTCTGCTTCTCTATTAATTTGAATGATGCTGTAATTTCAAGATGGATTTTTTTCCCATTTTTTTTTTTTTCGATCGATACAACTAGATACAGGTAAAATATGCAATAACTCATGACCTATAAAGTAAATTGAATGTGATGTGTCATCTCATTGCCACTTTAACAAACATCAGCATAACGTGGCTTTATTTCTGTGCTGTAAGGGGACATTGCTGGCATTTGAAATACAAAGCAGGATGATGTTAGCGTGTGGCACTGTGGGAGGCAAATACAACTTTATGGAAGCAAATGTTTTAAAAACAAACAAACCCATCCTGTAAAAGCATTTCCTTGCGGTTACTTTGTTGGTAGATATGTAATGGAAGCATTACACGTGGGTGCTCTGAGATGACACAAGCATTTTCAGATTAGCAGGACCATTGTAGCTTCTGTAGAAAATTTGGGAGTCACAGCATTTCACACAAGTTACTTCACTTTCAGACTATTATGAAATGCATGATTTACATAATAGCAAAGTGATTGCCATGACACGTACAGTTGCAATTTATCAGAAGCTTGATGTGAAAGCGAGTTGTAGTGCTGGAGATGATTTCTCAAACTGGCCTCATGGAGTTGTTCTTGTGCTGTCAGCAGATTGAGTCTCTCTGAGCAGAAGACTGGATGGTGATCACAAAGGTATAAAAGCTTCATTCTTCGCCCTGATCCAAGCATCAGTGCCAATTGTGCAGCTGGAATAGTGCAGCTCTGCTAGGGAGCTGAATAATCACTGCATGGCCTCTTCTGGGTGGATGAGATGATAGTGGGAACTCTCTTATCAGTTTTAGAGTGTTACATTTTAAAACTTTTTGTTGTAACAGAATATTCTGTCGGAGTTCTTGCTTTTAACCATGATTTCAGCTTAAGTACCTCACTGAATTGATGAAGATGTTTTTGGTGTCAGATGCAATAGCGAGTATTCTCTTTTCTCTCCTTTTTCCTTTCTGGACATCAATAATCCCTTCTTTGAGTAAGCAGAAGTCACAGCATATCTGGCTAGCTGGGCTCTCACCGGGCAAGCCCACATGGCTTTCAGTAAAGTTTTTCGTTAATGCGGTATTTCCCTTGTTTAGAGGGCAAGGGAAACAATTTGAGCTCAAAAGATGAAGAGGACTTAAGTATCTGCCACACTTCTGCATCAAGCCCTTCCTTATAGGTGGCACATTAATTGGGTTTTGAAGATAATTATATTTGTCAAGTGTTTTCCAATCTAGACCAATGTAATTCTTGAGTGCTGCTGCATCTCCTCTGTAATAAGTTGTCTTTGGTAATGGATTCTTTTGGCTACGTGGAACAGAAGCCACTTAGACATGTTCTTTTTTTACCTGCCCTGAAGGTCCCCTGTCTAAGGGACTAATTTATGAAGACGTTTGCAGCATCAGTAGGTGCAGATAGTCTTACTGTAAATAAGTGAAACCGTTATAAATAATGCAACTGTTTGAAGCCCTTATCCAAGGGTAGATTGATTTACTAATGCCACAAGGATCTTTATTCCAACTGTGAAAATTGAACTTTACAGCTGCAAGTTAAGCCTCAGGTTGCCATGGTTGGTACGGTATGTCTGTCTGTGACAACAGGCACGCTCTGGTGATGTGGAGGATGTTGTAAGGAGCCCTGAAAAAAGCAGTCCTCGTTGGGAGGGTAGTGAACTACACTGGAGACTGCTTCAGTTTGAAAGTCAGACATGTTCATACCTTTCACCTCCGGTCTTCCAAACTGTATCTCTAAATCTCCCAACTCCCGGCTTTTGCTACTATGTGTTGATCTACTACATTCATCAGTTCAGTGTAGTAAAGGCCAATCCTGAGATGTGTGGAAAGCTACACTACTAAATGGAGAGTTGTTCAGACAGTAGTACCTACTTCCTTTTATACCCACAACATAGACTCAAAATTCTAGTCTGTCTTAGGTCATCCAAAGCTATTTAGAGGAAGGTTCATTGTTGGATAAACATTAATTTAAAAAGAAAGAGTAAACTTTTGCAGAGTGAAATTAGATGATACAGAAAAAGAAGACTCTCTTCAGAGTAAAGGAGGTAACAGTTTGTTTAGATTTTATGTTTACTGTGGGAATTCTTTTCAGTTTTCTGTATTATGACAGAACGTTTGGTTGTATTTCTGCGTATAGTTTTTTAGAAGTGGGGAGGAAGAGTGTTAACCTGAAGTGTGGAGTGGATTAAATGATTTTTGTTCCACTTATAAAGCTGGCCGTGTAGCTATGTCCTAGAACAACAGTTCAATGTTGGTCAGGTGAGTGAGCAATAATTTGTGTGTGTTTTTGCTCTTTTGTCACTTTACCCTACTAACAGGATTAAATGTGTTCTCATCACTGAAAATAAGGAGTAAAGACACTGAAAAGGGCATGTTCTACTAGGAGAAAGATTTGAGTCAAAAGTGCACTAAAGAGTTTATCTTTAATTATGGAGATAAATGTTTACCACCTGGATAAATATTTCTCTTAAAGACCCAAACCAGACTTTTTCAACAGGTTCTTAACTTGCACAGTTTTCTCATTCAAATTCACAGATACTGAATCTGTTGAAACCAAAACTTGAGAAAAAACCACAAGGGCTACAATTTGAAGGAAATAATAAAAAAAAAAACAACAAAACAAAACCAACAAACAAAACACCACAGATACTACAAGTAATTTTACTTTTTTCCAGCCAGTAATTCAGCCCCCCCAAAAATAAAAAAAAATTTAAAAGTGTTTACCTAGCCTGTTTGATGGCAGAAGTTCTTGTGAATGTGGCTGTGTTATGTGTCCTAGTGACAGTTGCTGTTTGGTTTCCTTCTGCATTACAGTATTCTTGGTGGAAAGCACACCTTGATGAAAAAAGAACGTGGGGGTGTATGTATGTGCATGCACACACGTGTATATGGCTGTAGACTCAGTTATTTTGTTTCTCTGCTGTTACCAGTACCTAATACATGAAAATCGAGGTGAAGGGCATTGCTGCAGAAGGTTCAATGAGAAAGGAAAGAGAGGAAATCGCTTTTGCATCTATACAGGTGCGCACAACTTAGAGCCTCTGGGTTTTTTATGGATGTGTTATTGGCCTCATCCCAAACATGTGGCTTTTGAAAGCATTTCTGGGGTAAAAAGCTTTTAAATCTATCCAGCCTGTGTTGTTTTCTGGTTGTTGTTTTAATTTATAGTCTCAGAATGGAATTTAAGTACAAAGCATAAGGAAAACTTGTAGTAAGATCACTTTGTGCCACAGCTTTACTCTGAGGTGTCAATTGAGGTTCAAAAAAAAGTTGGTATTTAGGTTACTGAGCCTGAAAAAGTAGTTTGGTAATGTGTTATATAAACTGCTGTATAACATCTGGTGTCATTTCGCTGGCCCATGTTTTGAATTTTTGTCTTTATTCAAAAAGGAATTTTAAGGCAAAGCTAGCTTATCCAAATTAAAAGTACCACCGTGTTTGTCTGGGTTAAAGTGCTATAATGAAATTATACTTTAGCTTTGTAAATTAAGTAGAAGTGATGCAATGATTGTTTGTAGTCTCCTTTGCCCTAAGTATTTTTAAAACCTGGCAATAAATTTTTAATGAGAAAAATTTAATCTTCCTAATGGAAAAATCCGATTGGAATTTCTGTGCTGAGTATATTCATGCAGATCATACATCCAGTTTTAAACAAAACGGGGTTTTTTTGGGATACTTTAGATTACAATTAAAGTCATCTTAGGATTTTACAAGAACAAATTTGTAGCTATTTTATCCCAGGTAATCAAAATTTCCTCCTTCCTTACTTGGGGTAGGTTATAGTGATTCTTCAAATATAATTTCAAATGTGAGACGACTTCAAATGTGATTTATGTATTCCTGCAGAACACTACTTAAAATTGCTGGGACAAAACAGTACTCTAGAATGATTTGCTAGTCTATTATACATCCAGCCTAAGACTGCAAATAGTTTTTTAAAAATAAACAACATTCTGTTGAGAGAATGAAAGCAATTTTTGTGTTCCTCACGGTGAGACATAAATATATGGCTGTACTCCTGCTGTTGTACAGCGTTAAGGAGTTTATACAAATATGAAATATACCACAACTGTTATTTTATGTAACACATATGATTAGCCCTCAGAAGTTCTCAGGAGAACTGGTTTGTGCTGTTTGATTAAAATACATATAATGTAAAGCTTCAGCTTTTTTAAATCTTCTGAAAATTACTTAGAATGTACTCTGGGTTTTGAACTTTGTTAGCTGGGAACAAACAAAGCAGCTTTTGAACCACAGCTGTCTACACAATCCCCGCCCTTCTTTGTGAGGGTTTTCACTGGACACAATTTTCCAAATGCTGAATGCAAAGCCTGAAGTTGCTAACCTTGGTCTATCCTGCATTATGCTGATGTTCTTTAAAGCTGTGAGCTCAGTCTATATACCTCTTTTTTTCTGGGAGAAACCCTTAGCAAATGGGTTTTTGTACATGCCTAGTTCTTGGCAAGACCAAAAGACCTCCTATGGCAGCGTGAGCGTGTGGTCAGATGTAGGAAGAGGTTGGCTTGGGAAGGCCCATGTGGCCAATCCTCTGCACTTGAAATCCTCTGAGCAAGGGTATGACAAGAAATACATCTGAAGAAGCTGGCATGTTTATGGGGTTTTACTGAGGTCACTTAGAAGTGGCTTTCTCAGGCTGTGGCCCAGCAGCTCTAGCTGTTCACAAAGGAAAATTACAGGATGAAGTGCTGGAGGCTAGTGGCTCAGGCTGTTTCTGTTGAACAAGTTTTGCTGATACTGGAACCCTGCTGTGTGTTTCCTGAGCCCAACTTCAGAGCCCACTTGGTTGCTGAACCATTGCTAGCCTTGTTCCGGTGAGAGGAGCACTCAGCACTATTGCAATGTGCTTTTTGGGTCTATCAAAAAACCTCACGCATTAAGATGTTGGAAATGGTACAACCAAAAGACCTGAAGGAGTTCTATGTACCTGGATTTCACTAACTACTGTCTTATGTGAGATTCTACTTCAACTTTGTCTGTGGCTTGACTTCTAAAACAGGAGTTGTATTCTTAGAGAGGTGGAGCTTCGGCATATGTAAAACAGGGATATCTGGAATAGCAAGACTGTTCTTCACAGCCTTAGTCACTGTCTAAATTGATAATGGTTTCTCAACACCACTAAATGTCAGATTATTTCAAGAGTGTGTGGAATTGTTGATGTCCTGGAGATTAAATAAGAAATCCAGAGATTGAGACTTGTGAAAAAAACCAACGTCCAAGCCCTAGCATGCTAAAGATCTTGTCATCCGTCTGTGACCAACACTGGGGACAGAGAATACCCTTAATTAACAAGCTTTCCTTGGACAGGAAATCAGAGGTGCAGAGGTCTGACAGGGTGAATAAGACCCATCATGCATGTCATGACATACCAGAAACTGGATAAACATCTGGGCCTGGCCTGTGGTTGCCCAGCACTTCCTGTTCTGAAGTGTGAAGAAGATCTTGCAAGAACAAGATGCCACTGGTGGCTTTGAGGGGCTCCAAATGGCCTACAACTTAGCTCAGAAGTGCCTTTCACTTCACAAAGGAGATTCCAGCAGTACCACATGCAATCTAGGATTAGTTATCTCCAAGCAGACTGCAAATCATCATCACCTACAAACAGTTGCCATGCAGTGCATACACTACTGCACCATAAGCTACTTGGCTGCAACACTGAGAACTTAGCAAGATCCAGCTAAGCTCAGTATTCTGCCTTAAGCTTGGCAGTCCAGAGCGTGACATCTGCAAACGTGATGGCAGGATCCAGAACAGCACTGGCACTAGGCTGCCGGGTGCTTCCCTTGGAAGCTGCTTTGCTCTCTTTCACTGAATACAGTTGAAAATTGTAGTACACTACAATGAAATGTCTTTACATCATCCTTTCTACATCTTCCTCCATCTCAGTTAATAATACTGCCACCAAAATAAGATTTTTACAAGAGAAAAATCCTTGTTATGCGGAAGTATCTGAGAGGAATTCTTCAGCACTGGCAAGAAACTTTAATTCTCTTGTTCTAGGGGGATCGGAAAAAAAACCCAAAACATTCTGATCTACTGAAAAGACTCTAAGATGGCTACTGTTTCAGGATGCTGAGGTTTGCTTCCATCAGTCTGAGGTCCAGGCTGCTTTGTGACGCTTGGTTCATGGCCCACCTTTCCAGTGCCAGTTCTACAGCAATACTAAGCGAGTAGTAGTAGAAAGTAGGAGGTGGTTTACCCAGAAATGAACTCAGCAGCTGCGATGTCCAATTGTAAGAATAGATACCAAGTAGAGTGTAACTCTGCTTGTTTGAGATGCTGTGAAAGGTATGAAACCCATAATCTCTTGCTGCCAGTGTTTCCAAATAACCTTCATCATAACCAGCAAACTGCAAAGGAATAAAAGGAAGATTACAGATCTTTTTACTCTCATAAGGAGAGAACCAGGAGGTCCAGGTAACCCACCATGAATACAGCTTGCCCAAACAAGCTCCTCAAGATCCTGAGCTCAAGAGCGAAAAGCATTCCTCTAGCAGGTTTCATGCTGGCTCCTTTATCTCTGTAGAAACACAGTAACTGTTGGAGGCATGTTGTGTCTCTGCCTCCTGTGATCTCTCCTGCAGCTGGCAACAGGCCCAAGGAATTCTCTTGCTGCATTTCTTCGGCTCTCCAGAGCACTTAAGTACATCTGAAGCGCTGTCTCTGTGACACTCTGCCCTGTGGCAGTGGGGAGTTCTGACATCTGCCTTGCTGTGCATGTATGAGCAAAGGAGGTAAGTGTGTGTGCACTTGACTCCAGAATGCCTCATTTCTGTAAGGAGCAATGTAAACGCAACTGAAGCCTTACGTGGGGAGCGCAGCACAGGGAGAGCAGAGGAGTTCGCTGCTGCTCGGAAGCTGTCCTACTGGTTTGTGCTGTCCCAGACACACTGGCTGGGAGCTTCTCATCTTGCTGTATAACAGCTACTGCACTCTGCTCAAACTGCAGAAATGTTCAAAGGAGATCTTCTGAATATACAGATTGTTGGTCATAATGTGGGGTTTGGGATAGGAATATGAGGTTTTATGAAAGGCAAGTGAAAACAAGGTGTTAAACGATATCCTGTGTAGGATTAAATGGATTGTGAAACGTGAGAAAAGCCACCATAGCTGCTGGAGTTCACAGATGACTTTATGAAAGAGATCATGCGTGAATGTAGGATGTCTTTAGTCAGCTTCCTTGCAGCACTTCTACTTAAACACAGGGTTTACCAATGAGACCACCGGTGTTCTGGTAGACACACCAGAACTTGTCTAGTCTCTTACTGGTTGTCACTGTTTGCAAAGGATTTAAAGACAGAGAGTATATTGATTAGAAACAGAGTTCTTGGAAACTTGGTGGAGGGAAAAGTATGAAGTAGGTGCCACTGTCAAAACATGAACTGTAGAGGTATGAAAAGAGCTAATGATCAGTAACTGTCAGGCCCAACTGGTGTGGACCAGGAGCTCTAAAGCAACTCTGTAAATGGCTGTGGTTTATAACATCACTTACAGTTGGAACTAGAGGAAAGATTGTGACCACAAGCTTTCAAAAGAGCTTCAGAAAGAGTCCTACTAACCACAGGCTAGCGAGTTTCATTCCAACCCTAACTTATACACCATCATGAAACACAGGCGGCTGAAGAGGTTCCCTCCAATATTTGTATTTCTCTTAGTATTACAGGCACTGTAATACTAAGAGAAACGTTAAGTAAGGATTGCTCTTAAAACTCCAAAGGAGCTTATAAGTATGCAGACAGGTGTGACACAGTTAATATAGAACCATGCAAGTGTCGGTTGAAAAGGACTCGGGAGATCATCTAGCCCAGACTTGTGCTCAGAGATAGGTGACCAAGCTAGTTCAGGTCAGCCCTTGTCTACACGAGTCTTGAAATTCTCTAAGGATGGAGATTTCACAGCCTCTCTAATTAATCCACACCAGTGCTGTACTACTCTCCTAGTGGAATAAAAAAAAGTGTACTTGCCAAATTGATTTATTTTTTTTTATATAAAGTTTTCTCTAAAGCCTCCTAGAGACCCTAAGCTCTGCACAGAGGGAAAAGAGCTCTATTGGACAGATAACCTTCAGTTCAGTGGCTTAAAAGAGACAAGCTGAGCAGAAATAACAATCCCATCCCTGCAGGAAAGGAGGAAGCTGCTGAGTTACAAAGGCTATGGGCTGAGTGCTGCACTGTTGCCAGGGGTTCACAACTGACTTGAGAAGAGGAGTGTGGTGACTGGGAAGCGTGATGGGCTGCAGGTGTTTGGCAGTCTGTGGGTGTTTGGCTATTTGTGATAGTCAAATGCAAAGCTGAAGGCAAAGAGATGCAGAGGCCCTCATGAATGATGGCATGATGAAGAGCCCAATGAAACTCGTCACTGATAGATGTAAAGCAATGCATATGAGGAAAAATAACTATAACTGCATCAAATAAGACCAAAAATTAACTGTTGCGACAAAACAAAACAAAAAAATGTCTGACTATTCAATTTCAGCAGAGGGCAGGCAGACTATTATAACATTAAGCACTATTAGGACACAAACAGAAAAAGAAAACAGGAACCATCTTCATGTCATAAGATGCATCCATGATGTTGCCTTCTTTTGAACACAGGACAGATTTTACGAAATAGCAAGACAAGCAGATACAAAAATTAGCCTCTTTGCCTTACTTTCTTCTGCTTTGTACCCTGAATAACCAGCAATATGAAATAGCCAGAAGAGGTTAAGTAGCCCAGAATTCTTCAGCTTGAAGAAGAAATAATGACTAGAGGTATACGACTGGAAACAAAAAACCTCAAATATGATGTGAAAAATGTAAATAAGAAATGACTGTTCCACCCAGGGTTCTGCTTTGTTCTTAGAAGAGGAAGTGCAATTACCAGGCAACAGAATTTAAAATAAGGAAAAGAAAATACATTTTAACACAGCACAGAAACTGCAGAACTCGCTGCCCCACCATACTTGGAACTGTTCCTTCTGAACATTTTGCTACTAAGCATTATCTCCAATTCACCAATGCATGAGGGAGTGATGGCAGGTCTCTCATCTCTCCAGTGCCTGTGAGAACTTGTCTCTCCTCTCAAATTTTGCATCAGCCCCCCAACTCCTTACTGCAACGATAGTCTGTGGCAGCACATATGCTCTCCGCCGTGTACAGGCAGCAGGAGCAGCTTTACTTGGAGCCTAATTCCTCAGTTACCCAGCAGTACCCCAGACACCACTATGCTTCAGGATTAGCTGGGCTTAAAGAGTCATGTCCCTGGCTGGCAATCCTGGAGTGGCAGACTGGCCAGACCCAGCTTCCCCCATGGGGCAGGGAGATTTTCACCCCCTCCACCAAAGCACTCTTCCTTCCTACGGAAGGATTTCCTTGCATCTGCTTGGATGGAAGCACAGGTCTATTGCCATTTCTTTCATACTTCTGGTATGCATTTTCCAGAGCTCACTGTATACTCATTTATCCCCTTCCTGCTTCTCTCCTAATTCTAATTTCCCTTCACCTCCCTGCTTTCTACCAGCCTCCACGTGCCTAACAACCCCCATACGAATGATTTGTATTCTTTTCAAAAATAGTTTGAGTCCCCTCTGAATAATCTGCTACAGTCAGGCTGCATTTCCAAAAATACTAAGCAAATACCCCAGACGGACAGATATGCCATGGCAGCAGATCTTGCTCACATTTTGACCCTGGGTAGAGTTCCAGCTTTTGATGGCTGGAGATGGCTTCACTTCAGTTGTCATACATATCCCCTTGAACGGTTCAGGTCACATGAAACCAGGCTGGCAAGAAACCTCCTTAGCTCGCCTTTCTGCTGCTCGCTGCTTGGCACATCACATATGCCTTTCAGGGGGGGTCAGCTCGCTTTTTACTGCTCTTCTCCCTGTGGCTTCCTAAGTGACAGCAGGGAGCTGTGAGATGGATGTCCAGCCACACAGATAGGTGAGGGGGCAGCCAGAGCTGCAGGCACGTTCCTGTGCAACCTATGAAACGCTGGGCTCAGGGCCATCCGTATGCCGAGAACAGCAGTTCCTGTCCCATGAAGCGGCAACACTGAGCTCAACCCCTACGCTGTCACGTGCTGCTTGTTCCGAGTCCATCCAGGGATGTGTTGGGGCTTCAGCGTAGTTAGGAAAGTCAGCCTTTAAACAGGACTCCCTAAACTTAATTGCATATGGAAGTGACACAAATTCAGAGAGCAGCTTGCAGAAATCTATACTGCTCTGGTGCAAGTCCAGCTCTATGTTAATTATTAAGGAGTGGTATTTTTAGTCAGCATTTGCAATAGATTCCACATGTCTGAAACCTTGTTCCCATGAACGTTCATCACGATGTCGAGTATCTAATTAATTTTAACCTTTCTTTTAAAGGTGTTACTCCAATTAGTAGAAATGCTTGTAAAAAAAAAATTATTCCTTTCCTGCCCCCTTCCCACTGGGAAGCCTAAACAACCATGTGAGTTTTGGCCATGCTTTCTAACATGACAGAGAGCCAAGTTCACCCAGGATATATATATAAACCCGTAGAAAGGGGGAGGCAGGAAGAGTTGATTTACAAGTATAGGGAGATTCTTTCAAAGAAATGTAAAAATACCTTAAGTTAAATTCAACAAATAATCTGCTGTTCTGCCTCTAATAAATGTATACTTTTTAAAGCAAGTATATTTTAAAAAATAATTTATATTTTTGCAATCTTTCCTACAAAAATACAAAAAAAATCCTTAAGCAGTTGGCAGCTTTTATTATCTTTTGCCTACATTTGTAGACTAATTTACATGTAAGAGTGTATTACCATGACAACTTTTAAATCTTGTTAAATTCTCTTCTTAGTCCATTTTTTTTCCCCCTGTAGTTTCTTCAAAAGTGATATGTAGCCTGGAACCTTCTCCACAAGCAAGGATCTTCATCCTGCATCTGTAACTCTGAGTGCGACAATGTACTGCGACCATGTAGAGCAGGCTTAAAGCACGTTGCCCTCAAAATCTTGTTTATGAAGAAAGGGGAAAGAAATTATATATGGAAACCCAAAAATTTATTGTTAGTATTGTTGCAGGTGCAGCCCCCTCGAAGAGACACAACCAAGATGTGCTGCATCTCACGGTGATTCAATGTTCCTTCAGGGTCCGGACTGTGAGCCTGCTTTGTCTGGGCTTGCCCCCTCAACCAGTGAGAATGACCACAGTGCAGCCTACACTAGGGCATAAACAGGGCCCTGCCTAAGAACCAGCTGAGATGGTTCTTTGCAGAGCAGTGGACCTGGCAGTTGGACTCTCCTGTTGGACAAGCTGTCCAAGGATACATCCACAGGCTGAGCCAGTCTCCACGGATTGAGTGAGCCTTACGGTTCCCCCCTCTTTTAGGTGAGTGGTATCTTGGGCACTCTAGTGTGGGAGGGTCACCCTTGATGAGTGAGTGCCCACTTTGGTTCATATTTCCCTAGGATTCAGGAATTAGTTGTGTAGTAGTTACATTCCCAACAGACATCTTAACCTGTATTTGGTCAGAAGAAGTGCTGGGCAACTTTGGTTGCAATAAACCCCCATATTTTGGATAGCTGTTGCTGTCTGTTCTGACAAGTATAATTGAAATCTTAAATTTAATCTAAGAATAATTATTAGTCCAGATTGAACTACAGAAAAAGACAAAACCACTTCTGTACAGAAAGAATTGCAGTAATAATACAACATACAGCTAAACCTGTTATACTCACACTTCCTAGCTTCTTTTTTCTAGTGTTAAGCTCACCCTGCCACAGCTTCTCAGGGTCCTCAGGTTGGCGGCTTCAACTCAGTGGTAGGGATGCTAAAGCTGGTCACCAGCACATGGGGTCTTTTGCTGGGAGGAATGGGATGTTTCATTACCGTTTTGTAACTCCACACGATATCCAAATTTAACACACATGATGTATCTTGCATATGTTAGAAACTAGGTCTTTTTCTGTTATCCATAAAAAAAAAGGTGGTTTTGTCTAACTCTAGGTTTGTATTTCTGTTTTTTTTTACGGACAACAATTGCTGTTGATTTGTTTACAGCTGTGGGGTTTCCAGTGGCAAGCCTGTGCCTCATCTTTTGTCATCTTGCATATGTACTCCTTCCCACTGCATCCTTTGTCTCCACCTCTCAAAGCCTCTGCTACCATCCCAGGCCTGCATTTCTGGACACTACATCATTATGTTGGTTGTAAGTCTCTTGTTCTGCACAGAAAAACTACTTGTTACTCCTGTCTGTACAGAACTGCCGTGGTACCATACAAGGATAAGCAAAAGCAAAAACAAATCATCAACATGCGGTCAGAAGGAAAAATGCTGTTGCAGCTAAGCCAAGTTAAAAGAAAACTTGCAGGCAGGTCAGCAAATGTTCAGCCAAAGCAAGCCTGGCACGACTCAGTGCTGAGGCCTTGCAAACTCGATGCAAAGCACGCGGTCTGTTACAGACAGTGGCAAAATCTGAGACAGGGCTACAGATTACAAGCAGGCAGCTGTTGCATCAGCACAATGCAGCAAGTGATGGTGTTGTGTTACATCCCAGCTGCAGCTGAGCAGTGCCTGCCCGGCTGACAACAATAAGGCTGTACAGGTGCCGAGCAGCAACATCAGGGATCTTCTATACTGCTCACACACAAAAAAAAAAACAACCCGGCCTGGTGTGATGGTCTTGCTCCAAGTTGGCTGGGAAGATGCTTGAGTGGAAAAATAGTTTACTGATGAGATCAGCCTGTTCAACCCAGGGAAGTGAGGAGAGCAGTTTCGTTATGAAAGTAGAAGGCAAAATGAGGCAATTCCTCTGCCTGACAAATAACTGGGTAAATCTCAAGAGTCTTTGCTCCACGTGCTTTGTTAGATTTGGTTACCACTGCGCCATGAGAGTAAGAATTTCTTGGCAGAGGAAATGCTGCTTTCACAAATACCAAGTGCCAAGCTTTTAAAAATTAATACGATGTAGAAAACATACTTTGTTTTTATAAAAAAGGTTGTTGAAATAGCCCGAGTTTCAGACAGATTTTAAATAATACTTTGCGTATTTTCAGGAGCGATGCCAGGTTTTCACTGGAAGCCCAGTGAGGCTGGGTATCTCTCAGTAGCTATAAATGTGCTTTTTCTCTGCAATCAGGGAAGAGAAGCAGTAGCCCCTGGTGTGCCTCCAGCCAGGGGTTCGAGGCACCACTTGGCAGTTAGGAAACGGTGGTTTGTGCTCCGCCAAAGACTTCTCAAGAGACTGACCAAGCATCTTCTGAAATTCCCCACCCTGGGTCATTCCAGAAAGTTCATCCAAGTTAATGAAAGGCAGACTACATCAGTTAAAACTTCATTAAAGCTGCAGAATGGATGCTAAGCCCATGCTTTAGTTTAATTCACAAATGGGATTCAGTAAAGGGTTTACCGGCTCTCCCTGACCCAAATCCCCAAAGGCTCACTGCGCTCACTCACGAGTGGAGCTTAAATATCTCTGCAATCCTGTATTCTAGGCCAGGCTGCAAAATGAGGACGCGTGCGCTTCCTTGGGGCAGGGACGGGGCCCGCCGGCGAAGTGACAGGCCTTCGGCCAGGCGGCAGCCACCGTTCCACAGCTGCCTGCAGACTAGGCAAGCGCTAGCCCCCTCTCCCGCCGGCTCTCCGCGCTCCCTGGGCCCGAG
>VWZK01012241.1:31634-63390 GCA_013396935.1 Baryphthengus martii
TGCAGTACACAATCCTTTCATCCCAGTCACCGTCCTGGAAGCCAGCTCGTGATCTGCTTTCATTCTGTGCAAAGCCTGAGTTTGAGGCTTGTGTGTATGCCAAAGTAGCCTGTGGTAGGACCAGTATGTTATGACTGTAGAAAAGCTAGATGTGGAAAGTTAAGTGTGAACAGTACTGATGGTTTGCTGTATGGTAGCAACCACTGTAATTTCTAGATGTATAGATGGTGCTGCTGTGAAAGAGATCAGATTTTGCATGATCGATGTTGGAGACTCATACTTCTGTGAGATTAAAAAATAACTTGTGTGGCCATTTTGAGTGTAACTGGCTACCCATGGTAGACAGTTCTGAAAACTACTTGGTGTTGTGTGTAGCTTGGGAGCTTACTAACAGGTGGATCCACACTCAGTGACGTGATCCATTCAGTTGCAGTTACTTCAATACAGAACGCTGTTGTTGCTGTCAGTGTGAATTGTGTGTGAAAGAACATAAGCTTCAAATCGCAAACTAAAAGTGAAATAGACCCTGGGGCCCAGGATGCACCAAGGATAAGGAAGGCACACTCTTCACCTTGATGAAAAGAAAACAATACAAGAAAGGTTGAAATATTACTATTTGGGTCTTTAAAAAAATTCTTCGTTGCATGTGTGCAGAAAAAATGACAGAGTACTCACCCCGCCCCCCCCTTAATTAGTAAGTAGCTTTGGCTAGTGATCAGCATGCTTATGCCATTAATGGTCTTTGCATAAAACAGAAAATGGCCTAATTTAACAGTGCAGGAATTAAGCAGGTGCTGGCTGGAGCTTAAGCAATTAATAATTAAGCAGATACTACCTGAGACGAGAACACGCTGTGTAATGTAGCAGTGACTGCTGAAGTGTACGTACAGTGAAGATGTGACTTGGCTACTTTGTTCCTGGGCAGCATTTTGTCAAAATACAGCTGCACAGCAAATTTAAGCAGAATATAAATTAATAGGAGAGGATCACTCATGCAACTGTACTCCTTACTCAGTTTTGGAGGCTTAGAAGGTTTTCGACTTCTTAAGGCGTTTGACTGTCCGAAGCACTTTCTGATTTCCATGGTTAGACAACACTTTAGATGAAATACATACTTTGTTTTGTGGAGGTTTTTCCCTGATTCTGTGCATTACACAGGGAACGAAAAGGGCTGTAAGTGGTTCCTTGCTAAAATCCAGGCATACAGTTTCTATTTTGAAACTCAAGTGTATGTTTTCATGACACAATCAATACTGCTGACTTTGCTCTAGCTATGCATAGTTCCTTGCCCTCTGTCCAAGACATTTTTAACTACACCGTTCTGTTTTAAAGAAAACTGAATTGGAGAGGAAGCATGCTTCTAATTCAGTCCTGTTTTTTAACTTCAGTGGAGATGGAAATTGAAGTTGCTCTTGAGGAAATAGTAGTAGATGGACCAGAACTACTTAGTATCAGAGTCATAATTCATGCTGCTCACATCTTATAATAGCAGTACGAATTGTACTGTTCTTGACATTTCTATGCTTGCTCCCCCCACCGCCCCGCGTTTAAAACAGGGATTTTATCTCTTCATTTTGGAAAAAGAACCTGATGTCTTCACTGACTTCACAGTAGAAAATCTTAAAATAAAACCTGACTTCTCTAAGGACTATGAGATAAATGTTAGCTCAATACAATAATTAAAACCAGAGGGTTTGTTTGTGCTTAGCCACTTTTCCTGTCCTATATGTTTCCAAGTAACAAAACAGTTTGTTAATATTTTTTATATGTACTTACAAGGCTTGTGAGTAGGCTGCATTTGAGAAATTCAGTTGCAGGTGAGCCAAGTTCCTAATGATTATATTTAATTGTTATGATCATGGGCACGTTTCAGTTGCTGTGAACTTCAGATAGACCCTGCCCAGTGGCAGGTCTTCAGTAGTATAGTGAATTCAGTGGGAGTTTCTCTTCTAGTGAAAATTATGAAGGTAAAAAAGGAGATGGTCCTCTTGTGGATTAATGTGTGCCAATTGTACTGCTTCCAACTGTTCATCTTTGCTCCCTGGCTATACTTTCTTACCCTTGCAGTTTGTTATCCATTGGCAGCCAACTGAACTGTCCCTGTACAACTGCAATTCTGCTCCAGAAACACGTATGTTAGATTCACAGTGACCTTAACAAGGCCAACAACTGATTTCATCAACTCTGCCCATTGTAGCTAAGATGCTGTACTCTTCCCCCTTTTTTTAACAAACGTAATTGTGTTATCAAAATGTTGTTGTCTAAACCAAGATGCAGTGCATTTGCAATGTTAGTGCTAACGTTGCTGGTCTAACACCTCCTTCTATTTATAATTTGCATATTGGTACTCTTTAAGCTGAAGAGAATTAGTAGGGTAAGCAGACTTGCTCCTGACCTTGGAGCTAATGGACATGGCTTCAGCTTCCACCCAGCTCCAGAGCTGTCTCACAGGCTTTCTTTGTAGTAAAAGAGCATTTGAGAGCCTTGTTAGGATAGTGGCTGTCAGCTTCGGTGGATGTGTATGTGGCTAGGACGAGCGTGGTGGCAATGGGGACTGTGGTTGGCAGAAGAATTGATGCTATGTGGACTCTTGTGACAGAGGCAGTACGGTTTCTTAGCTACTTTCTTACACGACTTCAAAGATCCCCCCAAAAAACTGAAAAGATCTCTAGAGCAAATTATATTAATGACTGTTCTGAGATCTGTATTTCAGCACTTCCTATAAATTTGATGCAGTACGATAATATATGAGGCAAATACTTCATCAGGCTTGTAGCAGTCATCAAAGAGATTCCTTGGGAGTGATAAGGAAAAGAAGAAGTAAATACTTGCCCAGACCAGCTTTACAATTTCTTTTGTGATACGTAGTGCAGAGCAGAAAAAGGAACCAGACATTTTTCTGTGGTAACCATAAATTCTGAAATGAGAAACAGCAGGCACAGAAAAATTCAGCCAATAAAATATAGGAATATCTACCCACGATAGTGAGCTTTTAAACCTTTCAGTACTATGTCTTCATAACTGAAATGTTACCATGCATGGATGTTGTTTAGGAGAGATGTAACTCAAAGAATTTTTCACTCTGATGACCCAGACTGATGTTCTACAACAAAGAATGCTGGAGTAGGGAGCACTGACTTTGAAATCATTCTGCTTAGCTCAAAAATCTGCAAAAGCTTTATGTTGTTATGTGACTCTCAAAATTGCAAACATCTTTTAGTATTAGGTTCCATAGCAGACTAGTTTTTCCTTTCCTGAGACCCTCTGAATTTCCTGTATAATTTTAAAAAATCCTTGGTCTAGATCTTGATGAAAAATTAGTTGAGGAATGTGGTACGTGGCATAGATTGCACCTCTAAATGCAGTTATTCTGTTGGAAACAAATACCTCGGTCCTTCCACCCCGTGCCCCCACACTCGAACCCAAAAAGGCAATATCCAGCATTTATGATTAATATAAATGACAATGTCCTTCAGAGCAAAGTCACTGAGAAGTGTCTGCAAACACACATTTCCTTTAGCGTAATTACGGCATGGGCTGCAGCTCACAGAGCAGTGGCAGCTGCCTGCATGTGTGTCCTCAAGGGTTGGACAGCCCCTTGCTAGCTTGCTTTGTTTCCCACCTTCTCCATACAAACCTGCTCCTGGCAGATGTTCCCTAATGAGATCTATTGGAACAAGCATGCACATGTATTTTTGTGTGTCTCCTTCTTCCTCCTTTCATCTCTTGTCTCTGAATTCCCATATCCAGGGCATAAAACCAAGTGATTCTTTTTATAAGGAAAACAAGATATAGAAATGATGTTAAATGAACAAGTTCATTGGTAACCTGTTTGTTTGGAGCAGGCATTGCAAGACTAATTGGCCAAGAAGCGTGAAGCAGAACTGGCTGGCAGGCAGCCCTATAATTCCCTGCACAATGCCCCTTTTTGCCTTGCTTGGAAGAAAACATGGCAACTTGCATCCACAGCCTTGAAATTAATCCTATTAGACACTCTTCTGAAAAAAAAAACAACCCAACACCAAACAAAACAAAACACAAGACACGTACATCTTTCCACTTTGATTAATCCAATGCAAATCTATCGTAAAGACACTCCCTCCTGTTGTGCCTCACATTTCCACAAGCTCTTGAATAGAAATGAGATCAAGACTGTTAGGAGCTTCAACTGTTTTAAAAAGCTAGGAAAATAGGAAGAGGCTGTGACAGCTTGGTCTGATTTTCTTATTCAATGGGCAAACCATCCAAGGGATGGAGGAGTTATGAGAGATCAAAAAGGAGCTGTCACTGTCCTTGGTGTGCCTTCGTGAATTTCAGGTTTTCAGAAGAAGCCATCCACTCCTGGGATGAGGGAAAGACTGTCTCTCAAAGCCATCTTCCTCTTCCTCAGGCCCATGCAAAAGCAGACAGATGTTCATGGGGTTCTCTTCTTGGGTACAGAGGTGTTACTATCACCCTTCAGGGTGGACATCAGCCTTGCAGTGAGTTACTTTTTTTCTCTTCCTTAAAACAGAAAAACAAAAGGTGAAGTGAAAAACTTAGGTACCACTCAAGGGACTGGGAAGAGATAGAGCTTTTCTTAGTGAAGAGGTGCTAATGGTTTTAGCGTGAGGAAATGATGTGTGTGCTATTGCACTGCCTGCTCAATTCTTCTCTAATACCCTATGAACCCATTAATTGCACTGAGATGAGTTATCTCAAAGACAGTTTCTGTAAGTGCCATGGAAGCTGGTGGCTGAATAAAGGAGAGAAATACCTTGAGGGGTTCTCCCACAGAGGGCAATGCTGACAGATTTCAGATTGTCTATGTTTCCTTTGGCATTGGCCAACAGTGCAGGCAGCACAGGCTTAGTCCTGCACTGGCTGTCCCTTCCTGTGAAGTTATCATACAATAAGATGGAGCTTCTGCTGCTGTTAAGAATGAGGATAGTGGTGCTGGCCCTAAGCCCATAGGAAACAATGTGTGGCTGATTCCACTATTATTGTTGTTACTAAGGGAGAAATAACCTACTTTGAGCTACTTGGTTTGAGAACTCGAAGTACCTTTAAATCAGTCATGGTAACAACTTACATGTTTTTCACTGTCTAACCCTCCAGCATTCGGTGCCTTTGGAAATTTTAGTTTGGTTTTCCCCTCCTTATTTTGTTTTGTCTGTTGTGCATGGCTGTTGTATACATACATCTTTAGTGTTTTCAATCAAAAAAAAAAATTACAAGAATAACATCAGTGAAACAGGTGTCTTTGAAACACACTCCTAAGTTAGAGAAACTCCTACAACAGGAGGAATTACTAAAAAGTAAAAGGAAAATAAAGAGATTAGGAGGGGAAATGTTGTTTCAGTATTACTACACTGAATATTAGTAGTGAAACTTGCAGTACCTATGGGTCATTGAAAAATGAAATATGAATGAAATGAAAAATGAAAGCTTTTTCTTTTAAGGCAGAATTGTAGCAACCTCATAGAAAAGCTCAAAATTTACATCAAAGCGAAGAGATTATTTCATATCAAGCAAAAGGATAACAGACTCTGCTATATCTGGAAGGTTTTCTGGCAGCAGAAAAAACTGAGATTTTTTTACTTTGTGTATTAAGCAGAAGTGGTCAGAAGTGGGTGCATTTGCTGGGTTTCAGTCCATCCTCATTAGCTCTGCTCCCATTACAGTTCCAGAAGCGTAGGATTTGGGAGGAGACTGTGTTTCCTGTTGCCCTCTACAGGGTTTCAGAAGTAAAACAACAGCTTAAAAATACAGAAATCTCTTGTATTAAATGCTAAGTTATGGCGATTTGCACACTGTAAGGAAGAAAACCGTGAAGATCTTAATAAGCATTATTTACTTCCGAGCAATACACTGCTGTCTTTCTGTGGCTGAGCTGGAAAATTGTGTATATAACTAACTTATTGATTAAAACAGCTTTCAAATAGCCACAAAATTCCACAGTGATCCTTGCTACTTTCTGAAACCCAGTGATACTCTGTGTTCTGTGAGGCTGGAGCAGGCTCAGTTTGTTAACATTTTCTTCTCTCCCGTGGCTTGAAAATAGAGTTCTTGTTTTCATAACATTACCCGTTTTAGTCTACGCCATTTTTGGGAAATCAGCATATTCCTATCTGTCAAACAATACTTTTTAGAGTGAATTGAACTCCACTTCTGGAGAGCTAATAGTATCTGACTGCATTCCAATTTCCATTGTAATTCATACTTAGAAGTTTAGTCAGGCTGGAAATCTGCAGAATAGCTTGGGTTACATGAAATCAAACACTACAGCCCAGAACGGGAGTCCCTTACAGTCAGTGGGAGATTTTTTTTCTATTCACTTCCATAGATCCTGAGTTTGATCCTTATTTGCTTTATCTTTGAACAAAAGGTTCCAGGCAGTTTCTTGCATGTTCACCTTTGTGTAATGTTCAATATCACTGGGCAGTTACAAAGATGGGACATGATTCAGCTCTGCCTCAGCATTTTTATAGGCTGGATCTTTTTCCCAGTACGGACAGGGCTGGTATTACTTGGCATTACTTACACCAGTTTCTGTTCTGAGAGTATCTGGTAGTGGTTTATAGCTCAAATAAAATATTTGGTCTGAATTTTTTCATAGTGCTGATATTTTTTTTTTACTGGAATAAAAACATAGGAAAAATATTTATTTATTAATGTACTTTTTTTTGGTATTCATTTCTTACTTTGAAATAGAGACGACTTACACAGTAGGAATGATGTCTCATGTCAGGGAAAACTTTAACTCTGTACCCAACTTTGAATGATTTTTGGATTATCAAAACACTGCAGCTTCAGCAAGGATTGGCTAGAGTTTAACAGCTGAAATTTCTACCCACATCAAGACTTAGTTTGTAAAGTACCTAGTGAGCAACAAATTCACATCACCACCCCCACCCTCCCCATTTTGTTCTAATGTCCCACGTAATCAAGCCCTGAATCTACTGCAAATCATGTTGCTTATGAAAAGAGAGATCAGAAAGATACAAATGGGAAGCTCTAGGCAGTGTGATGAAATGTAACATGTCTGTTGGCACAAGACAGTTTATTGCTAGCTATTGCTGTAATATCAGAAGACCATTGAAAACCAGCATTGAACTCAGATCTCCTTCCTACCTGTATGTTTTTCTATGTTTCAGACTTGAATAATATCTGGCCATTTTCAAAATGAAAATCGTTTGGTTGGTGATTTTCTCAAGGCAGAGTTTTCCTTTCTCATATAGATGAGTAATTACCGTTGTATAGGCTTGCAACTTTGTAATACCTTTTGTGTTTTGACAAGAACTACTCTTGGCATCCAGGCAAAAAAGGACTATAACTGTATCTATCATGTTGCATCATTAAGAGAAGAGGCTGATAAAATGTGTCAATCTTATACCAGACAGTTAGGTAGGTAAATTGCTGTTGACCTTTTTTAGGAAATGAGTAGATGCAATTTCTCTTTCAAGAAAGATTTATTGTCATGTAGATGAGGGGCAGGGAAAATGTGAACCGGTTAGTTGGTATTTATTCCTTGTCCAGTTTCAATCCTGGCATTTAATGATTCAGTCCTTAGGCCCCACTGTATTGGCTTTGTTATACCTGTTACTGTAAAATATTCGTCATAGGATTTATTTTTCCGTTGCAGTCTTCCTGAAACTGTGATAATGCCTTCAGAACACGCAAGTTCTAAACTTGCAAGTATAGATAATTGAGGATGATTTCAGAAGAGCAATTAAATTTGCAATTGTATTCTGGAGGACAGGATCATTGTGTATCTTTTTCTTGTACCGTAAAAAGTAATTCTGTGACACAAATCTTCATTTCCATGTCGTAACTGTATTGAAAGTGACATTGGAAATACATTACTTTGAGTATGCTGTGATAACTTAACCTGTAGGTTGAATTTACCTCATTTTTTTTCTTTTTATTTATTTATTTATTTTTGCTTTTAATAGTGGAAAGCGTCTATGGGTGCTGAACCATTATTTCTATGAAACGAATGACTCTGCAAGTTCTGTTATATTTTGTTCCTTTTATCGACACACTAGTTACTGAAGCTAGCGTATAGTGAGACACACACTCAGCTCCTGCCCTCATCTGTAATCAGGAAGCAAATAAGATACCTTTAAACAATTTTCTTTTTTTTGCCACTCTTACAAGATGAGCGTAGATCAATACAGAATTCTATAGCAAACTGAGCTGGTTTTGTAATCGTAACGGCTACCAGTTGAATTCGGTAAAATTAATTCACTCCAATTGGTTGTCTATTGTGGTTATTTTTAAGAATTCTGCTTCACAAAATGTCACTTCACATGAATACATTTTAAAGGCAGTATCACAAAGCATTTTGTAGCATAAAATGGGTTTCTTTGCCATGTGAGTGAAAGCTGAATGCCATAATGAAACGTTCCGTAATTGCACACAACTGGGGAAACCCTGGTGATCCCACTGGGATCAATTACAAAGTTCAGGTCATTTGCAGATGAGTGGCTGAGTAAGTAGTTGGTTGGGCATGTACACTAATAGTAGGAGACCTCTGTCTCTTACAGGAGTCTGAGGGCATGCAGTGGGCCTTGTCCCACTTGAATAGTTCTTTCATTAAAATGACTGTATTACCAGTTAGACTCCTCTAAGCTTGTTTGTAATATCGGTATTACAGCAATATCCATTCCGTTTCCCTTGCTTTTTAATGACCTTACAATTGATCTATTCTCTCTCTGATCACGGTTAGCTGACCAGAGGCAGGGGGAGTATATCAGTGTTTCATTGCAGACACTTACTTGTGGCTAATAATTTCCTTAGAGTCATCATTACTAATTTCCATGGATTTATTTTAAGTTAGGAGATCAGGAGCAGAGTTGATTGTCAAATCTTTACCGGTAATTTGGAGGAAGATCGAAGAAAAGAAAAATTGAGTTGAATTCGTGTGAGCTGTAAAAGGCAAAATAGAAACTGTGACCCTAAAGGAAGAAGTGATTTTATTTTTAAAAACCTTAGCAACACAAGTTACTGTTTCAGGCTTTATATTACTTTTAATGCTATCAAATGAATTTGTTTCACAGACTGTTCCGAGATGCTGAATTAGTTCTGTTTAGCGTACTGAAAACTTAGACTCTAAGGAAAAGTTACTAATCTGATCAAACAGTTAATCATTCCAAAAAGTAGGTAACGATGTAGGTATTCAGTGTGTAATCATGGTGATTCACTTCATAATTACAACCCCCTTAGACTGAGGTACTGGAATATTTTCTTACCGGCAATCTTTTGTCATCTTTCCTTTTCACCTACCCTGCATACAATTTTAACTAACATAGGGCATAATAATTCTTGAATAAAAAAACCAAAAAACTCTTAAAATCTTTCTCCAGAAAACGAACATATTTAGATTTGCATATTGTTCTATTGCCTAAAGTATTATGGGAGAGAGACAGTGGGAGTTGTTTACAATAGCTGCATAACCTGCTAGTTGTGATTTTCTAGGCTCAAATGGCTGTTGCTTCAGTAGTTAAGTTTCTGTAAAATATTATTTTTATTTTATTTTAAGTTAATCATTTGGACAGTTCATTTGATGTTTTTTGAGTAAGTGACTTTCAGACATTCACAAAGGTACAGACTGTGCTAGAGGATGTTGCTTTGTTGGAGATAAAACAGTTATGTCTCAAGGGGGAGAAAAAAATTAGTCCTTATAGACCTAATCATGAGCTTGGGTATGCCAGTCTAACTGAGTTCAGTGACTCTGGGCCAAATTCTGTCAATCAATTTAATTTTAAAACTTGAGACATGAAGGAATCAAACTTCGTGTTCCACACTGGGCACGCTGTGTGGATGATCCCACTTGAGCTATTTCAAGTTTTCAATCCCACCACACCTGGTTAGTATTTAGCCTTCTGCATTGATGTCACAGCCTTACTTAGTGAGCACTATAGGTAGGAAAGCTGAACACTAAGTACAATTATTTGGCCTTTTCCAGTCTCTTATGATCTCTTATGATCTCACCTGTCTCCTCTGTATTGCTATTCTGAAATGCTCAGTAGAGCTGAGGAATTCTGTGTATTCAGCAGCCTAAATTTGATCCAAAATGCTGCCCCACTGCGTGTCAGGGAATAAACTGAGCGTGGCTAGTACTCTATTCTAAACAGTTCACAGTTTCCTCTCATTTATGAATGGAGATTTAAAACCATCCAGTGAAACATTTGTCCCACTAACTCTTGGCTTCTGCTGATCCTTCCGAGTCAATTTCCTGAATTCTAACATACCTGTGGGTGAGCTACGCCAGTGAAAAATGCATAAACCTTCTGTTGTGAGTGCTTACAATCACCTTTCAGAAGGCAATGAATTTTATGCATATTCACCAGGGTTCCTTAAAATGTGCTGATCAGAAAATATGCTTGCCCGTAAGCCAGTTCGGTAGAACAATCGTGAAATAAAACTACAATAGAACGCAAAGCAGACTTACTGTAGGACTGGAGTTTTAGAATTTCCAAAAGCATCTAGAGAATTTTGGAAAACAAATCCCGTTGTGAGAGTCAAAGGGATTTATATGGTTAAATCCTTCAATAATTTTGGAAAAAGTCCTCCTAAATTAATAGGTATAGTGAAACTGTACAACAGATCATGTGTTCACTGCTAGAGGAAGAAAACAAGTTCAGGAAATATATAGGCTTCACATGACAGTAAGCAAAGCAACCTAAAATATTAGAGATAAGGGAAGAAAAAGAAAGACTTCCAAGTTCTTTTTTATTTCTTTAAAAATATTTTTTTTTCTGGTTTGTTTTTGTTGTTTTTTTTTTTAGTGGTGTGGTTTTTTTTGTTTGTTTGTTTTTTGTTTTTTGTTTGTTTTTTTTTTTATTTGTTTGTTTGGGTTTTTTTTGGGGTGTTTTTTTTTGTTGTTTTTTTTTTGTTTTTTTCATGGGGAATATATCTGTTAACTGGTGGCTAAAGGCTGAATTGATCCTAACTGTAACTTCTGTGACTCCAGAGGTCCAAATTTCACTCGTAATGTTTTAGGAAAATAGATTTGGGGCTGGCTGGTGTATATAAATCTCCATTACCCTGCAGTGGACGTTGTCTCCTTCACTGCTGCCTTTCACTTAAAGACTATATAACAGCATTTTATATCCAGCACAACAGCATAAATTGATTACTTGGGAAGATGATGTTTGCATAAGCTCATGTCGGCTGCAATCTGTCAAGTAGAGTCTAACTCAGGTCATTTGTAGCCTGATAGAAACATACCTTAAATGCGAATGCTTAGGAGGGAGCCCAGAAGCCCAGTCAAATGCCAGTTCACAGTATACACCAGGTATATTTCTGAAAAGTACTTTCTGCCGAGATGATGTTTCTGTTACTGTGTTCAGTGCTGAAGAAATGGTGTGCTCATCACTCCGAGTTCAAATGTTGATGGCAGCGTAGGTGTGGGCATCCATCCTTTATGTGTTGTTACCATAGTGCTGGTAATTTATCCCCAGTTCAGGTGGTTAAACTGATGGAATAATATTGTACATATTCTTGGATTGTTTTAAAAACAAACGAGACATTTCCATTGTTTGTACTTCAGGAAAGGCCTGAAGAACACGTGAGATTTCATCATTAGCTTCTCTTTCCATGCTTTCTGAAGCTGTACAGTGCGATTGCTTCATACATGCAAGTTCTGTTTCAAATGCAAGGAGTTTTGTTTGTTTTTAACAAAAGGCAAAATTTCTAATGGGTAAGGATGTAAGAGAAAAACAGAAAGATGAGAAATCAGGATAAACCTGTCATTTTGTCTGCATAGATGGGTGAAAAGAAATGTTTCGAACTTTTTTTTTTTCTCTTCTGCACAAATATTGCCCTTGTAGTAGTTGCAGTAGATAACCAGATGATGGTTTGTTTTATTGGAAGCAAGTCCAATCAAAATTATACTAAGGGTCTATAGATCCTCAAGGGTATTATTTTTTTTTTTTTTCATGGAGTGTGATGTGGCAGCTTAGGAGATCAAAAAATTGATTATCACGACAGCTACCTATTAACTAAGTTTGAGGGATACTTTGTGCTCTTTCCTCTGCCTCACTAATATTTAAATTATTTCTGCCATCTTTTGTTGGTAAGAGGGATTAATTTTCCTAGTGCTCTGATACTTTCATAAATAAGCACAAACTCCAATTAAATTACCCCTCCAACAGACCCTGAATCCTAAGGATCTACAGTGCCAGTTGAAGAAGTACTGTGAAAAAGAAGACAGGTTCTTCACCCTTCCTGTCACTAAGCTAGTAGAAGATATTGCCTATGTAAGAGATCATTCATTTTAACAACAACAAAAAAGCAATGTTTTTTTTGATCATTTAAAAGTATCTTATTCCTTACCTCCAGAATAAATGAAAACAATGTAATGGATTCCAAGATCAGCAAATGTAGCAATGTACCGAATGGGGAGCTCTGACGCTGCACAGCCTGCCCACACTGAAGAATAAAAGATGGTGACAGATAGAACAGGGTTACCTTGGTACTTCCCCAGGCATTTACTGCTGAGAACACTATCCACCTCCTCTTTTGAATTTTAAGACACGATACCTGGCTGTAAAACATGGAATAAAATAGATCAACTGCTGTCAGAGTCCAGTAATAATGGGAAGAAAGGAATTCTTGAGAAAAAATGATGAAAAGGGAAGGGGAAGACAACTCTAACTCTCGGAATGACAAAATTGTAACAGGGCAGTAAAGTTCTTTAAGGCAAATTGTAGTTACATCAGCCTGGAAATGTGATGTTCTGAGGCCTGGAGTTTGTAGAAGGTCTGTAAGAATTGCAGGCAACAAGAAAAATGGAGGGAAGAAAAGCAGAGATATAAATCACCTGTCTGAGGGAGAAAGCTGAGAAAAGATGAATGTTTTGAATGAGAGAGACAGACTAGGACTGGGGAAGGATCTTTCAGGCTCTTTAGCTCAAAGGGCTAATTTCACTCTGAGTGAATGAGGGACCAGAGGCAGAGTGTGATGTTCTCATTTGTGAGATTTGTCATGAACTTTTATAAAGCAAAGAGACAACTGAAACAGAAATAGTCTTTTGAGAAAAGATAGCTTCTATTTTGACGTCTATGAGCTTCCCTTGTGACTGGGAGAAACAATGTAGTAGTCTCTGTGTTAACTCAGAAGAAATGGAATTTGTGGTGAAATTGAAAACTGGTCAGTGACTAAAGCCGTGGGATTAAGCCATTTGACTGTCACAGAAGTACTTCTGTATGTGCTCCACAATTTTTATTTTATCTGAATTTTCACTATGCAGGAAAAAAGTTTCTTTAGGACCTGCACAAATATAAGTTTGCAAAGTCTCACTTTCCCACACTGAGAAACTTATCAAGAGCAAGGAGACCAAGGGAAATGACTGGTTTTGACATTACTGGGGAGATACGTGGTGGAGGAGCAAAATTCTGCATGCACATGTGGCTGGCTAACTCCACTGTAGTAGACATTTAAAATGTAGCTTTTCCCTGACGAGACAGACAACTACAAATTTATGAGATGGGAAAACTTAAAAACGTGTTCTGGACAATTAATTTTGTTGCACTAGATCTTGAAATGAGCTGTTTATCCAAGTGATTGAGACAGCAGAGGCGTTAGCAGTACAAACTAACCTGCCTGCATCTAACAGTATTATGCCCTTGCATTGCTGTGGAAAGTGAAAACCTCTCTGGAGGCATGAAAAGCAGTAAGTCTTCAGTTCACTCTGCCATTGGCAGCTTGTCTGAGACTGCCAGAAGGATGCTAACTAGTGCCAGCTCTTAGTCCTGAGAGGCTCTTCAGATCAGGCACCCTACAGCCAACGTAAGGGGACTGCTTTATTTTCACAGTAGTAATTCTCAATATACTTTAATCCATGCAGAGAAGATAAAACTCCACTAGTTAACACCAAGGCAAAAAAGGTGCAAGGAGTTAATGATCTAGAATTTAAAGGGAAGATTATGTGAATTACTATCTGGTAATAGAGGCACACAGAATTAAAGACAAAGAAGGTACGTGCCTGTGTACATCAAACCTTTGACTTTTTAATCCTGCCCAATTGCTGCAGTCAGGATCATAGAGATTATTTTTGTGAGCTGTTGCTCAGCAAAAGCAAAACAGATCAACCATAGTTTGTGGAATTAGATCAGCCCTATCCTGAGGCATCAAGCACAAAATACAAAGCTTCTGGCAAAAAAAGGGAGAAATATAACCAGCTTGTCCTCCTTAAATCTAAGTGAACAGAGTGCATCTGGTGCAGCAATAAAAAAAAAAAAGTGACTTGTTTTAAAAGGAAAAAAAAAAAAGCATCAGTTTGTCATTCTGGAGCTACATTTTTTTGCAATGCAGAATTGCTGTAAGAATCACAGCGGTCAGGGATAGAGAAAGACTATTAATTGAGCCCATTCCCCTGCGCTTATGGACCTAATCCCATGATGCAAATACATGGTTTATTAAGGTTGTAGTGTACTTGCTATGGGAATCAGATCTCTAATAGCATCATCTCTGGAGGAATAATGTTTCTTTTCTGTAGAAGTGTGCTGTGGATGGTTGTGCACCAGTGCTATACTCTGGTAGAAGGAGTAGTCCATGGAAGTGAACACAAAGCAGTAGAAAGGCTGTTTGAAAAAACCCATGAGTGTTCAGGTAATCTACAGGCATTAAGTGCTTTTCAGATAGGTCAGTATTTGATGAGAAAACTGAGATATAAGCTTGAGAGAAGCTTAAATTATCCCAGTAGATCTTGAATTTCAGATCCCATCCTAGTACACTTCAGCCTAAAGAGGAAATCTATGTTGAATGCCACAGAAAGTCTGAAGTACAAGCGAGAGAAGTAGATATAAAATTCTAGTGCTATTGGAATCTCCACCAAATAGCTAAATAAAAGACCAAAAGGGTAGTTTTAGCAGCCCAGACTGAATGAAGAGATTTATATAGCCCAGTGGCTTTATTGTATTCACTATGGAACATAATTCAGTAAAGACCTTTGTTGAGTTCTCGGTCATCCTCCCTCCTCTGTGGGATGTGCCTTTTGGTCCACACCATAGCTGCTAACAGCAGAGTTACAGCCATGTCATACAGATGTCTGCGGTTGTATAAAATTTCCTCCTTCCTCTCCCTCTCCAAGCTTCTGCAGCTGTTGTGACTGCCACATCTATGCTGGTAGACAGAATGGTAGGAGCACTACGATACATAAAGCAATGGGTTTAAGCCACTGTTTGTGTATTGAAGTGCATGTTGGGGCCTAAGCTCCAAAACCTGGAGGTAGCACTATTGCATAAATATCTAACTTTCATTACAAAACTAAATGTGATACATGCCTCATTTTTCACCAAGCTGATGTTTTTATCGCAAGAGATCTGTTCATCACAATAAAATTAATTCATCCTTCACTTGCCTGACAGATTCTCAGGACTGCTTCACTTTTTTTTTTTTTTTCTTTTGTGTTGTAGGAGATGATATCTTCACAAAGGCACACGAAATTCAGCTGAGAATAGTATTTTTGTTTATTTCCTGTTGCTTTACAAGTTCAGGGTAGCATAGGACAATACAGAAGAGAAGTTCTGAAGTCAGGGCTATTGGTGTTCCTAGAGTTTTGATTGAGGTTTCTGGAAGTTTTAACTTGCTCTGGGTTTCAGTTTGACTTGCTATTAGGGTCTGTAGTCCGGAGAAGAAAGCCCTAACCCTCAGAAAACAGCTCCTAGTGAGGATGTTAGATTGGTAATTAAAAACCCAAGATACTTAATCACTAATGATTTTTTTTAAATATCAGTCTCTGGTTTAAAGCCTGCTGCTAATTGCTCATGCATGCATATATACACAGTGCTAGAAATTTTGGATCTGAAATAGTATCACTTTAAAGCTTTGATGTTCACCTTTTAGAAAATCAATTAGAGTCATTTTTCCCCTTCCTAAAATAAATGTGAGAGGAAACATCAAATTAATCATAGATACAAAAGCTGCGTGTAGTGAGGTACCTCATTAAGCTTCCATTTTCCATACTCTGTGTTTCTTTCAGAATTTTAGTCTTTGTAGTAAATTTTTTTGGTTGGAGTGTGTTTATTTTTCTGCAACAATGAAAAGCTTGCCTGCATCATTTATCATCCCTTGCCCTGAGGAAAGTCTATACAATTAACTTTGTGCTTATGAAACTCTAAGGTTTCATAATACAGATGTCTGCAGCCTTCTGGAACCTATGCAGTGGAAGATGCACATGAGAGAAATTGCATTGTTGCTTCCGAAAGCCCATCCTTGGAAGTCCCATGGTTACGTTCCCTTACAAAGTAAACTTTATTTTTCCGTTGCTGTTCTCTGGCTTATAGCACCACCTACAAGTTACTTTCAAACTGCAGATGTAGGCTGATGATCTTTACATGTTTGTGTACTCTCTTCCATGATGTAGCTGCAATTACCTGCTCTTCTGCCGTCTCATGAGAGCATCAGTGACTTCTTTACAGCAGCAAATTGCTATGACTGGCTACCGTGGCTCAGTGATTTTGTCTGTGTCTCAGGAACCACTGAACTTCAACCAGTTCTGAAGGTCAATACAAGTACCTGTGTTCCATTTATTCCTCAGCTCTGGAGTTTAATTAATGAGGGACGAAGTGCCATGGAAGGGAGTCTTTATTGGCACTAAGGAGGGTCCATGTGCCAAAACTTGGTAAACTCACATAAAAGGGAGTGATGGAAGTTAAGGTCCAAAGACAGTCACTATAAGCAACCAAATGCAACCTTATTGTTACTACATCAGGTAGAGCTTCATGCTAAACCGCTGGATTTTTTTACTTCCACTTCAAACTTTTGTCACTTTAACAAATTCAGTGACTTAGGTTTTGTGCATCTTAGGTTGCACTCTGACAGAGGGATAACTAAGCTGTGCACCCCAAATATCAGCAAATTATTGTAATGGCTTTGGTGGAGGGTTTTTTTCTCTGTCTTTCTCAGAGCACGATAGTCCTCATGTATTTTCATGGCACTATGTGCAGTTCAGGAAATGTTTAACTGTAGCTCTGCTGTCAGTTAAACCCTCTCCCCAGTGTAGCTGACAAACTTTTATGCCGGTAGAAATTGTGATGATACCCTTTATTCTTTAATTCCTGTATAAAAAAAAAAAAGGATGTTATTTGTACTCTCAAAAATGAAAGGCACTTAGTGATATGGAAGCACTACAGCTATCAGAACAGCTCACACACACTGCTATTGCAATTTTCTGTTGTCGCAATAGGAAATGATGCCTGGGTGCATAGAGGCTCTTGCTGTTGTTAGGCAGAAGAGGGAAGAGATTTTTCTGGTTTATTTGAGGAAAACATTGTTTAAATTGAAAAAACTTTCAGTATGCCCCTTAGTTAAACCTATGTTTACTAATTTATCCAATCTGAGCATTATTTATGGCTTGTTTGATGTATGTTCATTTAAAACTTCTTCCACAGTATCTGGAATTCATACTCATTCAAATTCTCACTGGGTTGATTTGGGTGGCAAAGCTACGAGACAGATACCTTCTGTGAATATTCCCAGAAAAGCAGAACCAAAAAAAAATGTAATAATAAAAAAGTGTTCCTAGCAAGAACAGACATAATCTCTCAATATAAAAGGAACCATTCATTTCCTACGTGTATTAGCCCACTATTAGCAGCGGGCAACTTATCAAAAGGATTTTTCTGCCTGGGTGTAGTCTTACTTCATCACATAGACATGAACTGCCTGACAGAGTTACTGGATCCTGCTGGTAAACTTTAAAAATTATATTGTTGAGCTGCAATTCTGCAGACACTTTTATTTCATTTCTCCCTTCCTTCACTTCATTTTTTTATTTTTTTTTATTGCCAAATACTTTTTTATGAGGATGGGATTCAGTATTTGAAAATTCATAGACTCCGGTCGCATCTTCCCTGAGTGAAGTTATAATCGCCTTGTGACACCAGAGGTGGCTGTTTTAGAGGTGGTTATGTCATAAGTATGTAGTTTCAAGTGGGGAGAATAAGCAGTAGGAGCAGAAGAAATGTCAAATAATTATACAGGTTTCGTATTAGCTGCTGTAGTAATAAACCAAAAAACACACCTCTTTGTCTCAGTGAAGAGGCAAAATTGTTTCTAAGCTGAGAATAGATCAAAAGTTTTGCATGTCAAATCAGGTGCTCTTTGGGATTCTGTTAATTTGACAGCCATATTACCAATTGGTAGACAAAAAGATTTGTTTTCATAGTGTGTGTTGCAGATTATACTGAGCTTTTAATTATACGTTACACGTAAGAGAAAGGTAGATTTTTAGTAACAGACGACAACTCTAGTCCAACAATTTAACAAAATCTGTCACCTGAGAACAGTGCTTTACATATCTGTGGGAACCGCTGTAATAATTACTTCATTTTTTATTTTTAGCAGGATACCTTGGTGTCATGCGGAAAAGAGGGAAGGCCAAATGATAGCAGAATACCAGGTGTAGAAGCTTTAATTGCACAAAAATCGAATGGGGGCTTTAATTTTGGGGTTTAAGATGCTGGCAAAGCTTTCTGCAACATCTTCTGATTCAGTCAGGAGGAAGTCTTGTGCTGTCCTTGCACGCATGACAGTTTGTTTGAACAGAACGTGTTTCTGCCGAAACACCCTCCTTTCTTCCCCCCTCTCCTGTTCATTTCAAGAAGAGTAATGGAAGTAGTACTCTGAGGCCTCATTTAACCCAGCATCTTTTCTGTCCTATTAGCAAATATCCTGCATCACTGATTTTAAGAATTAATGCGACCGTAGTTCTCTGACTAGTTACAGCATATTGACTCCATCTTCAACAGTACTAATTTCCAGTTAGCAGTGAAAGGCTAACAAGAAAGATTTGCACTTCTCTCCAACTGCTTTTTTAAATGAGAGCCCAATGCTGCTGGTTTTGTCCCACCTGGTCATATCTTATTGCTGATATTGATCTACTTACATTGCTTAAACTGAATTCCTGCTTGTGCACCTTGCCTGGACGTTGTGTCCCAGCGCAGTCCTTGAGTTAGTTCCTTAGCCTGAATTTGAGTACATAGACCTGATCACAGCAACTGGGAGGCTTTGCAGGTTAAGGAAGTCAAATTAACCTGGATCCTAACTCATCCACCAAGCGCCTTTGTCCCCTTGAGGGATGGATGTACTCTGCTCCATGTCGCGGTTTTTCTTCTGTAAAATGAGAGTAGAATAAACTCACCTGCAAGGTAAGGAGTACAAACGTAATAAGTACTTTAGCAGGTAGGAACAGCATCCACTGAAGCCTCCTTCCTTCATTTCCTTCATCCTCTGGGAAGAGTTAAGCTTTCAGGGAAGGTGGATTTTGGAATCTTATCGGTCACTGACTTCATGTTTGTATCAGTCCAATGGCCCTTATGCTACTTGCTATGAGTCTTCTGATCCGTCTTGCCAGTTGGCTTTTTGTGTACTCCTCTAGAGAAACTACACATCTCAATTACACATACTCTCTCCTAGTATTTCCTCTTTTTATGTATTAACCTAACAAAAGTCTAGCCCATTGGGAACTTAGAGCAATATCCAACTTTACCACCTGATACAAAGGTCAGGATCAGACCACTGATCTTTATTTTACAGTCCCCCTAAGAACATTATGAGGACACTTACCTTTTTTATGCAGCAGCATGTAACTCTTAAGTGACGAGTATTTCACAGAATTCTGTATTCACAAAGAATCATAGAATTGTTCTGGTTGTAAGAGACCTTCAAGATCATCAAGTCCAACTGTTAAACCAGCACTGCCAAGTCACCACTAAACCATGTCCCTCAGCGCCACGTCTACACACCTTTTAAATAACTGCAGGGATGATGAATTCACCACTTGTTTCCGATGCTTTACAACCTTTTCTGTGAAGCAATTTTTCCTAATATCCAACCTAAACCTCCCCTGAGGCCGTTTTTTTTAGTCCTGTCACTTGTTACTTGGGGGAACAGACCGACCCCCACCTCGCTACAGCCATTTTTCAGGTAGTTGTAGAGAGCTATAAGGTCTCCCCTCAGCCTCTTTTTTGTTTTTTTCAGGCAAACCAACCCCAGTTCCCTCAGCCACTCCTCATAAAACTTTTTCCCTAGACCTTTCACTAGCTTTGTTCCCTTTCTTCAGACACGGTCCAGCACCTCAATGTCCTAGTAGTGAGAGGCCAATGCTACTTTTTAACAACATGCTATCAATTTAATGATCCCACCTGCAGTACAAAGTCTTCATTTCTCTTGCTTTTTTTCTTGTCTTTAGATATCATCACTAAACATGAGATGGTGTTCCCCATTTAAATCTAATAATAGTAATCTCATAAAGTTCTTTCAGTTAAGAGAAGAATTTTTATTCTGCTAGAACAGCTGAAATATCCTGAGTATTGGGGGCAAGAAATGTTGTACCATAACTTTATTTTATTTCTTAATAAGTAGAAGGTGAAATAGGATGATCTCACGTGAGCTGGGCCTTCTTCAAGCTTATTGGACTACTGCATTTAGAATGGAGAAATTATTTTATTTTTGTTTATTCTTGCTTTCTAATTTAATCCAAATATTTGAAAAACTAAGAGAATTTTTTTAAGTATTCAGTATCTTTACTTTGGATTTCAGGAAATAGTTCCTACTGTATATTTGTGGTTTATGCAAGTCATCTATAAAAATGTGAATAAATTCTCCATTTGAGAATCACCCTTCTGTATGTAACTGTGCCCTTTCCTTCCCCGGAGTTAGGCATTTTTCAATTATTTGTGTTACCTTTTTTCTCTGTACCTGCAGTCGCTGTAGTTTCTCAACATGACTTGATAGTCACACCTTTGTCTATCTGAGTGCATTACCTCTCTGGTGGTGAGATCGCCCACTAAGCTGGCTCAATCCAAAAAAGCCAAATAAGGTACAGATAAAAATTCCGGGTTTCAAATATACTCAAATTAAAGAAACAAGCACACACACCTTTAGAGAGCCTATGAAAAGCTTCGGATTGGTTGCTTTCCTGCAGAGAGCAATGTGGCATGAAAAATAATATAGATTTCACTATTTCTACTCTGCAGCCATGTGTGGGATGCAGGCAAAATCTTAGAAGCACTTAACATATTCATAGCGATCTGCGCACACAAGATCTGCAATCAAATCGGCTATCATCATGCCATCAGCTTCTGTTCTATGGTCATGGTTGACTCAAACGGATAGTAAATGCTAGCTTTGCAGCTGACTTCTCAATCACAAAATACTGCTGTCCTTGCATCTAACTCTTCTCACATAATGCAAGCTTCCTCCTCCCAGAACTCAATTTTACTACCACTGAGCTGGTGATAAAACCCGAGCATCGACAGCGTGAACAATTGGCGTTCTTAAAGGTAAACACGAAGCCTTATCACGTGGCTGCTGCTGCTGCAGATTGCAATAAGGAGATGAGTGCTGGGTAATGACAATTCAAGATGAGAGATTGCAACAAAGGGAGAAAGAAAAGTCTCTGTACTGATAAAGAAACTACTTAACAGTTCTGACTTACATATAACTTTGAGTGAGTTGCCTCCCAACCAAATTGTCACAATTAAATACATTTCCAAACTGCTCAAACAACGTAAGAAATGACAATGTTTTTCGTTTTCGCCTTGTATTACCTTCAGTCTTTTTACCTTATCTATATAAATGCTGTGACCTTGACAAGAATGGGATGGGCAAGAATTTCAAATGCTACTGTATAAAGGGGTTGATTTGAACTCTTCCAGCTGTTTTCTTTGCTGAGTAGGTCACAGCTGCTAAAACTTGAGTATTTGAGTGCAAGTTACCTTGTGCTCTAATGAGGTTGACCTATCCTTTGCTCCTTGAGTTTTGTTCATAGTTTCTCCAGCTCTAGAGAATATAGAATATTGATGATCAGATCTGAGGCTTACTGGCAGTGCTAGCTATAGTATTCGGTGTTTTTTATGTTTGCAGGTATACCGTGGTTTAGCCTTTACAGGCACTTGTGTTTGCCCTCTCCATAGAGCTAATTATCTCAAGTGCAAATTCACTCCTATTCAATTCTGTTTCCAGCTCCACATTTAGCCAGTAGAGCTCCTCCTTTCCCTCCACCACAAAATCTGTGATCAGCTGCTGCTTAATCTTTTTCTTGCTTCTGTTTCAGAGCCATTGGCAGCTCTGAGCTGTGCCGTGAATGAACTGCGTTAGAATTGAAAACTGAGCATCCTCTGCTTCTCTTGCCTGGGCAGCTGATCTAACAGGCATGCCTGAACTCTACTGGGGTCTTCCCTCTAGCCGATTCATTTGAGATGTTCAAATCTGTGGCATGAGGAAAATCAAAGATGAGGAGTGGGAACATTCCCTCATTTCTTCAGGTCAGTGGTACTTTAGCCATTTGAAATTCCCACTCTCTGACCTACTGAATGTTTTCATACTTTTATGGGGTAGACCAGCTTCTATGCAAGAAATTGAGAGTGTATGTCAGCTCACGGCAGAGTTTCAGGGTACAGCAGGTCTGGGCTCAACAAAAGCAAAGGAAACATCTTAATTCAGGTTCTGATACTGAATGGAAATGAGACATCTAATTTCTTTTCAATATTTTGTAGAGATCAACACTCTAATATCTCTGAAATGTTTCCTTTAGTGCCCGCCTTCTGAGCAGTCACTGTAGAGTTATTTGGGAACTTCTGAATTCCCGTCAATTCAAGGTTATTTTAAAGTTTTGTTTTGTTTTGTTAAATCTATGTTTAGTCTTTATCATGTGATGGAGAAGAAAAAAAGAATAGGTGTGAAAGCAAACCAAGGCAAAGCAGCGAATAACCCCACCCTAGTACACTGGTCATTCATAATCATAGAATGGCTTGAGTTGGAAGGGACCTTAAAGATCATCTAGTTCCAACCTCCCCCTGCCATGGGCAGGGACACTTCCCACTAGATCAGGTTGCTCAGAGCCTCATCCAGTCTGGTCTTAAATACTTCCAGGGATAAGGCGTCCACGACTTCTCTGGGCAACCCGTTCCAGTGTCTCACCACCCTCAGAGTAAAGAACTTCTTCCTAATGTCTAATCTAAATCTACCCTGCTTTAGTTTAAAACCATTGTCCCTCTTCCTATCCCCATATACCCTTATGAAAAGTGCCTCCCCAGCTTTCCTGTAGGCCCCCTTCAGGTACTGGAAGGCTGCTTTAAGGTCTCCCCAGAGCCTTCTCTTCTTCAGGCTGAACAGACCCAAATCCCTCAGCCTGTCCTCCTAGGAGAGGTGCTCCAGCCCTCTGATCATCTTTGTGGCCCTCCTTTGGACCCTCTCCAACAGATCCATGTCCTTCTTGTGTTTGGGGCTCCAGAACTGGGTGCAGTTCTCCAAGTGGCATCTCCCAAGAGCAGAGTTAGAGGGGCAGAATCACTTTCCTGGACCTGCTGGCCCAGGATATGGTTGGCTTTTTGGTCTGTGAGCGCAAATTGCCGGCTCATGTTGATCTAATAAGCTGGCAAGATTCCCTCAAATTCTTACTGGTACAGGATTAAATATCCTGTCCACTGACAGAGAGAGGAGATCACAGCTGCCTTCTAATAGGGCTGCCGCTCCCTATGGTACTTGCATTGGGTAGCTCCATCACAGAGAGTAATTGCACTGTGTCTTCTAGATTTTACATCAGGAAGACCATTTATCTCTGAGCCATGGAAGGGTCAGGTGGATAAATGATTGGAGATATGCTACATATCCAGAGCTTAAAAACTGGAAAAAGGCAGAGAGATTGCTCATGAGGAAAGGGAGAGAGGATGCTAATTGCGTTTACATTCATTGCTGTAGGAGCCTGAGTTGTTGATAAGGTGTTGATAGCTAAGATAACACGCTGCATCCTCCCGTAGCATCCCATTTCTACTTGTGTCTTGCTTCCTAAAGGGTTTGTACAGTGTGTCCACAGAACAGGGATTCTTTCTTGACCTGTTGTTTGTTTGTATGAAAAAGCTAAGGGCAAGTACAGCATTAAAGCTGTTTTCTCCACTTCAATAAAATACCAAGTTTCTGTCAAGGGCAGTAGCATCATTAGCACAGGTGGTATCCTAGACTCACTTTGACATTGTCTGAGATGTCTGATGCCAGGGTGTGCTCCATGCCAGATCCTTTAAAGCAGAGCTGCTGTATTTAAGCTACACGTAAGATATACTTGAAGGTTTCAGTCTTAATTTGTAACACCTCAATAGTATTCACTGTTAGTTGCTCCTGCTGCTGTTAATTAGTGTGGATTAAACCTTGTTATTTGCCAAGTAGAGACAGTGGTGTGAAGAAGTTTAGCTGCAGGAATTAGTAAGTAATGCACTTTTGATTTATTGCTGCTGTTTGAGGGAAAAGGGACTTCTGACCTATTTCCCTAGGAAAAGAAATAGTGTGCTAAACTTGACATTATGGAGGCTTATTTAGTGTTCACCTTTAATTTATGCCAGCCTCTGACATAGAGGGCCCTGGTTCTTACTTTGAGGAATGTCTAACCTTGTAAGGAAAGTCCAGCACTGACCAAAGCTTCAGTTGGATTTCAGTTACAATCTTTTGTTGATCGTACTTGGCCTGGGAGGATGGGACAATTGAGATTGCTGTCCAGGGTTCAAAATCTAAAGGAGAATTTCGTTACCTGTTCTGGGGAAAATCTGTAATGGTTCCTCATCTTAGAATGGCACCTAGTACAGGTAGGAACTCTGTGCTGCTTTGGTTAAATTCTTAAAAGGTTTGTTTACATTGATAAAGATTTTTTTTTTTTTTTTAGGTAATAGCTAGCCAGCTCACGTCTGGGGCATCGATTTTCTCTCTCATTCTGTTTTTATGTCTCCTATATTAAAAAGCACTGTGCTTTACCAATGTGAAATGAACTTTTAACTGCGTGGATTATAAGGTGTTAAGGAGTGAATGTATTGTCTGATTCTGCCCTTTTGAATGTTCTTTACTGGAGTCTTTATGGTCGTAATTATGTTATATGAAATGATTTTTGTTTGTTCATTGAATAGAATTAGGTTTTCATGTACAGACTGTGGCAGCAGTACAGACAATGAAAAAGAATAGCCTTTTTTTCATGTTCAGTTCACTCTTTCTTGGTGTATTTATGTGCCTATCTGTACAAGCTTAATAATGCCTTAACCTAGTTTTTTGCATTCACTATGAAATAGGATTCATAGAGGTTCATCACAGCAACCTCTATTTTGAATCAAAGGGGGAGGGGAAAATGCACCTTGAAAATACTGGTTTAGGCGGTCAAATGCTAGATTTTCCAGAGCTATACAGACAAACCCTGTTTAGCTCTTCCCAACGTGCGTGACTATTTCAGCAAATAGAAGCATACAAAATGAGCACTGACCATTTGAGACACCTGACCGGATGAAAATAACTTCCAACTTTTGCTGTCACATTTTGAGCACGGTTGAAATGTTACCTGAGTGCAATAGTGAGAAGAGACCTGGAATTCAAGATCAATTCAAAATTCTGTGGTGAGGTTTATTTCTTTAATTCAGGAACAAGAGGTCTAGTTTTGAGCTTTAGCCATAGAGTACATGAGTACCCTTAGGAAGGCAAAAATATATCACCTTCATAGCTGACAGATCTGCTTCTGTGAGAGATTTTTTTCAGTTCTGCAGTACAGACAGCAGGAACAAATAGTTACTGGATTTGTGGCTCTCTGTGCAATTCAAGGGGTCCGTTATCAGAAACCCTATTGCCAAAGGATTGCCCGGAGAGCTGGTGTATACTGCAATGAACTGCAGTTGATCAATTATAATGAAGGAATATAACTTAACTTTTGAGATCTCGGGTTGAGTTTGCAGGGCCACAACTAAGAAAAAAAGGTTGCTTTAGCTTATAAACCAGAGAAACCTGATCAGTAAAGAAGTGAGACAAGATAAATGTGTAATCTCACAATGTTTTACTGAGTCACTTTTCAGAGAAGAACACTGCTTCACATCCACTTTTGACATTTATTTATCTTTGAGGGACTCTACAAAAATTGAGAGACTAAAAAAAAAAAATAAAATCTCCCAGAGGTCTCAAGAGAGGTAATTCTCTACAAGATTGCAGAAACATGAGCAGAAATTGACCTCTGGGTGTTCAAAAGCAGTAGTTAAAGCCATTTTACTTAAGCAGAGGACTTTATTGAAGTTAACTCTTGTATGCTTTTGTCATAGTGGTAATGTGACAGACTGTTCAAAAACTGCTGCCAACAGAATTCAGCTCATTCAGAGCCTCATTTTACTATCATAGAATGGTTGAATTTGTATCCTAGGTGAATAATACTATACTCAAACCTCTGAAATTAATAAAATAGTTCCTAAGAGTATAATTCTTCTCATTCAGTCCCCATGCAGATTATTGGGATATACTCAGCAGCTGCTCTTCATATGAACAACTATATCCATATAACTTTTTTTGCCTTTATTCCTGAATGGAGATGATGATGAGGATGATGAAATCTACTGCATGGCCCATATGTGTGGAAAAAGTGTTGCTGAGTTAAGACTTCAAATAAGTCCCAAGTATTCCATGAATGTCTAAACTGTTCTGTTGATTTCATGTTTTTTCTTGTCAAAGTCTCACTGAAAATGTGCATCTCTGGAATAAGAAATTTGGTACAGCTTAGAAAAATACAGTCTGCAGTAGTTGGTGGCCCCTTTCTTCTTTCCTCCCATCATTAATAAGAGAAGCCACTTAGAAAAAGTAATTTTATACTGAATATCAATGAACATAAAATAGCGCCTGGCAAATAGCTCTCTAAACTTAAAAAGTGCAAGAGACATCCAGAAGGATACTGTGCCGAATGCTCTCAGGAGGTTAATTTAAGAAATGCCTTAAAACTTAATTTTTTAGTAAGGTTGAGGTAATTGCTAATCAGGCTTTAAAATGTGCAATAATGAAAAAATAAGCTCGTTTTTCTTTCTTTCTCTCTCCTTTTTTTCTTGCGGGAGAAATCTTCCTTATTTCAGAAGCTGCTAAGAACAACAATTCAGGATTTGTACCTGCAGACTCTGGAAAGTACGTGTGAATTGTTTTCTTTTTTTTTTTTTTAAAGATTGATTGAGAGTAATTTTCTCAGTTCCTAAGCATAGGCTGAAACATAAAACAGATTGGGCAGACGCTATGCAGTACTTTGCGTAGATACTCTCAATTCTGAGACCCAGGCTACTGATGAAAATATTTTTGTGGTGCACTGTCCTGTAGCAACTGTTATACACAGACCAAATGCCATTGCAATTAAGTCACATAATTACCTCACTAAATGTGAGGTTTTCCTTGAACTGAGAATATGAATCACTCTTGATTATTTAAGATTTAGTTCTCGTTTGAGTTATGGGGGATTGAAAGCTGCTGTTACTGTTTCCCCACCCTCCAGCTGGAGCAAACAATTTTTTTTCTCTAGATGCCTCTCTTAGCTGAGGCATGAGTATTTTTTAAAAGAAAACCAGAAGTGGTATTTGTTACTATGAATGACACTTGGGAAACTTTTTTTGATTGTTTTTAAATAAAATTGTTTCTTCCGTATGATTCTTTTCCAAGTTCAAAAGTCTTTGTTCTGAAGTTCTTTTGTTCCTCTTTTCATTTTTTCCTCCTTCCCCTGTAATCTTTAACATTTCCTACACCTCGTTTCAGCTTATCTCTTTGCCCAGATTATGATGAGCAACACTGGCTGTGAAACTGATTGGAGAGCATATGAATATGATGATTGTGAGGATGTTTCTCCACCCTTTTGTAGACAGCAGAGGCTTTTGGGGGTTTGCGATTTACAGTATTTCTCGCACAGTACTGCTTCAGTCTTTGGTGCAGGTTGTTGTTCACAAGTGTATCATCTCTTCCTCAGGGAAGCGAGCCTTGGATTACTAAAGCACTGTCTACTGGTAGCAAGTTCTGTCCTACCGAGACCAAATATACCCTGTGCAGACAGGTATCAGATTTTGAAGAGTTATCCTCCGCTTAAATTTCTTTTTGCCCCAGAGAAGGATAAAATCAAAGTCTGAAATTAACCTTTTCCTGTTTGCTAAATGGCAATTCAGCTTTTGCACTCGCTCTCTAGTTAGTTGAAACCTTAGGAAACGATGCTGTTCTCACTAATGGATTGTTTATTTTGAATAATTCTGAAAGGCACTCCAGCATTTTTTGGATAGAAATGTTATGCGCGGTGGTACATTTTCAGTAAAATACTTGACATTTTAAAATTTGCTTGGAAAGGTAAATGGATTAAAATGTTAATTTGTTACAATGGGTTTCCATGATGAAAAATTCAAAAGGTCTCCTGCTTGCATTTTCAGGTCAGGAGAGAGTTTGACTTTTACAAGTCAAAATAAAAGGAATTTCTACATAATGCATGAATGATGTTTAACTGCAAAGTGAACTTTCCTGGAGTAAAGTTTCAGTCTGTCCTTGCCTAACTTCTCTTTACTGCAGGGTGTAGGAGATAAGGAAATAGGCACACTGGATTGCTTGAGGGTGTAGTAAAACAGTAGAGGCTTGAGGGTGTAGTAAAACAGTAGAGACTTTCACTTCCACAGTAGATCATTAGTTTGAATCCAGCAGATCTCACCACTACTGACTAGATGTCTTTTGGTGATTACTTTTGGTGATTTTGGTGATCTTTTGGTGATTACTTTACCATGAAGGTGATGACACTGCAGTGAGCATCAAGTTGAGCTTGAGGCAGAAAGAAAAACTGAAGTCAGTTTACAAAACTTCCTAATCTGAAGACCTAGTGAGTTTGTAGCATCGCCTCTGGAGGGAAAAATCTTTTTGGACGGTGGAACTGAAGAGGCTGTCGAACTTCAGCAGCTGTGTAATGCAGTCCTTAGAATAAACTGAGACTCCATTTTAGAATGAGTTAGGCTTGGTCTTTGCCCGCTCTGTTCCCATTGAAACGATGTCCTTGGTTTCTGTAGTGGCCTTCTCCTTTCCAGTTTACTGCAGGCTGGCTTTCCTGCTCTGGACCTAGAAGCATCTTTGTCCTGCAGTGCAGATCTGGGATACATGCATAACAGTTTGCTATGCTGTGTCTGAATAGAGAAGTCCAGTGTCAGTAGCAAATATTGGGGTCACTCAGAGATATTGAACAGACTACTGACCCCATGTGCATAAAAATAATCTATATGTGGTTCCAATACCTGAAGTTTTCCTCTGCTTTAGGAAAGTGGAGGAAAAAAATGCACGCTTTTTTTGTTTGTTTTGTTTTTAAAACGTGATGTCTTTGTCATAGGTATGACTGAGTAATTGATTTTGAGATGTTTGAGCTATGTTTAAATTTAAAATTAGAATCTGGACATGTCTCAAAAAACAGAACCAACAAACAAAGAAAACCTTTAAGAAACCAGGAACTATTTAAGAAATCATTTGATGGAACTTAGATTTTGTTTTTCTGCTTTGACAGCTACTGTGCTAGCTCTGTTATTCCAACTCTGTTTAAAAGAAATTCAGTTCCAAAGAATAGTTGTAAGATAGCTTCATGTTTCCCGGGGACTGGGAATCATGCAGGTAATTTTTCAAATTAATGACATGACTTGGATGGAGTGTGTATACTTAGAACAAAACTGTCTTGTTATAAAGCACTGTGTTTAGACAGCTTGCAGCAACAGGAGATTAAATTGCTGGATTGGCCTTTTATATGGCTTGACTGATGAGAAAACTATGCTGTAGTATTCATTGTTTATCAAATGCCACTTGGCCAGTGGCACTCACAAAACCAAATATTTATTTGGGTGTTAAGATTAAAAAATTATATTGCAGAAACGTATGACTAGTTTCAGTAAAGATCTCTGTAGGGGCAAAAAGTTCAGATGTGCTGAAGCAGTAATGAGAGGCACCGTGCGGTGTAACCAGGGAGACATCAGGAACTACCTCCTTCATAGCAAAGCGATTCTTATTCGCGATCAATTACTGAAGGGCATTGCAGGAATAACCTGCGTGCATTTATAGAAACAACTGCTTTCTCCAATTGCCTTCTCTTCGTGGATGTCCTTTTGTTGTCACTCTTCAGATGTAGCTTTCTATGTGATGGGTTGTACCTGTGCATTACAATTTACACCCACCTAGCTGCAGCACTCGTATCCACAAGCAGGAATGGGAATTTATCCATGCCATTATCTGCTTTAGCCATCATATATGTTGTTTTAATCTGAGCAGTGCTGGAGGCTATGGTATCATGATAAGTGAGAATCTAAGAGGTGGATTATCACAGTGTTAACCATTTATCAAAAAAATAGTTATTGTGTGGTGACAAGTCTGTTGTGGATGTATTTGATATACTGTCTTTTCTCCCTATCTGTAGAAGTGAGTTTAGCAAACGTTGACTTCTTAGGTTTTTTGTGCGTGTGCCGTAAGAACAGACTTGGGATCTGGTTTCCTCTGTAACTGCACACCATGAATAATAAACAGGCATTACCTGCTCATTGGCAGGGGATCCTCATTGTGTTTGCTTTCTGGTTTTGTTTATTTTTAACACGCTTATCTAAATATGGTGTTTGTGAAAATGAGTCTCATATTAGCTGTAGGTTAATGTAATGTGAAAGACATGGTGGGCCAACATCCTTTTAGCCAGTCTGTCTGGAAACGGCTATGATCTGTGAAACGTTATCTTGGCTAGTTTACTTCATTCCCCAGTGAGTCAATTTGAACTCTGTTGTTTTGTTTGATGATTATTTTTTGGAAGGTAATTCTCAATGCATTTGTATTCATGAGGCAATGGACAGTAAGTAATTTGACACCTGCTGTCTACAATCTCTGTCAGCAAATGGCCTTCTCCTCCTGGGATTTATAGTTATTTCATGTTTCAAAGGCGGATAATTCAAATCCCATTTAGTTTGCTGTGCTGTGCGTAGAGTTGCAGCACTTCTTTTCCACCACCTTTTAGTCTGATTTTACACTAACACTGCTTCTTTTATTCCAAATGGGAGACAAGCTAAAACTTGGAGATGGTTAACAATTGCTTCATCCTGTCAAGGTCTTTTTCCTGTCTAAAACAGGAAAAGGTGATAGTGTGGTCCTACCTCGTTTAGTCTGAATATTTCATAGACTTATTGTCTTAGTCTCTGCATTGTGTTCTCCTATGGATTTTTGAAGAGGAAGAGTCTGCATAGGTGTGAGGCAAAACTGAGGTCTAAAGTTGTAATTCCCAGCAGTAAGGATTGTACATTTGTGCCTGAACAGTTCCTGCTGGGAGGTCTGACTCAAGGTCATTTGCATACCCCTTCAGTTCTGTTATAACTTCCAGTTATAGTTTCATTCAAAAAGTGTAGAAAAAGTGTAAAATGAGAGGGAGAAGGAGATGTTAAGAGATACTGGTGTATCTTTTCTACCTCTTATTTGAAATAAGGGAATGCAGTGTTTGTGACTGATTTTTTGTTTTTTGTTTTTTTTTTTTCCACTAGCTAGACTGTAGAAAGAGTATATGCTACACCCACCCTACTGCAAAAGCCCTGTGTTTGGGAGATCATTCATATCAGCAGTGGTTGTTCTAATGATAATTAATTGGAATAAGTTAAACTCTATTACAACATGTCAAAATGAGAAAACTGCCTTTTGGGTAAAAAAAGTAATCAGTGTTGCCTGACAAGTAATAGACAATTACTGCCTTCTTGCAGCAAAACTCTGCATAGAAATGTTTCCTCCAGCTGACTGAGAGACCATTAAACTACACTGAGTATTTTCTGATATTCTGGCCCACATGATCAACAACCTGTTGATTTCAGTCTCTTGCTTGATTGGTTAAAAGTATTCCACATCAAGAAGAATTTGACCTCTTCAGAGAAGGGAAAAACACTTGGGAAGGAGGGATATCTCTCTTCCCCCCCTTCCCTAGGAGACATTATTTACTTATATCTTATATCTTATATATATACTTATAAGTATATATATA
>VWZK01012246.1:0-19721 GCA_013396935.1 Baryphthengus martii
ATCACAGAAAGGATAATCAAAAAATAAAGAACTCAGAGTATGAACTTGAAATGAGCCTATGCTGTTTTTTAACACAGGAATTAAATATATATATACTAATGAATGATCTTTGCATTCAGCCATGAAATCCTACACCATCATAGATGTTTTTTTAACTCCATTAGTCAACTCAGACAATCCTTCTACAGGGAAAAATGTGAAGGTCGTAAAAAAGTGCGTATCAGAATATTACATGTAAATATTTAGAGACCAATGAACTAGAGGCTTTCCCACTGGATTCATTTTCTCTCCAAAGTAGCCCCTCCTAAAAGATGGGTCTATATGATTAAAATATGGCAAACATTTTATAGTAAGTCTTTAACACTTTGCAGTAGCAAGCTCAAGAGCATACCTCAATTCCCATTCAAATGAGTCTTTCTATTACTTTAAGGGGAGATAGATTGAGCCTTTTAACAGCAGTCTTCTGGCCCCATGTGCACTTATGACAATGTACACTTATTGGATTAGATGATTTAATGGAGTCTCTTCTAGCATAATTTTAAAGTTTCTTTTGTATTAAAATCAAGTAGTTTAATTCTCATTACAATGTTTGATTTCTCAAAACTGAAATTTCTGTTATGTAGAGCAAAATTTCATTTGGAAAGTTTTTTATGGGGACAGTTTATAAAATTTTTGTTCTTTATTGAAATAGTACTGCATGAAACAAATATTATTTTCTGCTTGATGACAGTAGTTATATATATTTTGTTTTACAAGTGTATAGCAGTTCAGTAGTCTGATTGACTGTAAGAACATCAGATTATCTTTCAAAGCCCATAAATGCTATCAGTAATGCAGAATAGTCAGCCTGAAAGTTGTATCAAATTCAAGCACGAAAGGTGAATGCAGCCTTATGCTTGCTGGAATCTCAGTAAAGAGTTTGAGATAATGCATTTTAGAGCAATATATTTTTAAATCATTTAGAAAGAGATTCAAGTTAATTCTTTATCTGCATGTTGATATATTTTTAGTCTGCTTTAGATATAATAATTAATCCCATTTTATTTATTTTAAATGTCAAATTGTATTCAGCAGCATAAATTGCACACATAAACATATCAAGAAAGAGATGACTTGCACCTCATGTCTTACACCTGGGGCCTGACTCTGTGAAATTTAGTGCCCCCAGGTATAATCTGCCTTCTAAGAAAGTCATACGTTGTCATCAAGGCAGTGCTAGAGACAATTTAACTATCAGTACAAACCAGACAGCCATTTTCAACAATTTTGCAAACTCAGTGTGGAAATCTCTTCTGAAAGAAAACTCACAAAGTACTACACAGAAAGGGTCAGAGTGCCCTAAAGAAGTCCACAAAGCCAGTCTCTTGGGAGTCAGTCCCACGTACTTTGCAGCTGGTAGCAGTAGTTGCTTGTTTCAGGTACGTGTTTCCTAACCTACCGAGCTGGTGCTCAATAGACACATCTGCACGAAACAGCAAAAGAGTTAAGGGCGTAAGCATGACCCAGCCACCACCAAGAACTAACAAGCTACTTGGCATGAGTTTGACCCATGATAGTCCACGTTTGGATTATGTCAGGGCATGTTTGGGAAGAATGTGGACATGTTTGGGGACAACATCTCACAGTATCTCAAGGACAGCTGCTTTCCCAGCAGCTTCATGAAAACCTGTATTTTCAAAACCACTTAGTTGTCCTGAAGTGTTCAGTAGATGCAGATTAACCAAGGGAAGGGTAGTCAAAGCGGTTTTACTCTTCTACTTGTGTTAGGATCAGCTGCCTCTTCTTTGAGATGTACTTGTAATATGCCTGTACAGCCCCCAAGTCAGATTGGACCTATTTTCTTAAATATTTCCTCTCCTATAAAAGTTGAAGACATTTCCTGACAGGCTCCATTTTCAGTAGTAGGAGGAAAGTATTCAGAACTGATTACCAGCAGTTAATTTTTAAAGGAAAAGGGAAGGAAAAGTACATAGATATTTCTTCTCAAATAAGTGGGCAGAACATATGATGGGTACCAGCCAGGTCCTTAATAAAACGAATGATGTCTGTGTTCCCCAGAGGGCTCATGACGCCACTTAGGAGTTTGCAGTCAGCAAGAAGCAGCTCATATTACACACCGCATGACACTGGAATAAGACTAATAAACATCAGGAAGTCCCCAACGGCTGCAAATTTGGCAGCACTGTCTGAATTGGCTCGTCATGATGTTCGTGAACCTTGTGAGCATACTTGGGCCCAGTTTCAAGTGGATAGTAGATCCCTGGCTTTTGATTTAAGGCACCTCGCTGTTTAAAAGACCCTGGCAACCGAAATAATAGAAGTGTTGCCTGTGAAGCCCAAGGTGCACCAGCGAAGCGGCAGGGAGCTGAAACTTGTGCAAGGCCTATCTACTTTAAATAAGGCTATTAACATTCCTCACTAGCATTCATACATACACTCATTCATATTAAAAATCTAATAAAAATATTCAAACCCCATTGGGGAACTAGTATTCTAGGTCTGCACCGCTGTTGTAAATTTTCACAGCTAAGTCACTGCCTTCTCAAAAAAGAGTTTCTAATGGAAATGTCGATAGGCCTTTAGCTATGTACAGTGGGGAGAATGGCACTGCTACAGTACAAATGACCACAAGTCAGTTTAACAAATAATAAAATACTAGTAAATAGATGAGGCTTTAAGCCTATTCATTAGGCTCACTTTCTGATGAGTTACAACAGGCTGCTTATTTCTTGTCCATAAACACTCCCAGGCGGTGGAAATCTGTCATGGGTAAGTCTGGTGTGACAAAGTTTGTTTAGTTCTAGAATACAGTAGTCAGAAAAAAAAAAAAAAAGAAACCACATATGGTGACATAGTGCCCTTAAGTCTGTAAAGTCGAAAGGAAATTTTCTGGTTAAAAATTCTGACATGTTATAATAATGTCTGTTGTCCTACTAAAAATTAGATATCTGTGGGAGCAGCTTAGAACAATGAGACTGTTAAGAATATCATTACTAAAAAAGTGAAACCATTGTCTGAAATGGTCTCCGTCTGGAGGGTTGTGTGGTGGGAAAATATTTTAATGGGGTTTCCTATTAGTGTGATTGTTCTTAACATGTAACAGTGGTATTGAAATATAGTAGAATGCTCACCATGTGTCTCTCTCTAATAGATGGTAAGTATTTCATGGTGATTTTATTTTTAAACCCCCCCCTTTTCGATTTTTGCTCTGTGTGGTGATAAATAAATTCACGGCTAGTACAGTGCATGCTTACATGATGCATTTATGCTGAAGTTGCAAACACGTTACAGCAGTGGATAGGCAGATCTGGGGAAGAAAGAGGAAGCTATCAGAGCTTATTATGCATACTCCTGTAGCATCCTGCAGGGCAGCTCATGGGATCCAAAGCCAAGTCTACTCCCCCTGCCAAAAGTTCACATCCAAAGGGTCTTTACCTGCAAACCCTGATGATTTGTAACCACTCACACAGAAAAGTATTTGCAGTACTTCTCTGCAAGCGTATCGAATATAGGCAGTATCTAGCAAAAGTAGGAGGTGAAGTTAACTGCACAGTTTTATCAGTGCCATTCTTCTGTCACTTGCCTATTGGTCACAGTATACAAACTCACAACAAACACATTCCACTAATAGGTTTATTTATACAGCGGTGTGTTTAAACTCAGTTTTATATAGAGTGATAGAGTATAGCTATACAATATAACAAGTATATGCTATATTAGTTTGGGTGTTAATGAATACTAAGATATTTGCAAGTTACAATACTTAAATAGTCTACTACAATAAGATGCCTACAATTTTATGGCTAAAGCTTTTTATGCTCTTGTATCTTTTCCAGTCCTGTGTTAAATACTTTTTCTCTGAATGAGAGTGGCAAAACTTGCAGTTGCTTCAGTGGAGGTCTTAGGATAAGTTGTTGCCCACTTTTACCAGTTGTTCTTCTTACAAAACCAATCATTATTGTGAGCTATCTCAAATACACTTCTGTTAGGCGAAGTGGAGGTCCTTTTTGAGAAATAGGTCCTCCTCAAAGTGGAGGTCCCCTTTGAGATGGTGAAACTGAGATATTTCACCAACTTATCTGAGTGTCACATTTGTAAGTGGTCCTCCTCCACTTCACCTGGCATGGAAGTGTACTTAAGGTACATGAGCTTTCATAATGTCCAATTTAAATCTCCCCTGATGCAACTTGACGCCAGTTTCACTTGTCCTATCACTTACTACTTCGAAGAAGAGACTAAGACCCATTTGTCTGCAACCTCCTTTCAGGAGCTGTAAGAGTGATTAAGTCTCCCTTGAGTCCCCTTTTCTCCTGACTAAACAACCCAAGTTCCCTCAGATGCTCCTCATAAGACTTGTGCTCCAGATCCTTCAACAGCTTTGTTAACCTTCTTTGGACATGCTCCTGTTCCTCAATGTCATTCTTGTAATGAGGAGCTCAAAACTGAACACAGTGTTTGGGATATGGTCTCACCAATCCAGAGTACACTTCCCTAGTCTTGGTGATCACACTATTTCCGATAGACCTAGGATGCTGTCAGCCTTCTTGGCCATCTGGCACACTGCTGGCTCATGTTTAGCCAACTGTTGAACAACACTTCCAGTTCCTTTTGTGCCGGGCAGCTTTCCAGCTACTCTTCCCCAAGCCTGTAGCATTACATGGGGTTGTTGTGACCCAAGTGCAGGGCCCACCACTTGGTCTTGTTGAACCTCATACCATTGGCTTTAGCCCACTGATCCAGCCTCTCCAGATCTCTCTGTAGAGCCTTTCTACCCTCAAGCAGATCAACACCCCTGCCCAGCTTGGTGTCATCTGTAAACTTACTGAGGGTGCCCTTGATCCCCTCATTCAGATCTTTGATAAAGGTATTAAACAGAACTGGCCCCAATACTGATATATCCAATAACTTCAGTTTCATTTTTCTTTGATTTCACTGTTCATATAATACATGGGAGGATCTACAATCATCTATGTTAGCTGAAATAGCTATCAAATCTGCACTACACATATGCTAATACATCACAAATGTAAATCATAATGTCTTGGCCTAGCTAGTACATAGATAATTTAGTTGTTTATGTTTTGTTGGTTTGTTGTTTTTTTTTCTTCTGAGTGAAATTCTGAGCCAACAGAAGTCAATGAGATTTCTAACTTTGGGTTTTATGTGGCCCAGGACTTCCTATCCTCTGTTTCTATATGCATACAATGCGGGGAGTATTAATATATTTTTTCAGAGCTGCTATGTTACACTACTTTCTTTTCTCTGACAATTGCTGGTAAGCGGTTCTGGCTTTTGCTGTTTAATTTCTAAGTATTATGGATCATATGGAGTGGGAAAAATATCACTATTTAAAGTATTAGTTTCTTCCATAAACTTAGGTTTCACCAGTATTAGGGATACTTAAGAAATAAGGTTTCCCTGGAATTTGTCTAAGATTCCCGTTCTGTGCTGGGCCATCCTATTCTCCCTCTGCAAGAATATACTAATGAAATTGCCAAACATGTCTTAGCACTTGTCTTTATGGTTTCAGTGTCTTCTAATGTGGAATCCATCTCCTTTCACAACTCATAGTAGTTTCAGACTTGCTTACTAGAAAGAGAAAAGTGCAATCCATCAGTGGTGAAGATTTGCAACACTAAGAATATAGCTTTGAAGTTTGTTTTCATGTTTCCACCATGGCATGAAGCTTTCCTTAATACAGTTGTAATCCTGTGGTTTTAATATGCTCCAAGAAAAAAGAATTTAGGAATAAAGTGGAGATTTAAAAGAAATTCTGTCCTGTGCCACACTCTGCTATGAATCTGTAAGACAGTCTAAGGAGACTCACTGATATCTAGGGGACTGTTCACAGAAAAAGAGCTAATGTAGCTAAAGCTATCAAACTGTCTCACCTGTGTTTTGGAAGATGAGCATCTACTCATGTACCAGATGCACAATCCGCTGTTGCTTTATAGGTCCTGAGTATCCTCTTCTCCAAATAGCTGGCAAGAGATGACTGGCCATCTCAGTGTGGTTATTAGGGCAGCAGCTCTGTCCCTCACTCCAGAGAAGTTAGCAGACCTTTTCAGACCTCCTGATCTTGCTGAACCTTCTAACAGAAATATTTCTGCATCCTGGGGGCTGGTAAAGGTGGTGGCTGGGGACAAAGTATAATACCAGACCCTAGCACAATGGCCACTGCGATATGAGATGAAAGTGATCTATATCAGGAGAGCTGAAGACTGGAAAGGAACTGCTTATGCAACATTTTTACCAAACTACATAACAGGCAAACAAAAGTATCTACGAAAAGTTGTTAGTGCAGTCCTGCCTTTAATCACACGCATTTGTTGTGGATCCTCAAGCTAACAAAACGACCACTCTTTTGTATATCGCAGAAGTGTTTGAGAAGCAGTTTAATATCAAATCACTTCCAAGAGCCACAGTATAAGGTATATTATGCATTCAAGTATTATTTTCAAGAATCCAGTTCTATTATTTTGTCTTACTGAACAAATCCTTTGTCTTTGGTTTTATCTTTTTATTATTTTTTTTTTTTTCTGAAAAATAATGACAAAGCACGAAATTAACAGTGAGTTTACAGAGATAAAAACAATGCCAGAAGCTGTTAGTTAAACAAGAGACTTTAGCCAGTATATGCTCTGTAGGCTTCCTGGCTGGAAAGTTGTATACACTTACAGCTATTTACACTATCAACAGTGAGCAAGTAACACTTTCACGTTCTCGATTGTTTAAAGGTGGCACACATTTTTTACATAAAAGTGAAATGTAAGTGAGCGAATTGGGTTTTATCCATATCTAAACAGTTCATGGTGACTTTGTACTTTTAAAATTGTCTGACTTAAAGAAGAAAAAAAGTAGAAGTAGAATTTCTAAAAATCTTTTCCAGTTAGACTTTTCAGCGCATGGGTGGAAATTAAACAGCTTTTTGTGTTGAAGGGAAAAAAAAAAAAAAAAAAAAAAAAAAGGGAAGGGTGGGGGGGGGGGAAAAGAAAAAAAAAAAGGGATGTGTTGTGGAGATGGAAACTGAAAGAAAACAAAAGGCAGAACAGCCCTAGTAGTGAATAATCTCTCCTATATTTCATATAACACAAAATGATGAAGACTTTTATGGAGCCTGAAAACACCTTGGACCTTTGGTGTTCATAAAATTACAAATGATGAATTCATCACACAAAAAATTGGATGAAACCAATAATTAGGACCGTATGCTTTCAAGAGCTTTTTCCACATTAAAAATTATGTGTTGCTAGCTTTAAAAGGCTTTAAAAGGATTTTTAACGAGACTGTTTAAGGTAACTTTAATGGTAGAAAGGTTGGCTTCAATAAGAAGATGAGAAGATGTACCAGAATATTAAATATTTTACATATAGGGACCAATTATAGACTTTCTCAGTGCAGTCTAGATTTTACAAACTAGAATGATTGGGATACCAAATTTATTTTTAATGGAACAGGCTGCTCAGGGAGTTGATGGAGTCACCATTCCTGGTGGTATTTAAAAGACACGTAGATGTGGTGCTTAGGGACATGGTTTAGTGGTGGAGTTGACAGCATTAGGTTAATGATTGGACTTGATGATCTTAAAGGTCTTTTCCAACCAAAATGACTCTATAATCTGGTACAAGCAATAATAGGAAAGTAGGGACAATGTAACTACGGACTCCAGCCAAGATTTTCAACAGAAGCAGCTATTTAGACAAGCTTTCCATCAGGGTGGTAAAGTTATTTTGCTGCAGTTCCAGAAGTATGAATTTAAATTATGCTGAAGACAATCTTCCAGTTAACCAAGGCAAATAGGTACCCTGTCAGCCAGGCTAAGGACCCACTTTTCACCAGCTCTCTAAGTGTCTTGTACACTATTGACTATACAAGCTGTCTTGGCCATTCGAGCTTCTGGGTAAGTTGATGGTGCTTTGAAAAACTGAAACAAACCAATCCTATTTGTAAATTAACATAGGACAGTCATATTTTCACTCTCACTATTTGTTTAATCCTCTACCCTCTTTCCTCTATCATTCAGACAGAAGTACAAGATGAACAGAGAAAAGTGCCCTAAGTTTTGTAACGCCTCTCTTAGATATGTAGAGTTTCTCATTTTATGAGCTGTTCCATGTGTTCTCACTTTCAAAACAGGTAGGTATGTGAGAAGAATAAGGAAGAGATCTTTTATCATTTTTGTTTTCTTTAGTTATGTGCTTTCAGTAGAAATTAAGATTTCTCTCTCTTAACACTGAAGTATACTGCAGCCTGTGGCTCAAGCCATGAAGTTCTGGCTGGTTCATCTATGTAAATTACAAATTTTGTAACCTTGTGATATGATAAATCAATTAATACATATTTATACAAGACTACAGTCACTACTTGTAGCAAAAACGTACATGACTGTGTCCATCCATTTTGCTTGCTAACACGATGATAGTTTATTTATTTTAACAGAGCCACAGTGCTTGTATCACAAATGGTCCTCGTTTTCTTCTAACCTAAGTGCAGTCTCATCCAATGTATTTACCCTAGCACTTAATGGCAATTGTAATGACAAGGAAGCCTGGAGGGCATGACATTTCAAGAGGGAATACAGAACAGAAGATAATTTTGCATTTGGGAAGAGAGGGGAGATTCAGTTTATTCTGTAACTCTGAAAATTAGAAAAAATAACAAATAATTTGAGAACAAAAATTCCTACGTATTGTACTTCTCATACTTAAGCTGCAGCATACACCACAGGACCAGTACGGTTTGACAGGAGGCACAGGTTCTGCTTCAGGTGCTGGTATTGAGAAATTGTTTTGCCATTGGGGAAGTACTTTAACTAGTCTATGTTTTTTATTCTACATCCTTAAATTTGAATCTCTGCAGGAAGGTTCTTTTCTTTTTGTTAGATGGTAATATAACAGTCAATGCAAAAAATCCCCACCCTGGACAGATAGGCATTTTATTTCCCAAAGCAAGAATAAATCTGAAAGTCTCTCGTTTACCCAGAGCAGTGTTAATTTGAGTTGTATAAATCTCTGTGATACATATGAAGCTTTGATATGGAAGGTAGGGAAAGATACCATCATGTTTTAGCATCACTTTGGCTGCCCATGTAGGATCATCCCATTATCCCTTTACTTGTCCACCTTTGCTTTTTCTTTCTTTAAAAACCTTTCCTCAGGACTCATGTAATATGTCTCATTGTTCTAATTGATGGGGGCTGACAGGATTCTTTTCAGAGCTTGTCAGTGCTCCTCTTTAATTAGCCAGGAAGACCACTGCTGAGTGACAGCAGTGTATTCTTCCCACAGGTTCCCCAACCCCAGTTACTACAGGGCATGTGAGATGGGACCTGAGCGTAGCAATCAATTTCTGATTGCCAGAATAACATTGTCAGATGATAACCACCATGAGGTCATGAAGCCAGTCGGTGGAAATTTTGTTAAATTAGAGGCTTCTAAAGCTGCAAACTTATCCGTGTTTTACAGTAATCTTAGTGTAATTATAATCAACATAGAGCTTGAAACAATCCCTAAACCTGTAGATATTTGAAAGATTCTTTCCTTTTACGTATCTGTGGATTTCTTTTTCCTCTTTTCTTGACTTTTGGCATTATTGGTTTTTTTCATATATTTAGTATTTACAACTTGTCCAAACACCGGGGCAAATACTAGGTTAGGATTCCCGCAAAAGTGGAAGAAGTCTTGCTGACAACATCCACCACCTGCTTCTTCTGTAGACAGAGGATTTGTTTACAGCCTTATGATATGGGGTACCTGGGTAACCCAAGCTCTGGATTTCTGCAAAGTCTGTCAAACCCAGACTTTGTACAGTTTCCTGATAAGAATCATTCATGCCTTATTTCCTTCTTTTCTGTAAAATAGTACTAGAAATACTTGCACACTTTACATCGCTGATGTATGGCTAACAGCCAGGGAAAGCTCAAAAAACTGTTAAGCATTCTTTTAATGTAATGCAGCTTCTACATTACAATACTAACAGAATTATTTTATAAAGTGGGTGGAAGATTCCAGAATTAAAACTAAAAAGAATCCAGAGAAACACAGCAGAAAATGAATTGGCAGTTCTCAAGAGACTAAGTTAAGGCATAAAGAATGGTGCTTTAATCTTAAATGAAACTACTAAATATGATGTACTATTAAGCTATCTATTAATCTTACTAAACTGCCTCAAAATTCTAATTTAACTGTAACCATATATATAATTTAGAGAATTAAATATAATACGGACAATAAATCTCTCAAGTATTTGTGTACAAACTACAGACGTGGTATTTGCAACACAAATATGATACATATTGAGTCACTTCAAAAAAACATGATCACAAGGGGGGAAAAAATACAGGCCAATGTCAACACCTTGTTATCTCAACATTATAAATGTCACCAGACTCAGCTGTTACAAGGGTGTAATTCCCCCTTCCATGGGCATTTCTTGCAAATAATAATACAGACTGCAACTACTACAGAACCTTACAAGCGTTCATACCAAGAACTCTCTCCCACTGAAGATCTCATTTAAGACTGTTCTTTAGGTCTGTTTCTCCATCACTCAAATCTGTAAGAATTTTATTTGCCAAGTACTTTCTAGAATTAAAATAATAGATATTACTTTTCCTTACTCTCATTTTCATCAAAATATTAGTGACATTAGGAAAAAAATCCACTACAATTCTACTTATATAGGCTGAGAAACTTCTTTTTGTGGTTCTTTTTTTTCTGATGGAGGAAATCTGTCTCCTCTATAGGGAACTAGCCACACTCATTCTTCCTGGCTGTCACTTGGCAGTATGTCCGGGTGATACTGCTTTTCTTTTTGAGATTGTTCCACTCGAGAAACAAACCTTGACACAAAACTTTCTCAGTTTAAGAAACTATTAATTACTTCAGCAGTACCCCTCCCATCTAGAAATCCTGTTTCACATTATAATTCATTACAGACGTGTGCATGATACCAAACAGGGCAAGTAAGAAAGTTCCCGGATGCTTGAGCAAACTACCAACTTCACTTGCCCTCCGTTAATCTTTTCCTCCTGAAACTCTTCTATCACAACAAAATGGTTTTCAAACTTTCAAGCAGGTGAAAGCAAATCTGATATAAGAACATTCCTGTTTTTCTCCTGGCACTGTGATATAGATGCCATTACCATTCATCTTCAGAAGTGAAGGAACCAGGAAGACATATGGGAAAACATCTCTGCCATATCACCCAGAACCAGGCGGAGTGAAGAAAGGGCTGCAGCACTGGCCCCCCTCTTCCTTACCAATCCATCAAAGTCAATTCATCTCTTACTTTGTATAACTAACTGCATATTTACCCAACACACACAGCATCTCCTCTTGCTGCCAGCTATGGCAATATCATGCCTTAACTGTTACACTGTTAGAGCAAAGCCACGATACCACATATTTGAGTGTCATAACTGTGGTTTATACTACCTAAGATATGGAACTATTTATTCATTAATTCCCTCCTTCCCCATCCAAGTAGGTAATATTAAACTCTATTCATATCAGTTATTTTCAAAGTAGTTGCCTGTTTGCAAAAGCAAAATCTAATGAAAATTGATACATGTTAAAAAAACAAACCAAAACAAAAAAAAAACCAAACAACAAAACAACACATTATTAATGGGATAGATGATGATAAAGACGAGTATAAAGATTTTACTATTTGTTTGAAAAGGTTGAGTAAATTGCCTGTAAATTATGCAGTCTTCACAAGCTCTGAGCAGTAAAACTGTTATTACACTTTGCACACTATGTACCCTCTAATAATCTGAAGTTCATTTATCAACAACCATTCTTGTGTAAACAATCCATGGAGAAACTTGACTTGTTTTCACTTGTTATTGATGATCTTTCAAAAATTAAAAATTGCCTCCTCTTCAATTTCCTACCACTGAATTCTTAGGTAATCACCTCATCAATAGTTCTCAACAAAAATAATTGTTTCCAGAGCAAAACTCTGCCCAGATTTTAGGTCATTTAAATTGATCCCTCTCTGTGCTTCAAAAGTGTGAATAATAAATACATATATATTAAAAAAATCTCAGAATGTGTATATGCTTTTATTAACTCAAAAGTGGAGAAAAATTTTCCCAGAACAGGATACAGGGCAGGGAAAACGAAACACAGGCTGCCATCTTTTAGGATATGTATATATTTTTTTCTTTCAACATGAAGTTCAATCCTCAGTCCCATTTACACAGCAGTACAGGCCATTCAAATGCTAATAAGGTGCTCACATTCACAGCAAGTCCCAAGTGTAGTCAACTAATGCACAAGGTGAAGAGGATGAGAACTTTGTATGTCTTTCAATGAGGAGGTGTACCATAGAGCAAGAAGTGGAGATTTAAATTAACTGCTTTGTTCTCATCTGTAGTTCACATCTCTTGTGCCCCTTTCCTCCATTCTCTCTTTTTTTCACTGTAATAACAAAGATACTCTGAAATCAGAGCTGAAGTAACCAGTTGCAAGTCTCAGAACACCTTAGGAGCTGGGGAAAACCTACATCATTTGGTTTCAGTTCTTAAAAAAAAAAAAAAAGTATCAGGAAAAGAAGAAATTAATAGGAGGGGGTGAGGAAAGACAAAGGTTCAAGAAAGCACATTTACTTTGATAATCCTCTGCCTCCTCTTTTCAGCTACTCAGAACTGCTTTGGAGACTGTTGTCAAAAATGTCCTTTTCCTGTCCCAGAACTGCTGTTGCCCAGCTGCAAATTAATGGAAATACACATGTACCATTACATCAGTACTCAATCACACATAGCAATTTATCTGACAAGCTTTTCTCCTCCAGAAATGGAACTGAGAAGGCACCTAATCTCTATGAGTGTGATTTGGGAAAATCAGCTGACTGATGCCCAGGTAGCTCTGAAAGTTCCTGGTGTATCAGCATTGTTCAGTTAGCTGAAACAAGGCTATATGGCTTTAAATAGTTTTACATTAGCATCTTCTTATCTTGCTTATAGTTCAAAGCTGGTGGTTTCAGAAAGGACATCAATCAATTAGCTGCTTCTCTGCTGAAAGTCTGTTCCATCATATATGCAGCTCAGTGTAATTACAGTACAAATGTCTACACGAAAGCTACAGATATGCATAAATGCATGTACCGGTTAACACTAAATCTGAAGTGCTACTTTCCATTGACTCAGCAGGTGAATCACCAAGCCAGAGCAAATTATACTAGTAATTTCTTTTGTGTGGTTTACATGGGGCTAGCTTGTAAGATCCCTGCAGCAGGGACGGTGCTTGTCTCTGTGTTTACAGAGTGCAATTAGACCTCCTAGCAGAATGTATAAATGATGAGTAAACCTTAATAAGTAACCAAAACAAATATTAACAATTACATTAATAACTAATAATACATTACATAAACAGGCTAAACCTACTGGAAGAATGCAGAAGCCATGAACGTTAATGATTGTTTCAGAGTACATTTATTACTTTATGGCCAGAATGGAACAAACTTAGTTCTTGCTGGATGTCTTAAAATTTCAGTGCCTAAAGAATTATTTAATACGGAGTTTGTCCTCATGACTAACAGCGATGTACAAAACAGAACCTGACAACGTGTAAATGTCCTTAAAAGTAACCTAAAGAGTTTATTTCTAATTAATACTTCTGAGATTCAGGATGAGGTCCTTATAGAAACTAATACCTGAAGAGTTTAGCCAGGAGTATCCCAACAGAAGACAACATCGCAATACTTTCTGAAAATGAAGGATAATTGTCCTTAAATGCTACGCCCAGCTTTCTGCCTATTACCATACTTACAGTGCTTCACCTAAACTAGCAGCTTAAATCTGTATATACATTTGAAGCCGTAATTCACAAGTTATGTCTAAAGTTTCTGAACAGAACATTTTAACAAGAGAAAGGAACTTATACTTTGAAATAAAACAGGTTTTCTGAAAACACTCTTTGACATAATTTTTTTGAATCTCTGCTTTTCATTTTATAGTTTTTTTCTGTGTTTCCTTCCTCTATTGCACACCACCTGCAAATAAATGAGTGAAACTGCCTGAGCTTCATTTAATCTTACACTACTAGGAGAATCTAATCCAATCATGTCTCCGGAAGAAACAAAGTTATTTTTAGTGTAACGGTAATATATAATGTCATTTGTAGCGCCATTTGGCAAAGACATTTTTATTTCTATAAAAAATGTGGAAAAGCTCAGGGCCAATTTACTTATTTTTTTTTGCATCATAATGCAATAGAGCAACAATATGATGTTACAGTGTAGTAAAAAGTTCTTGGCATGAATGTAAGTTTGAGTTTATTGCATAACAAACTCAATTCTTCTGACAAGGACTTTACTGAATGCTTTGCCATCAGTTTCACTGGAAACCTCAACATGCCTGACAGTTGACTAATAAACATTAAGTGCTTTCTTACACAGACCATTTCTGATCAGTGACAGTAAAATTATTATACCATGTCTTTGGTTTATGCTATTTACATACATAACCAAAAACTACTTTCAAAATGCTGGGGTTTGTGCCTCACAGAATTTGAGGATGCTTTAAACAGATTTATAGAAATAATATGGTGGCCACCTCAAATTTATTCCATTGAAGAATGCTGTAAATGGATATAAATAAGCAGAGAAAAGTCTTAAAAGATGGATGAAATTCCTAGAAGTGATTAGAAAATTAGGAAACTGCATTTAATGTGAAATAAATGAGAAGGCAAATACAATGTTATCACACTAAGTATTAGAACTAATGTTTAATGAAACAGATGAAAATGTTCACATTTTTATAAACTATCCTAGGATTGCTCTTTATTTCATTTGTGATGAAATCTGAAACAAGGCTCTATGGCCAGAATAAACATGGATGGATGTGGGGCACACCTTCAGCCTTCCCCCAGTGACAGAGGCTTGGGAGGTGAGGTAACCGCAGCCCTGGCATCTCTCCCACCTCCTCAACAACCTGACCCAATCTTGTCTCTGGAACAGGTCTAAGGATGACTTTCAGGCTATGTCTGCGCTAGGAAATGACCTGGAGACTGCTCCTCTGCCCTAAGATCATCTGCCAGAGCAGTATTTCTGTAAGGCTAAAACTCTCATCAATTTGATTATTCTCCAGCATGAGACAGATGGACCAGACAAAGTACCAGGAATGGTTCTTGGCCCATACCACACCCTCAATTGCACCAGGGCATTTTTTAGGAAAACACTAACTGCTGAGAGCAAAACCATGCCAAGAAGTAAGCTAACGGATCTGTGTGCCAGCCCTGATCACTGCAGACATAGTTTTTGTATCCTGCAGTGACAGGGAACACGTGCTTTGTCAAAAAAATAAAATAAAATCTATGGCCCAGAATATTCTCTGGGTAGGCTTCATATATTACTTAAAAGAAAACTTCATTAAACTTCCATGAAATATGAAAGAATGGTATCTTGCTGGAAGCAGAGTGGGTCTCTGCCAAGAAGGAAAAAAAAAAAGATCCTGGTATAATTGCAGGATGCAAATTAAAATTACCAAGCACATCCCATTTTGTCTGCACGGCCAGCTGAAAAAGGGCAGGTTTTCCTATACACTTAGCTAGCTTCATTTCAAGCAATCGTTGAACGGAAAACTTGCACTAATTTCAGTGGGACTTTTGTATGGGATGCAGAACAGAGCCCTCTCCTGGTAAACACTACAGATAATTGAGGACACCCCTGGCACCGTATTTGGCACTGCCCGCATCACATATCTATGTGATGAAGTATTGAATATAGGCACTCAAAATAAAATATTAGAAAAGCTCAGCTATTTGGAGACATGGAACCTTATGATTGAGGTCAGACTTCTTTTGGATTAAAAAAAAAAAAAGGAAATCTAAATAACGCTGAAATGATGGCATACTTGAAAACTGAAACCAAAAAATAGGTTACATAACATACTTAAAGGCACAGTTGGCACTTCAAAATCACAATGACTCGCCAGTTGTAACCTGCTTTTGAACCCACAGCTGAACCCTGCATGTCGAATTACTGAAAAGGGTGCGTCACCTTCTTTTTAAACCTGAAATCTGATAGCCAAAGCAAAAGAACCCCCATTCATTCTTTCTTTTTATGACTATAAAACCATGAAGCACCAATAATAACCTTAAGCATATAGATCAACAAGTTTTGCCTAATTAACACACTTTTGGATTTCATACTTAAACCTGAAAATAAGAAACCATATCTCAAAGCCCTGCTTTTGTAAAACAAAATTTACAACAGGTACCTAAACTGGATGTGGCATATGGTAGGCACTTCAATAAATCATAATAATGATACATTGCCAAAATAGTGTCTGTCTGTCATTAGATATTCTCAGAATAACTAAGTATAATCCCTTTGCTTAAACAACAACAAAACATTTTTGTCACTGAGATGCAGCATAAAAGTATATTGGTTTAATTTCAAAAATATTTATAAAGATTCTAAAGTCAGTTGTTTGTAGTAACAATTGCAAACATGATTATCTGGAACTATACTACTTACGGCTGTAATCTCACTAGATTTCACAAGGTAAATAGGGCTGGGTCTATAATATTTGCATGGAAGACCTCCAAGGAAATTCCCCGTTACTGTATGAACGGGTATTTGTGCAGGGCAACATTCTTCTGCTGACTCAGTATTGAACTAGCATAAAGTATATGATCACAAACGCCGTCTTTATATAAGAGGTAAACCCAAGGATATTGAGCACTTGCAGTCATTAAACACCCTATGGTAGTTTTTGCAAGTGTAGGAGTGCCTGGCCAAATACCAATCTAGATAATTGCATCCTGCCTACATACATTCCCCTGTTGCTTTAAATGGATAAGGTATTATTCATCTATTCTTGTGCAAAAGTGGATCCTACAGCCCTTCCTTGGGCTCTGTTAGGACTATTTCTAGCATGACCTTCTCCATGCAGGCCTCCATATGGTCACACAGTCATTTATACAACTCAGTATATCATACTAGATTTTTGGATTTGCCACCTTCTGAAATGATTTTCACTTAGCTCTGTGGAATTTACTTCAGCCCAAAGACACTGATGTAACCAAAATCATTATTTAATTCCTACCTGTGACAGTCATATTTACAATAAATCACTGCGAAAAAAATAGTATTTGGTTATGAGATCAGTTTCTGCAGGACTTCCTTTGGTACATGAGACCCAGGCCAAACGCTCATCAGTTTTGTGCAGGAACCTGCCCTCTCTCACTGAAGCCAATAGCAAAATAGCAACATGGCTCAATGACAGTGAGGCCAGGCCCCTGAAATGGAGACTTGCCTTGCGTCTGTACCATGTAACAGCAGTGCGATTCTCCCATCCCTCCTTCTATTTGAAACATGTTACATTGAACAATGATCATACATAATCTTTTCAAGTCAGTTGTATCCTATAGTTTAAGAGATAGGTTAAAAGCTTGCTTTAAAATAATATGTCTATTAAAACAATCAATCCATGTTACTAGGGGACTGTTCCCTGTAACAGGGATTTTCTTCACTGAAGTGGAAGGAAACCAGACTTCAGAAAACCTTCATTGTTGTGTTTGAATACCTTACCTTAGACCACTGCCATCCACAAAAGTCCTCTCAAAATGAAGGAGTTATGAGCAGGTTTCCTTACAGAAGCAGCCTGTTAGCAAGATGGATGCTGGTGTTAGTCATGGCTTTTACTCTGCGGCAGGGTTGTCCATTGCAATTATTCCTGCAAATCTGAGTTTTCTTCCCAGTTAGTTACTCTCTAGACTCTCAGTTTCAAAATTCACTTCGTATTTCTGGCTTGTCCTACACTATGTCAATTTGAAGGCTGGCTTTTGGGGGCTTTTTAGTTTAAATGTTTTTCTAGCTGTATTTGTGTAGGTCAAAAGAGCTTTCCAAGTCGGTTCACTTTCTGAGTGGCGACTATCCCAAGACAGCAAATACAGGGTTTGTATAGACTTGTTTTCATGAAGAATTAGTCATGTTAAGTCTGAAATTATTTAGGAGAAAGATGACCACGTTAGCACAATTCATTGAATGCAAATTATGAAATTCAAAGGCAGACAGTTTGAGTGACGTTATGCTTTAAATAGTATTACCAGATGCAAAGTAAGCAAACACAAAGCAGGTAGGAAAGAATCTTCACAAACCTGTACTTTTTTTTCCTCATTTCGTGTGACTTGCTGACCTCAAAAGCTTCTGACATTCAGTACTTCTGAAAACCAAGAGTTTTCTTTCACCTTTCTCTCCAGCTATAGGGCATAACTTTTGCCTCCTCTTTTGACTTAAACCCTTTGGAGAGTAAAGTTAAATGGATAGAAAGAGGGTGATGCAACTGGTTGAACAAGAGCCACCCAATCCACTCAGTGAAATAATACTCAGGAGATAAGACTATGAAATTATTTTCTTCTGCTTCCCCACACTAGGTAGCAAAGAGCACAAAACACAGCTGTTAAATTTCCAGCAAAAAAGAGTTATCAGTTTCAAAGCAGGAAAGGAGTTTGTCTTCATTCACACTGGTCAGCTTGAAAGGAAGGAGACAAACGTTTCCTGTAAAAGGGTACAAACAGGTCCTGTTGTGTAACCCTTGGTCATCCTTGATCATTCCTATACTCCCAACGCTCCCTAGAAGTCAGGATTACTTTACACTGCTGGTTTATTGTAGAAGAAACAAAAGGAAAATGTGAAGTGTGGACTCTTGTACCTGTACTCGCGTGGATTAATGTCAGTCAACCAGGGCCTGACTTGCAACCCATGCCCTTCAAGAGCCTTCTTCCTTGCTCCCATCACTACTGGCTGTAGCTGCTGGAAAGGAGTGAAGGTGAAAGGTCCAGGTTTCGGGCTGCGAGGCCGAGGACAGCGGGACGGGTGGGCGGTCAGGAGTGCTTTAGAGGTGCCTGACAGCCGTGCCAGCCGGGGGTCCGCCCGGTAGTAGCGCAGGNGGGGGGGGCGGACGACTTGTAGAGGGGATGTCCTATTTTCGCCAGAGAAACAGTGCGAAAGGGGAACCTCGGCTCGGAGAAGGGACAAGAATAAATAAATAAGGAGCAGCCCTAAAATAAAGGTAGCGGCGTATTCCGGCAGCGAGAAGGTGAGTCTCTCTGACTTCCCCGTCCTCGAGTCTCCCTCCCACCTCTTCTTCTGAGAGGTGGAAGAAACCGGTTCCCTGTCGCATGTGCATGTGTCCGTGGAGATGGGTGTGTGCGTGCGTGTACTTGTGTTTAGGGTTTATTCAGCACTGTTTCCCTGTTGGTCCGATGACAAAAGTTGCTGTAAAATGAACGAGATGGGAAGGAGCGGCAGAGCGGGGCAGAGACGAGCTTTCGCCCCCAGTCCCACGCGAGTTTAGTTTCAAAACTGGTCTCCAGTCAGGAGGGGGTGACATTTTGCCCGCCCAAACGGACTTTCTGTCTCTCTCCAGATGACAGTCCCTGCCGTTTTGCCCTGACCCCTGGCTGTTACCGTGCTTGCAGGGGTAAGCCCCGAAACAGAAACAAGCCGTGCCGGCTACCATCGCATTGTTGCCCTCTTGCGCTTCCCGCCCACCCCCGTAGCGACGGAAATGGGGGGCCCGGGCTGCGCTCTGCCAGCAGCCGGAGGGATGCCGGTCCGCCTGGGCGAGGCGAGAGGCAGGCCGGGCGGGAGGGCTCGCCCTGCCGACCGACCGCGCCTGTGAGGGCCGGATCTGGAGCCGGAGCCGGGGTCGACGGCGGCTCGATCGGAGGCTGGGAGGGAACAAGTTTTCTGGCGGCGGGGAGCCC
>VWZK01012246.1:25037-74074 GCA_013396935.1 Baryphthengus martii
TGTAGTGTACTTTATATGTGTGAGATCACATGCAATACTTATACTTAACCCTCCTTTGTTTTTTCTGAATGTTCAAATCATATATTCATGTTTTCTTTCATTTTGAGACATTTTCATACTCCCATAATTCCTTTTTTTTTTTTTCTTTAACAGCATTTTAGAAATAATCACAGAAATGCCTTTTACAGTAACTGTATTCTTGAAAATGATGTAGTTAGAAACATTGTTAATTGACTGTATTCTTTTAATTCCTTTTAGGCAACTTTGTTGCTCATAAAAGTGAACAGTCAGGTTGCATTTACTCAGAGATATTTTGTGAAGTCCATTTGCTTTGTTAAATCCCACCTGGATGTTCCTTTCTATTTACTTTAGTATATTCCCAGAGAATCACAGAAAACGAAGTTCACCTTGCCCCTGAGCGAGAGCAGCTAAACCACCCTCTGTACACTCTGATTTATGCATCATGCTACATGTGAGGTCTTTCTTCCGGTTCTCGTGAGTGTCTCATCATTGACGTGGTTTCAGAAAACCAGACACAGCTCAGGCAGTTTATGCACATTTCCTCTGCCGAGTTTTAGCGCTGTACCTCAGACTCAACCTCATGTTCCTGTTCAGGTATTCTTAACACAGGGAACTAGGGAGCTGGAAACTAATAGGGATGAAAGATATAGAGGTTTTACAAACAGAGTAATTCTGTTCTGGGAAAAGGTCTCAAAAATAAAATTTCCAGGTTACTTCAAGGCAAGATTTGGAACTGTGGTAAGTTTCCCAAGTGGAAAGATTAAAGTAATTTTTCGACTCAGCCACCTATTTTTATGTTTATTCTAATCTGGTGTAATAGAAGGAGCTGGTGTAATGTTCACATTAATTTTGTTCAGTGGATTGCCCCTTCAGGGAAGTAGTTTTTATGTTCAAAGCACCATCTGAGTGCTGAACTCATTGTGCAGAAGTATGTCTGGGAGTCACCTGCAGTAAGAGGATAGGATCTTTCAGCTAAAATGGCCAGCTGATGTATTTTGTAGTAATTTATGGTAGCTATTTAGCTATGATTCAACGTGTTTTCTAACTTTCTCATTAGACTATAGTCTTATTTCTCCAAGGGCTGGCTGAATAGTCAGGTATTTGCTTCCACTACCCAGCTTTCTGGGGTCTTGCTTAGCTTTGCATTGACGGAAGTCCAAGGTTAGGACTGCATCTCGAGATGCTGTCAGAACAGGGCTAAGTTTGCAGCAGTTCAGCTGTAAGGTCTGTAGGACCACCAATTTGCTCTGTTTTCACGTATTTTACTAGGGGTATTGGTTCATCTAAGCAGTAGTAGCAGTCATCTGTGTGTGACTCGTTTGTGTGTGTGTGACCAACGGAATCTGAAGAGCCTACATCCATCCGTTTTCTGTGGCAGAGGATGGAAGAACACAAAGCTATAGTTTCATATTTGGTGGCAGTGCTTCTTATGCTGGCCACTCGTTTGAGCTGGATCTGTTCCTTACTGTGGTTCACAAACAGCTGTGCTGGCACGAGGCAAAGGTCGGAATGAGTGGCAGCACCCGCGCTGCCGAGCCTGGCACCAGCACTGCAGAAATAGCTGTGGAACCACAGTCTCCGTTACCTAATCTGCCACCTCTATTAACTGAAGTGCAGGGTCAAGTCTGTGGGATAGGTGGAATTTTTCAGAACAAAAACATTGTCTACAAAAGTGATCCCTTAATCTTTCAGATCTTTAACCAAAAGGTTTTGTTGAAGTGGTGTGTTGTGTTTTTTTTAACTAAAACTAAAGTAGCTGCAAATAATTTGCAGATATATGTGCAGGTTAAAACAGTAGAAAAAATTATAGTACCTTTGCAGGGGACAGCTATGATGTTCTCAAAGGAAGGCAGGGTTTCAGATGTGATACCGGCTGACAGAACTTTTCCAGGTCTGTGCACCACTGTCCAAAAGCTGGCCTTGCAGAGGACAGGCGGAGTGTAACTACGCTAGGAGAACATCATCGCTGAGGGCTGCAGTGTTCATGATGGACTGCATCCTTTTACTGCTGTTCCTGGGGAAAGAAGTGGAATAATTTCTCAAAAGTGGCCATTACTTAACTGTCACTATAGACAAATGCTTAATTTATGACAACTATTTTTTATTAGTCTCCACTGTCACAAAGTATTAACTTGCACGCTCTCATGTTCCAACTGCCTTTTATATGTTGTTCCAATATAACACTGAAATATGCATGTTATACCACGTCACGGGTTTATGAACATTCGAGTAGGCCAAGCTAGTGATATTATTTTTGATGTGAGTACAAGTCTGATTTCTGGAGATAACGGCAGTGATGTAATAAAATTCTAAGGGTTTTGAGTTGATGTGATTTTTTGATTAATAAGCTTGAAGGGTACAAAATCAACGTGGCACAAATGAAATGGATTAAACAACAAACTAAAGCATAGATATCAAAAATACTTAATGAGTTTTTAGAGAGGACACTATTACAAAGAGATTTTGAGGAACTAGTCATCAAATCAAAACCTGTTTGTGACATACAGATTAGTAAGTTCTACAAGAAGTAATGTGTTTGAGTAGATCATTTGCTGGCCTAATAAAAGAGGTCTTTCTTCCTACAAACTGTCTTGTACTTATGCCATTAGACCGTAATGTGTACAGTACTGCTACTACAAAGACTGAGAAAAGCATAAATAATTATGAGAGCAGATCTCTAAGAGTAGTCTGGCTCATTCAGCAAGCAGAGAGCAAGCAAGCATTATATACTTCACAACAAGCCAGTGGTTTATTTTAAAAAAAACAACTGGAGGCCATAGTAAGTGATCAGTCAAAAAAGGAGTAATAATTTAAACAAATACTAGACAGAGTAAGAGGAGTTCTGTTACTTGTGTATGGGTGCAGCTACTACTGGAAAACTGTGCCCTTTTTTAGCTTTAAAAAGGAAGCTTGAAAAATTGGAGGATTTTTAGATATAAGACCAGAGAAGTAATTAAACAATTGGAAAACATGTCTTCTAGGGGATGAGCAGGTTTTAGTTTACCGAAGCCTAACTTTAACATAGTTTGATAACAGCTAATAAATATCTAAATGGGGGAAAGGAAATCGGGTAAAGGATCCATTGTGAAAGCAGTTGTTAGAGTTAAAATCTGGGAATACCTGTTTTACACAATTACTTCTCTTTGCAAAGTACAAGAGACTCGCCTGTGGGGTGATGAGCTGTTCCATCAATGTTACAGCATTTCAGTTCCACAGGGGGACTGCTGATGGGCCAGGAACTGAAATGAGTGCAGACAGCTCTTGTGAGGATGATCAGCATAGAATTGTAGACTGCATAGCATTTCTCATATGGGTTTGAGTGTTTTCTTTGTGCTGAACAACGGTGGCACATAGGAATTTTGCTGCTTTTCATGCGTTGTGTTCTGATGGTTTTAGTTTAACGTGGCGGCCGCGGTGCAGTAGTGTTAGGTTTGATGAGTCGTAATTGTTCTGTTCTGTCAGAAACTGTGTGAGCTACGTGTTGGCACCAGCAGGAGTTCCTTATTCTGGGACAGTTTTGCATTCACATTTTTTGTTTCCTGTTGTTCAGTAATTCCTTGAGAATGGAACACTTTCTCCAATGCAATATTTAGGGGTTACTGTCAACTTCAATTAAGGAAAAGGTCACATTTCTCTTCCCAATCCAGACGCAGAGTACCCATGTTTATTTTCAGTGGCTTTACTTTTATATTTCTTTCTGGCATTTTGAAATGTTCAATTGAAGAACTGTATGTGAAACACTTGCAGTAACAGGAATGGCAGCTGTCATTGCCAAGGCGATGACGCTGACAGCTGAAAAAGAAAGCCAAGCTGTGAGCTTCCTTCTTTATCAGGATGTTTCTAGGAATCTTAGCAAGTATATGAACTGCTTCAGTAACTATTATTGCATACTCGTGCTGCTGAATACATTCTTCAAACTGTGGATGTTTTTTTAAAGCAATTAGGTTGTATAGATACTATGCTGCCTTTGTTGTTACCTTAGACTATTTTTGTGTCACACAGTCATTTTTTATATATTTTTTTTTTAATGTGTGAAAGGTAAATTTGACATGTGTTTTGGGTAGAGAAAATAACAAATACCTAATAATTTCAAGTTGTCAGTATTTCTTTAAATATTCTGGCTAACCAAACATAGCCTTTTTTCTTTCTGTTTTCAGTGCCTTGTTTATCAAGAACTGAAATGTTTTCTTTGGTTTGTTTTCAGCTACTTTCTACAAAAAGGAGAAGAAAAATGTCTCAGAAATTAACTAAAATATTCTGTGTGGTAAAAAACAAATCCTTCTTGCTAAAACCCCTCATTGTTAAAAAAATTGAAATGACCAGCTAGTAGGAAAATAAAACTAAAATTTTTATTAAAATTCTTAAAGAGTATGTATCTGTGACATCTTTGCATTGCTTCCACCCTGGGAACCATCTTTGATTTTGGTAAGGATTGTGTGGATTTGATCAATCATGAGTTTGAAAACACTGTCTTTAATTTTTTTTGCAAATCCCTTTGTTTTTAGGGGAACACAGTGGGATTGTAGATTAGATTTATTTACAAATCCAGGCCAGGAACAGTCTCAGCATTTGTTTTATTTACTTCTGACTGCAATAATCTGTAATTGATTAATATGGAATGAGTCAGGAGAGGTCTGTGTAGCTGCATGCCTTATCTAAGTGTGAGTGAGGAGGTCTCTCACAGTTAGGAAGCCCCCGAGCATCAGTGGATTCACAGCTCTGGTTTCAGTCTCAGCAGTTTTATGGCATATTGTGCAATGTTAGGATAAAGGAGGAACTGCTGAGTTTGTAATTCTGTACTCAAAAAGGAACAGCTTGAATAATTTTAATTTGTTGCACAGGTATGGGCTGAGAGTGGTAGGAAGAGCAGAGAAGCCAGTTTTAGCCATGTTTAGGTACCTGTAGAATTAGTACCCAGTTTTGCAAGAAAGTTAAGAAGTGCTGCATTGAAGTATTATTTTACCTAAAGTACGTGAGGTACATTGCTTCTGATTGTTTACCATTTGTCAAGAAGTCTTCCTGGTTTTGCACTTGTCTTGTTGTCTGATGATAATGAGACAGCAGGCGGACCTCTTATCATAGACTTTCCATTTCTTACCTGTTTTACACACCTAACTGATGCAGAGACCTCGTGGTCTGTGTTGCTCTGCTTTTTTTTGTATTGATGCCTGCTCTTGACTGGTACCAAATGGTTTTGTGGTGATGTGACTTGTTTCTAAATTAGAAGTACCTGATGCAAAGTGGGAATATCATCTTAATTTTTCTTGAATAAAATATCCACAAATGCTACACAAGCAATGCCATCCTTCAGGAAACAGTTCAAGGAATCAAACTGCACTAAACTGACAGTTCTACAAGTGTTCACCAAAGACTATGCAGAATTTGCAGGACTATATGTAACAAATATGTAGTGACTGGTGTGAAAGCCAATTATCTGACTTGAATTTTGAGAAGTTTTCCGTGTATTAGTTTGGTAGCATGAACCACGTCTGTTTTGATTGTCGTATTTAATGTCTGGCATGAGTTCTCATGCTCAGAAAGGAGGATGGAAATAACAAATTATCTCCCAGTTGTAGATGTGTAATTTTTTAGTGGAAGGAGAAGGTAAAAGGAAACTAAATGAGCACAGAACTCTAAATGTGTGATGAGTGTTGAAGATCCTTTCCCTGTACTTAACGTATCTCATAACCCAGTATGGGTAATTCTGTTGTCTCAAGATGTGGAAATAGCTGAGCTGTGTTACAAGGAAGAAACACTCTTTCATCTCCATCAGGCATCGTAGTAAGACCCTAAGTCTTCTGTGAATCTGAGTCTTGAGGTTATCAGTGTCCTGATGATGGAATACCAGGATTTTATTTTTAATTCCTGTTTTGTTTTGGGTTTATTTTTGTGCTACGAATGTCTGATATAATATCTTGTAACATTAATTTCAGAAACATAGTTTATATATACAGTAGAATGTATACTGTATACCCAGTTTAGACACGTGCATGTTCTTACGGACATCCATGCCAGGTACTGTGCTGGGATGAGAATGCTGAGCAGGTGCCGAAAGGTGTCCTGCGCAGCCCCCTCCATCTCACTGGTACACTCTCAGCCATGTATTTGCAGTGAGAGCAAGGGCTGTTGTTTATAGAGGAAGCAGCTGGGTCCATTTGCTCTTCAGCATATCCTGGGAATTCCTCCTGTATTCCTTCCCTGTAAATGAGTAGCAGGACAGCGTGCACACTCGCGGTAGGCAGGGAACAACTTCATCTGCGCTCAGAAGCCTACGGAAGTTGTGCGAGTTGTTGTGTGAACTCTGAGGAGTAATTCTGATAATTCAAAATAAGGACTGGTGTATCTTCTTTATTGAAGCCATCCACCTGCAGATGCCAGTTGGTGTAGGCAGATGCTCAGCAGAGCGCGAAACCCGGCGAAGGTGTTTTCCCTCCACCAGGGGCCGCTGGCCACGCTGAGAGCCGGCCTCGGCCGGGCACGGAGGGGGGCCGGGCAAGCTGCGCTCTCGGCTGCACACCAAGGGCTCCTGGTGTGGAAGGAGCTCAGCGTTTTCGAGGTGACTAAAAGATAGGTGGAGAAATGGGTCCCGGATGTGCCTCAAAGGGTTCCAGAAAATTCTAAAACTTCTCTAAGGGTAATATTCTCATCCTCAGCAAGCTCAAAGCAGACTGAAACCAAACTGATCGGAAGGGAGCGGTATCTAACCCTGTAGAGATGAGGGCCTGAGGAAAAAAAAATCCCAGTATTAAAAGAGGAGAAAGGGAAAGACAGGCATTCCATATTTCCCTGAATTCTCTAGCCTGTGAAGCAAACTGTGTTTCTGCAATGCAATATGAGTTTTCAGGAGGCTCATTTCACTCATCTTGCTATCAGGATGTGGAGACCAGCTACCTCAGCTAAGCTTAAAAATGCATGTGAGATTCCTAAGCCTTTTCTACTTCCTGCAAGAATCCTGAGTAAGAGAAACGTGAAAAGAAAAATTTTGAGAGTGAAAAAAAAATTTAATGCTGTGTGCTTTCTCTCCCCCCACTAGTTTTCCTCTGGAAACCAGGACTTGTCCCTGATTAGGTCATGCTGTCAGAATGGCTTTGCTAGCCTTTTTGGCAGTTTATTATGTGTATGGTATTTAGAATTTGTTTGTCATTGGCTCTCCCTTAATGTTTCTTACTGTAGATTCGGGTTTTTTTTTCCAGTAAAGAAGAATTGTTTTTATTAGGGTTCACATTCCTTTCAAGAAAACACAGCGCTTGCATAAGATAAAGCACAAAAGCCAACAAAGCTAAAAAATAGTTAATATATATTAGTTCTAAAATCAGTTAGAAATATATCAAACAATAGCTTTTCTGGAATTGTATTAAGAGCTGAGTTTTTATTTTGCCTTAGAGCATAAGAAAGTTGATGTCTTTTTTTTTTTTCAAATAGTGATCTCCAGTTTCTAGAAAGCCCTGTGATTATGATTTTGTTTATTTTAGAAGTGTTAACTTAGTATGTTTTTCTTCTTGACTTGCCTGCTAATAGTTTCACTTGAGTTTTGAAGAAAGCTAGGTTATGAAGCACATCAGCCACCTTCCTCATCTGGAGCATCGATGTTTCTTCTTTTACCAAATACGATACTATTAGTGACTGAGAAAGAAGTATGTTTTGAACTCTAGATGAAGGCTAAATTGAAAATTCAATAAATCAGCATTTGATTTCCTTTTCATTTAATTTGAGTTATATTTTGCCTTTTTCACAGGAGACTACATGTGATACACATGCAGACAATTAGAAAAATGCTTTCCTAAGTAAGAAATTATTTAATGTTAGGCAGTACCTGTTTGTTACTGCTTATACCCTCTCCACTGTTTCTTCAAAGAAGTGAGTTTCACAGGAAACAACTAACATGAATTCACCTAATTTAGTGAGATTACAGTGTGTGTGCACTAGTTCCTTGCACGAATCCTAGAGCAATAAATTTTCCCATTATCTGCCATCCATAACCTTTCACAGTGTCTCAAATCTGCTTCACTCTTCTCAGATGTTCTGTAGGAACAGTGGAAACCCAAGTTAGAGACTTGCCTAAGGTTGGGGGTGTTCAGACCCTGGAGCCACGTCCTCATCTGTTGACATCTTAATGCTGCACACGCTGCATATATTCAGTTGCAGTTATAAGCACTAAGTGCTTCTACTATCACAAGTTTCTGAAGTAGAGCACTAGAAAATGAGAAATTGCTCTATTTATGACCACTGCTTACTTAACATTTGACTTTCAACCTGTGGCTGATAGAAATGTGTTCTTTGTGGGTATGAGTTAATTGTGTTAACCACAGCAGCATCCTTTTATTCTGTAGGCTTCTCATTGACATATTTCAAGATATAAAGAGCAATGTAGTAAATTTGACTGGAATCCTGCAGCTCCTATACTAGATTGCTAGAGCATCACCATGATGAAACCTCAGTGTTCTTCAGATGAAACAAAATGACAGTGTGCCCATGGGGATTATCACATGAATAAAATTGTGGTAGAAACTGAGGACCATTTCCTCAAAAATTCATTTATGAAGACCAACTCCTGGTGGACCAAGAAAGGACTTTCTTCCTAAGTTTTTAAGTGAGAGGGATGAAAACTTTTGTCTGATCGCCAAGCTCCTCTTTCAGATGATGATTTCTTATTGGAACTCCATCTGGCTGACTGGAGGGCCAAAAGCAGCCTCTGAAATACTCTTGGAAAATATTACGTGGTTTAAAGCTGTTTTTTACCGGTGGATCCTCAAGCTTCACATTCTGTCTTGAGCCTGTGAAAGTTGCAGCATTGGATCTTATTAGACATCCCACGGAAAGTGAAACTGCCTCAGTCAGTTATTTGTTGCAGTCTTATTTTTCTGAAGAAATCTTTGCGAGAGGAGACATCAGATCCTTTCTGGGTTACATTTTCAGTAATTTAAAAAGCAGTATACAGCAGATCCTCAAGTAATTTGTTTTTGTTTTTTTTGTTTTGTTTTTTTAACTTATGTGTGTATCTCTGGGAGGAAACACATGTTTCTCCTCACGGTCGAGTCCTGGAAGTTGCAGTTTAAATTTGATGAAGTGTTTTATTCCCCCAGATAAAAACAAATAAATAAAAAATTAGATTTAAATGCATTTCTTGATGAGGAAAGTCAGGAATCCTCCTAATTAAGACATTTCTTAGAAAGGTAAAATTTTTATCTAGGAGCATAAAACACTTCATCAGTTTTAAAGCCACATCTGCAAGGACTGGATCAAGAGCAGAAACAGGCATTTTTCTTCATTCTGGCTGGTCTGTGAGTTTAAGACTTTTAACAACAGTTTTAAAAATAGTTAAACCCAGTTAGAAACACTTGCGATATAATAGGGATAAGAGTGCCCTCCCTCCCTCTGTTTTTAATCTGGTTCTCTTGATGGGATAAACTAGAAGGTTGAATTGGTAACTGGATTATTGCCTCATAAAACAGCATGAGGTTACTATTATCCTTTAATTTTATATCTTTATTAGGGAGTAAGGCTGGTCTTATTTAAATCATTGACTTCTCTAATGGTTTTTCCCCTCTTTTACAAATTTATAAAACTAAACCCTAAAGGATTTGGTCTAAGTGCAATTGGCATAACTGCCATTATAAAAATCATTGTGTTAGCAGTTGGTTATAATCAGCCACGTGAACTGGGCTCAAAATGTAACAGGATTTAGCTGTTGATAGGTATAATACTGATAAAATATTAAATCTGAATTTTGTTTTAAAAAGCTCAATTTCCAGTAAGACTACTGAAATTTTTCAGGCAGTGTGAAGATGAACAACAGAGCCCTAGAAACTGTGATGAATTTAGCATGTTCATGCAAAGGATACCTTTAATAAATTGGAATCTTTGCCTTGTGATTCAGTAAAGTAAGTTCAAAATTTTTTGAAGGTTGGTCTTTTTTAGAAGATGGCTAACACAAGTGGCATATGTAATGATCCGTGCCACTGGAGACATCCTAAATTTTGGCACACAACACACATATCGTCAGTGAGTTGTGGGCAGTTCTTAATAGTAAAACTCCTATTGGACTTACATAATCAGGATGTATTTAAAATATTGATACACTTTATTTTTTAAGGAAAAATGTGTCACCCATCTGTTTATTTCAGTGTGCTTTGGTTAAGGGCATGAACAATATGGAAAGAAACATCAGTATGGATCTGTCTGTTATGGTATGGCTCTATAGTGAAGTTGTAGTTGAGTTTCACATGGAAAGTGTCACCTTCAATGACTGACAGACAGAATTACAGCATTTAATATTTGAATGCAAGCCAGGCACTGACTTTCAGTCAGTAAACTTAGAAACTAGTCAAACAATTTGTTCAGTATCTTTTATTTTAATACTGAGTGACTGTTTCTTTGTGCTTACAATCTTACTTATGCAATAACATGCTCACACTTCAAAATTTTAATTAAATTCAAGCAGATTTTGTGTTTTAATTATGAATAGAATATTTTAGGATCAGTTGTGAAAATTTATCTTTGTGTTTGTATCCTGCATCGTTTGGCAGGGCTGCTACAGGAAATGCCATGTAGAACTGCTTTCTCTCAAAATACCCATTGTTCTTGGTAGGCTCCTCTCTGAAATTTGCCTATAATGGGTATTTTAAAGAAGCCTTTCAATTCTCATTTTGTCTCCACCGGACAAAGGGTGCAGAAGATTTCTATGGATACTAAGGTGCGTGCTCCACATTGGCAGAAAACTCACAGGGAGTACTTACTGTCTTGGATCCCTCTGGAATTGAATGGAGACTGAAGCCATTTTGAAAACCAGGAATTATTTTCAGCTTTCTGATAAAATGAAATATATGCCATGTGATTTACTTGCAGTTGGTCTCTTTCGTATGTAACATCATGGCAAAAATTAATGAAATGCAAACAAGAATCTTTTTGTAGCTTAGACAAGAGAGAAGGAAGACATGAGGATATATTATAATGGTAGGAAAAGTCCAGATGAGACTGTAAAGAAAATACGCTGGGCCTGTAGTATAAACATGTATGGTCTAGGAAATATTTAATACAAAAACCAAGGAAATTTTGGGAGTTACATTTTGGAGAGTAAACGGAGATATGGCAAGTAAATGACGCTAACTTGCATAACTCCAAAGTGGATCTTCTGAGAATGGAGATTAATATAATTGTGTGACTTTAAGATTACTGTAATCATTTGAATGCAGAACTCTTTAAAAATAGAGTTTTCCTATTGAAGATCTCAGTATTTGATGAGAGTGATTCACCCTATGAGAGAAGGTATAGACATAACAGGTAATTAGGACAATGTCTGTCATTTAGCACTTTGTAGGGAGCTGCTTGTTATAAACCACTTTGTGTATTTTATTTAATCCTAAAGGAATTTAATGGACCTTAGAGAAGGGATTTCATGCTGATAATTGCATAATAACCCTTTTATGCCAGACACTTAATGACTAAGAGGTTATCATTAAATGTGTATTAAGCAGTTTTGTTCGACGTTCCATAATTGTCTTTCTAATGTGGTCTCCCAAGGGTTCTCTTTGGTTGTCTTGTTAAACAGCTGCCTATATTAAATATTTTAGGTTTTTATTGGTTTATTTTCATAACTATTTTCTTCTTACAGGAGTTGAATAATTATTATGTAATAAACTGTGTTCCTTTTTCTGTTGGTGTATTTTAGATAGTTTCCCAAAATAATACGGGAGGTGTGTTGAAACATTTTATATGAAATCAGGCGTCCTAGTAGTCAATAGGAACTTTGCTAAATGTTTTAGTGAAACTACAGCCTCAGTTAGACTGTTTGTTTATTGCAGATTTGCCTGAGGGGTGAGGACCATTGACTAACATGTTAATTTTTCTCTTCTTTTTAGTTTAGACTATTGAGCTGTAAATTGAAGAGAAGGTAATTTCTGCTTGTAGTGGAAAGGAAAGGTGAATAACCTCCATGGATGACTCTCAGGATCTAAGTGAACAGTCAGTAAGTACAAATGTTGCTGAATTGAATGGGAAAAATTGAATTCTGTTCAAGTTGTGTTTGAAGGGGTTTTACTTCACACTTGAGGATTACAGTAAGATCTGAGGAAAGCTTCTGAGCTTCTGGATTCAAACCTTTTCTTAGTTCATACATGAAATGAGTGTTTTTAATATTTTTTACCTGTTTAAAGGTAGAAGATTATAGTTATATAGGATTGAGATATAGAGAGATATTGATATATATATTGAGAACTAGAATTGTTGGAGGGCTGATGAATACAGTTAAGGTACGCCAGAAGAATAAAATGTTAAAAACTTGCACAATGGTATACCTTATTCAAATAATGATATCAAAATGTATATTTATAGTGGTCTGTCAATTTTACCAAATCAAGAGTTACCAGAAATGCAAACAAGAAATTTCAGACAGTCAAACTGTGGCAGACGACGTACATTAATTGTTTCAGGACTTTCTTTGATTTCAAGGAGATTGTGAGAAGAGAATTGTCAGTGTCTCTCTATCCCATGTCAAAGGGAGATTCCTCTTGTCATTGATGAAATAGCTGGGAAAAATGGAGTGGACGTTACTTCTTTTTGCTTTCTAATTTTTCCTTTCCTTCAGGGATGTGGTCTCCAGACTTCTTTACCATCAGGCTGCAGTTCTGAGGAGGCAGAACGCTCTGATCGAATTTAAAGTTGGCTGGGCTTGCCATCCAAAGTATTGGCTTTGTTTTTAGCATCTTAATTTCTAGTGATCACATTGCTGGCAAATTTTGCAAGTACCATGATCTCCATGGGTCTCAGCTTGGGCTCAGTGTATTAAAGATCAGTAAAGAGTTTTAATATATTTCTGTTTCTCACATGCTGAAAGAAGTTGTCTGTGTAATAAACTAATTTTATTTTTTTTTTATTTTATTTTTTATATTGTAGACTTTTATTAGTAACACAAGTGTAAGGAACCGAGAAGAGCTTGCATGTCAGTAATTTACTTTAATAAGGAGTACTTTGTTCCTGGCTGGATAGTTCCTGTCTGAGACTTTATCTTGGACTAGAGTTTTACTGATGATTTTGAATGGTACAGAACTAGATAGCCTTAACAGTGTCTTGAGTTGCCATGGTGGCACTACTTAGGACAGCTGTACGTATTTATGTATTTAAATTGTTCCCACCCAAAACTTTAGAGCATGTAAAAGCTACATGGCTTCATAATTTGATCAAGTTTTATAAAAGTCATAAACGATTAAGCCGTAGTTCTCTCATAGTCTATGAAAAAATTATTCTGCGCAGTATACATAGCAAGGTTATTGATAGAAAGTAGGCGAGCCAGTTTAGCTTAGTGCAAAAATGTGTTTTCATAGTAGTTAAAATGCTTTTCACCACAGGATGCCTGATAAATGCATACTTTAGTACCCATTTTACTACCTTATCATAGTCTTAATTTCTGCAGTATTTTTCATAGTTACTACATAGCTCTGTGCTAATATGTGAAGATTGTCTTGAAGATTCCAAACTGAGGTGAAATCCGTGCCATGTTGCATGTGGAGATAGGGTTTGCTGTCCTTAATGCTATTGCTAGAGTCACAGAAAACTGGGATTTGAGACAAGGGTTTATTCTTCTTACTCTTTGCTGAACAGTGGCAGAACTTCAACGTAATGACGGGGAAAAGTCCCATTTCATCACTCCATTCAGTTATGCGCTCAGACTAAGATCTCATCAAGATGTTGGGCACTATCCTGGGAAAAGGAATTGTGATGTGAGGCTCACCTGCCTAGAGCAGATACTGAACCTTCATTTCCCCGCTTGAAAAGCCCTTTCACTATTACACAATGGTTAAAGTCCTCTCACAGCCAATTTTTTTAAAAGCAGATAGCGGTTTTGGCTTAGTTCTTTAAAAGCTGCAGGGGAGGACTGTGGGCTAGAGATCCTAGGTAGAAGGGGGCATTCTCTAGCCAAAGCTTTGGTGATTTCAGCTTTAAGAAAATATCAGATGTATATCCTACACTCCTGCTTTTACTGCCCTGGTGTCTTGTAGTGTTTAATATGTTTTGTACTGGTTAGCTCTAGGCAGTTTCTGCTCATCATGCAGGACTTTTGTTTCTTGACATGCTCAGGGAACCTAGGTACTTCATTCAAGGAAATTCAAGGAGCCCAAGTATCTAGCCACTGCTGTGAGGGTATTAAATAGTGTGAAAAAGCATGAATGCAAGACCTGTGCTCAAACTTGTGCTGGCACCTTGCCTTAAATATTCTAGTCCTTGGTTAATTGAAAGACTGACTGTCTCTGCAAGTGAGATGGGTTAGAAGGTACTTGCTGTTGGATAGTATGTTTGATGGGCAGTTGATTTTTCTGAATAGAGATTCCTTTATTAAATTAATTTCCCTGACCAGTCTGTTAAGAGCCTTTCATCCTTGGGAAGGGAGGCCAGCACATTTATTTGAGTTAGTTAACCAGGTTAATTTTCAAGTTTTATTTTAAAGAAAAGAAATTATGCTAATTTCTGCAAGTAGTTTGTCCTCCTGAAGTATGATGGACTGTAATGTAGCTTTTATTGTGACATTCTTCTCCATAATTCTGAGATCCATACTATTGTTCTACCCTGAGTTTTTGTTTACTCTTGTCTTCTATTCTTTTAAAATACGCTAATAAGAAATACTTGGTTCTATGATTTCTGTCCTTAAACAGACAGTGACTGCATAACCACATGCTACTTCAGAAATCTAAGTGCACCCCTGTTCTCTGAGACTCTAAAGAATTGCCTTTGACTGAATTGAGCAGCTGCTGTGTTTTCTGAGATGCCAGCTTGATTAGATGTAATATATACACCATTTATTGCTTTTTCCTTATTTTTATTTGTAGTAATTTCCTTACCCCTTTTACATTTTAAGTCCTTACATGCTGACTGATCAGAAGTCAGTCTCCTTGCCTGCTTGTCATCCCGTAGGGCCTCTGTGCCAAGAAATCTGTTGTGCTCGCTTTCCTTTGCCTTCTTTCTCCCAGTCCCATGTGGCAGAGGTGGGGAAATCGAATCTTAATTTATATCGTACAGTGATAGAAAGAGTCAGAATCAGAGTAGAGTTTGTTATACTTTGATTTTCCTGTGTTTACACACAACTGGGTAGTCAAATAGCTGTATCTTGAAGATCAGCAGGAAAATGATGCAGGTTACTGCCTGATACACAGGGGAGCTGGGATCCATCAGGTACAGTTGAGATACAGTGGATTCCTGCAGCTGACATGGAGCAGGCTGGTCTGGAGCTGATCATAGTACTGTACTTCTGGTGCAGATGCATGTCCTAAAAAGCTCACAACTGTCTTTTTTTTTTTTTTTTTTTTTTTTTTTTTATGATTTCTTTTGTGCTAAGACATTNGATGCAGAATATGCTCATGCATCCACACATGGAAAGGAAATCTTCTGTTCATTGATAGAAAGCTTCAGTTTATAGTATTCTGAAAGAAAAAGAAGGAAGTAGTAAGACATATTTCACGGACAGAAGAAGATACCCAAATGGTCCTTTTTATGTTCTAATGTTATGTCTGTCACCATGTGCAGGCTGCTTCTTACCAAGTAAAAGAATACTTAAGCCATAAAAATTGTTTTTACACAGGGAGGTGTAGCTAGGTAAAAATGTTGTTTTAGTAGTTGTGATTGCCATAGACTTTATACACAGAAAATAAAAAAAATATACAAGGTATAATAAAACACGTTCTATTTTATGTTGCTATGATTGCTATCCTTCAAAATAAATATTCTGATTGTTACTAAATTGTAACTAGAAATACTTTATTCAAAGAGACGTGTTAAAAATTCCTCTACTTAGTTTTGAAATGGGAAACTTTAGAAATGTATTTATGGAAAATCTAGTAACCGGAGGCAATTTTTTTTTAAGACTGGACAATTTTTTTTAAAGAGTGGTCTTGGAGATGTTTAATAAAGTGATAAATGTTGTGCCTTGGTATAGCAAAGACACGTATGATTTCAAGAACTACAGTTTTACACTCGGATTTTGAGAACTACAGTTTTACACTGTTCATTGTATCTTCTTCTAATTGTTATTTGCTGTTCAATCTATATTAGTGAAGACACATAATTTGGCCGCTAATTTGCTAGTTTAGGGTTTCAAAGGGCCTTATTAGAAAGCGGTGTAATTTCATCCCCTGATCCTTTTATATAACAGTGTGCATATTTAGATTGCTTCATTTTAACTTAGAATTAAACAATAGATTGCAAGGCTGTAGGACAAGACACTAGCAGATGTGAGGCTAAACCTGAATAAACAGATTTTCATTTTTATGACATTTGGACAATCATCCCCATTGTGCTCTGGGTAAGTTATTTATTTTTCATCAGATTATACAGACTATCGTATCTGTTACTTGCATTTCTACCTTAATTGCAGCTGGGCAATCCCTGGCAACTTTTCTGGACCATGTTGTTTCCCCATTTTTATTTTGTGAATGTGTGAAGGTGTCAGATGTGATCCCCTTGCAGATCAATTTTCAGCTGTAGCTACTTCTCTGTTGTGCAAGTCCTGTGTCTCCATCATTTAGTCTTCCCTGCTCTGAGTTGGGCAGTGTGCTTGTACCCTGAGAACTTCAACTGAAGCTCATTTCAATAAAACAAAGTATAGTTTTAAATCTTCTATTGAGTTTTAAATGTCATTCAAATTTTAAAAGACTGTTCTGTACCACACTATAGGATGTTGTGATTCTTATCTCTGTGCTATCAATATTTGCAGGACTTGGAATATTACAGGCAATTCATCTTGACAAATTAGTGATGTTGGTTGAGGGAGTCTTCTGGAAGTTATCTAGTCTAGCTTCTGGTCATGAAATGCTGGCAGTATGCACATATATTTTACTGTTATGAAAGCAAAGAACTATATTAAATATCAGTAAGCAAGTACCTTCTGGAGATTTAGCAAGCAAAAATTAGTTGCCTTAATGAGTGAATATTTGCCTTTAAATAAAAGCAATTATTGAAGAAAAATGATATAACCTTAAGTCAGCTGAAGTAAAAGATAGCCAAGTCTTTTCCAAGGTATATTTCAGAGAATTTTTGAGAGGTTTTATTACTCCATTTCTAAAGACACCGTAAGTGGCACAGAGAGGTGAATGCAAAATGAAAGTATAGTAATTTTCTTAGGAGAATGACTATACATCAGCTTAGGCTTCTGATTTTGACAGCGTCCAGGTTATGTTAACATGTCCAGTAATACTTTCCTCTTCAGTAAAAAGGGGTTGGAGTTTTGTAGTGCACACAAAATATTTGACAATATGACAGTGAATCGATGTTCTCTAGCCTTTTCATTTTGTAAGGTTAAAAGCCTAGTGCTTTCATTTCTATTAAATGACTATGTCTACATTTTTGCTTGAAAAGTATGGATTACACTGAATGTACATTTGGTCTGTACTCATTTGATTATTGTAAAAAGTCCAGATGCAGCAGTGTGCTGAAGAATATGTGGGACTTAAGGGATATGATTAAGCCCACTGAAATCAATGGGTTTTCTCATGTGCTTTAAGTTAGGTATGTGCTTAAATACTTTTCTGGAAAAGACTTGGAAATCCAGTACAAAATAAAAGCAATAATGTCAGAAATATTTTATTAGCAAATACTACTGAATGATTTGTGGCTGCAGCTAATATTTGTTCAGCATCATATAACAGTCATGGTTTCTTTCTTCTCCCTGTAGTAACTTTTCTCTGAGCTTTGACTCAGTATCTGACTGGTTGACTTGCAAGTCAGTTCCCATTAAAAAAGAGAAGAATGACAGGGAGAAGTGTTACATTTTTAAATACTAAAATGACACTAGGTGAAGAATCTAATTTCTTATTTTATAAAGTATGTCTTAAACACATCAAGCACATGGAGACTCATTAAACCACAGTCACATCCATGTTCTCTTTTATATTAGGTTAAATCTCTACCAGCTTAAAGGAGGAAAAGTGTTGAAACATTGTGGCTACAGTGAATGAAAATAGTTTTGCCATAATATAATTTAAGGCAGAACTTGTCCCAGAGGATCCCATTGAAGAAGCAATGCAAAACTTGTGTTGCTTATTTTATTATTTATTAATTAGTTAAAAAAAAATAATTGTTTAAGATTGGTTCATCCATGTTCCTGAAAGCAACACCTGATGACAGATGAGAATATTGTTGCTGTAGCATGATTTGCAGCCTGTCAGCACTTGGACCTCAGCCGTGATCATGCTTTAGTCCAAGAGGTCCACTAACCCAAATATGAAGCAGCATTGTAGCTGAGAGAGAGGAGTTTTGTGCTGGAGTGTTATACTTATAAAGGCAAGTTCTAGGCGAGAAACTAAGTTTACTTCAGCCCAAGACCAGAGCTGACTGAACAAGCCTGTTCTTAAATGTGGCAACAGACCTAGTTTATCATATTTCTGTCTATATACATTAACTGCATCCTGACACTTAATGATATTTAAGGCAAAAGAAAACCAGAATGTTGTTGAACAGAGGCACTAATAAGCTGAGTGTCATTTGTCAACTAACAACAGGACTGAGAAGTACTCTGAAAAGATCCATAATCCCATAGTGTTTAAAAATCTGTACCTGAAATTGAAGGGTCTTTATAGAAAATTTACTTACCCTGAAAAACCTACACCAACTGTAGTAAAATTTTTGTGTTTCAGTAGACTCAAGAGGTTTTCCTATTTTTCAGGTACATTGCCTAAAGCAAATAAAAAGAGAGCAGGAAAAAAAAAAAAAAAAGAAGTAAAAAATGTCTAATGGTCTGCACAGGTGCCTTTGGATCAGCCTGAGTCTCAAATGCAGTAGGACTTGCTGGCTGATGCAAGTGTGTTCTTTTACTAACAGCAGTAGAAGATAGAGCTGTATCTAGACAATAGAGAAGACATTTTTTTCTGTGTTTGAAGCTGATCAAGATTCTAATCTGAAAAGTTTAATATACTTTGCTGGAGTGAATGAAAAAGCTATACGTAGATATCTGAACAATTGTGTGGTCAGATGTTCTTTACAACATGAATTGTCACTGGTGTGCACTGGAAAAAAACAAATTTTTACGATAAAGAACAGTGTTACAATAATATTTTTTGTAATTGTTTAACAGAAATAAAAATAGCTGTTTAACAATGCCCAAAATACTATGGTATTATGTATATATTATCAATGTAATAATTTTAGTGTACTCAATATGCTATGTCTGCTGATTGATTTCTGAAAGAAGTTTATAACATACAACTTTCCAATATGAATTGACATGCTTTTTTAATACTAATGGAGAATATGTAGGGGGTTTACTTTTTTCCCTGTGAAAACACCTGCTGAAGTTAGAATTTGTTAGCATCAAAAGGAATAGAATCTGCTGTGAAACAGATTTCAACGCGGAACTAAACATGTTGTTTTTATCCTTGAGATCTTTCACGCATCCTGCTCAGAGTCATTGCTAAGCTTGGATGTATGGAGGTTAGCATTCTTATCCATATTTTTAGTGTGCTCTTTGCTCTACAGCTGACTAGCAGGTAAGGTACAGGGAATGTACCTGGGAGGTTCAGAGAGCCTGGAAGAAAGGTGCATTTTGATCCCTAATGCTTCTTTGGTTCCTTCTCTTGCTCTGCCTCCCATCCTCAATCCTGACAGGCTCTGGTCTGGAAGATACTGGATATAAAATTTTCAAAGTACATGTGCTATCATTTGATAAGGTAACGAAGAGCTGAGAAGTTACATCTGAAACTTAGGTTAAACATTAAGGAATAAATCTTAGCAAACTGACCCTGATTGTTGCTTTTTAGGATTTTTTTTTTTTTTATAGTGCAAATCTTTTATTTGTTTGTAATTCTGTGATACTGTATTTGGCTTTAAATTTTTTGCCTTAAGTTCTGGGCCACATGAAATCTTCATTTATGTCATTCGGTGAAAGTGTACAAGGGAGCAAGCTAAAGCAAAGCTCACTTCTGATATGAAGAAAATTGGTTTTCTTATTTCAGTTAGCAATGCTGTTAAAAAATCAGCAGAGATTTTCAAGTTTCAGTCTGCCGTGCAGTCATCTTCCCTGTGTGACTGCTCGTGGCCTTGTAGTGAAATGTGTTGGGGTGCCACCTGAGCACATTTGAGATTTACATGTTAAACACCTACAGCTTGGTAACCTCATGTTGCTGGTCACAGCAGTATAGATGCTAAATTCCTTCTTTAAAAAAAGTCAAACTCTGATTGTAGTTCAGAAGCCAACAGTGAATAATGTGTGCTTAAACCATTTTTAGGAATTCTTTTTACTGACTGAGTAAATAGGATTTGTGTATTTATCAGCCCAGGTAGGACTGCGTGTAAGAAAAAACTTTTTCATGAAATGGTGATCCTCATAGTGGCTCTTGAGCAGTTAGAAAAAACTCTAATTGCTCTAATTGCACCAATTGAAAGATTTTTGTGCTACTGCTAAAATTCTTTCAGGGGCTTGTGCCTTCAGTGCAACATGTTGCTTCCCAGCAGTTCAGGCATTTGCTTAAGTGGAATGGGCTGTCCTTCCCTCTCCTCCTTTTTAGCTTGCTTTCTTTCAGATATGAAGTAAATTTGATAGTATGACAGTTTTTGAAACAATGGAGTTAAAATATTTCTACAATGAAATCTGTGGAGTATTTATATCCTTTCAGGTAGGTTTTGCCATCAGAGGGAGCAGTGTGTTCTATACGTCACAGAGCTAACTCTCTTGTTATCATGTGCTTTATATCAACCACTATTAATTGCATTTATTTACACAGCCTGGCAGGTATTGACCTTGAGGGATCTTGAGTCATTATGTGCTTCCCCTGCTTTACCTGCTGGTCCCCGTGGATGGTTGCAGGATGATTTTAATCTCACTCATTTCAGGAAGCAGACTTTCAGCCTTCACTGTGCTCAACACAAGGTTCTCTGTTCTCAGGGATGTGCAGGAGATAACAAGAGTGAATGCTGTGTACTGTCAATTTGATCCTATACGTAGAGATCTCACTGTCTAGGAGCTTGAATCCAACCAGTTTCCCTTTATACACATATAATCAGTTTCTTATATACTGAGTCCTACATTGAACACCTGGTTATCATCTTCCATGGTGTATTTATTATCTGCTTTTCAAGTGATTAATTACTCAGACTAAGTTGATGTTCTAGTCATTAGCACATTCACGTGTTCTGTTTATGCTAATTAATCTTAAGAGCTGTATTTGTTTAATTTTTTCTCTGTATATTCTCTTCCATGTAGTGATTGTGATTCTTGTAGAGGTACTAGAGCTTGGATGGGCTAGGGACATCCGGACATCCTGCTCTTTATCCTGTTATCTAACTGCTTGTCTACTGTGTTCTCAAAATCATTGGCCAAGTTAAATAGTGTTGATGAATTTTCATGGCTTTTTAGTGCTTCATTATAAAAGTAAGGATTAACCTGTAGCCTCTGTAATGTGACACCTGTCTCTAGAAGATTCATAAAAATGAAACTAAGGTTATCCCCTTTTTCCATAGCTTTGAAGGTGCAAGAGGCCCTCATATCATCAGTTTATTATTTCAAATAGGATATATTTATGTGTTTGTTAATAAACATAGTAAATGATGATTTAAACCATATTCTTCAGGACATCACAAGTGAAAATCATAGGTTTCCAAGGAGTTGATACCATACTGAATCTTGAGCTCGTCTTGGTTTCAGTCAAGGAATCCACAGTTAATTAATTGAAGGAAATGTTACATTTTTCTTGGAAGATGCTCAATTTAATCTGGAGATAACTACGAAATGACATCAGCACTAGAGGAAATAGACCTTTTAGGACCAAGGACAGTTATATAATGCATCATTCGTTGATTGTTCATAAACTCTTCAGTTCTCTCTTGTTAGTACTAGAGTTCAATAGCACTTAATTTTGGCAAAAGCAAACACATACTGATAAGATTTCCATAAAGAGTCAACATTGGCCTGAGTTTTCCAGGTTGAAATAGTATTTGATTTTAATTTAAACCGGGTAGAATTGTCTACCATTTTGAGAAACTTATCCTGAACTATTTACTGAAAATTTCTAGGTTCATATAATTCAAACTGTTTTTTAGAATATGCCTATGGTAGCAAATGTATTACAGTAATAATAGTACACTTCAGCTGCTTTTCTAATGCTGTTGGATATCTTCTGTTTTAGGCATTAACCTTGTAAAGAGTTCTGTTGAATATCCTAGTGTTGAGTTGTGATAAGTAAGACTCTGAATAGTTGCCTATCAGGACATCCTGTCAAATATAATCAGGTTTGAAGAAGTGACTTATTTTTCTGTGGTTGATAGATTTGGAAAGTTTACAGGCTTGCTTTGTATTTTTGTCTAAATGCCTGTGTATTGATAAAAGAAGACTTACAATTATTTAGAATATTGGCATTTTACACATTCCATGGCCATGCAGTTAACCTGTTGATGTTTCTTTTTTTTATGTCTACAAAAATTGAATGTATGTAGAGAGCCTAATCCCAACGTAATTATTGCTGTGTCATGAAGCTGTAAAATTCACTGGTTCTTGAAAACCATTCTGTACGGTGTCAGACAGAGCTACTGTGCGAAGAGCTTATGTTAGCACAAAAAGACAGGAGAAAAAGAGGTGTGTTTAGATTGTACTAATTGCTACCTTCATCTTCTGTGGTGTATGGGAAATTTTGTACTTTGCCAGACAAGGAAATCTTGGTGTGGTCTATATGCTAAAATACGTGAGGGTAAAAAGCAAATTATAGTAGTCAGGGGGCTTGTACTACATATTCCTTTATGGATGAATGAATTTCTCATGTTTATTAATAACCTCTTGTGCATCAAAATTTTATGTCTAAATGTACTTCCATTTATAACTGATCTTGCAATAATAGTCCATTGGTGCTGCGGATATGACCTGATTGTGGATCAGCAAATCATGCTGCAAAATTCACCTATTTTATCTGTAAGAGTATGGGGCTAATGAGTAACTGTGATAATCCCAGGGGCAGAGCTTTATTCTTTGCCATCTAGGTTGACCTAAGATGACTTGCATTGAAGAGGAAGGATGCCAGCTGCTTGTAAAAGGCCTGGAGTGTGGCTTCTTTAAAATCACCAGTTACAGAAATCTGCCTGGCAAGTCCTAAGAGCAGGAGCTTAACTAGTAGCTGTCCTCCTCTGATTTCCAACAGTCTAAAGGGACACTCTTGAGGCCTTTAGAGAATATGGGATGCAGTGCCTAACCAGGAACAATGTAGTATTTCAAAACACCTGAAATTTTCAGTTGAGTACCTAACACTGCTCAAAAATTATACTTACTGATAGCATAGTTTCATGAAAAAAAAAAAAAAGGAGAGAAAATAGGAACATTCAGTATCCAGTCTAATCAAGAGGGTATTTTTAAAGTATCCATCATAAACACACTATAAAACTTAAAGGGGAAAAAAAAAAAAAAAAGAAAAAAAGCCAACACAGCTGATAAATCCCACTGGAAATCTCTCCTTTATTACTCTCTGGAAATGGACATTTTCCTGTTTGGAGTTTGAATCTTTATTGCCATTAATAGTAGAGAGTATCCTTCCATAAGACTTTCTTTGTCTTCTTCCATTTGAGCCACTCCCTGGGTAGCCAGAGGAGAAAAATACAATAACTTTTATTCTTTTAGCATTTTAAGCTATTGTTCAAGCGAAGAGGCTGAGTTTGTGAGTTTTGACTGTGCGTGTTTTGCATGGTTTCCTTTCTATCCCTGTGCAGCTCTCGTTACCTGGCCCCTTGGAATAGAAGGATTTAGCTGGAGCCATCACTGCTTAAGCATGATAATTCTAAAATTCTTTCTAGGCAAGACTGTCTTGTAACTCTTAGCTGAAATAAAAAAACATCAACAAGGTTGTTTATTTACTGAAATACAACGACAGCTTTGAATCATAACTTTTCCTCACCTACTCTTTGCTAGCAAGGCTCTAAGCAGCAATGGCACATGTTAGTTCCTCTAAAGAGAAGGATTGCAGTGGATAGATCAGAAGCATTGTCTGAAGTGCAGAAGAATGACACTGGCATTAACAGTTTTATGTGGAGTGTTTTTCTCAAAATATAGGAAGTGTCTAAAGTGTTGTCCATACCCCCATTTGTGTATAAATACTCCATACATTGGACTGTTGAGATGCAGTGTTGTTTCTTTATGAATTACATTGAGACATAGAACATGGTTAAGTTTCATAGGTGAAAAGCGAACCCTTTTCTCTGTTTATTTTAATATATAATACTCATACTATCTGTAATACCCAGCTGAGTTCTTTTGAAAGATTTACATTTTCAATGAGGGAATTTTCAATGAAGAGTATACATAGGAATGTATAGGTTATGGGTGATTTTCCTGCAAATTTTTAATGATGAAAGAGAGCAAAAAATGCAAAATAGCAACCACGGGTTAAAAGAGTAATCAAATGTGTAAGTGATGACTGTGAGTATACTTTGACCAAGTATATATAGTAATGTAGAAATGTGAAATGCAGCATGGTTGCCTGCTGCATTGAATAATATAGACAAGGCTCCTTGGCTGTTCGTTTCATTAAGCCTCTATGTTTAGTTTTCATTTTTTTTATATACTTTTCAGTGCTGCTGCTGTAACAAAACATCAAAGTGCCATGACTGAGTACTTCTTCAAAAATGAAGTAAATATTTTCTAGGCAAGGCTCATGGAACATCCTCTGATGTTTGGAGCTAACCTGGTCTGTTCCAAGTATTCACTCATCCTTTACTACGTGTTGCTGAGAATGACAGAATCAGTTCTTGCTATTCTGCTGCTGCTGCTCAGTGGTGGCCTTTGAGCTTTATGCTAACAAAATTTTATCTCAGATGATCAGACCATTATAAAAGTCTTGAAGATCATTAGGGACACAGACATATTAGACTGTGCGGAGAATATTAGACTCTGCAGCTGCTTTATTTTAATTTTTTTTTTTTCCTATCCTTCCTTGTAATTTATTAGATTCCTCACTTCCATGGTTGTGTAGTTGCCCTTGAATTTTAGGTTTGGAAAATGGTCTTTAACAGATGCCACAGCAGGCAGCAAAGGTTTGTGTGTTTATCTGTAAAAATAAGATTTTTTTTTTTTTTCTTTTTTACAATGATGATGAAGAACTCTACAGTTATCTTGTCTCTATTATGACTGCTGCTAGAGATGAGGCCTTTGCATTTGGCTACATAAAGAGGTTACTGTTATGTCAAGACCAAAATCATGTTTCTGCCATTGTCTTCCCTTTCTTGGTCTACAGTAAGCTCAGTCCAGCTGGGAAAAAAGACTAAGTTGCCTTCTTCTCTATAAATGTTAGTAAAAACACCTGATAAGTTGATATGTGTGACTTTTCTGCTTTTCCAGAAGAAAATGCCTCTGTTTAAGTTTGAGAAACCCAGTGAGTGAATTACTCAAGGTCAAACTAAGGTATACTTTTGAGTTTGACATCTATGAGTTCCACTGAAACTTGGCTTTGTTCCCAGGGCTTCCCTGGGAATCACACTCCGTTTGACATCATACTGTACATACTGTCAGGTTATAATGCCCTGTGAATCATGAACTTAATGTCAGTTTAAAGGGGAGAAATGGAGAAAAGATTCATCTTAGAAATAAAGAGAAATTATAGCTGCCTTGCAAATGAAAAGAAAATGATGGACTAAATCATTCTCTCATTTCTGGAGCTGACAAGATTGCATTAATAAGAAGCGAATACTGAAAATGGAATAAAGTGGAATGAAGGTATTGTACAGTGTGTATCTGGCACTGTTTTCCACTGAAAGGAAATATAACTGGGTAGATGCCATGTGGGCTTGCAACCATCCTTCAGCTTTTTTGTGCTTGTTGTACTTTTCTTCGTCGCTTGAAGGAAGCTACTAATTATGCATTATTTTAATGGCAGAATGTACTAGAACACGAGAGAATTTCTGTGCTTGCTCTACCCAGTACCCACACAAGTGACGTGTAGCAAAGGAGATGTGCCTTTTTGGTGCAGAGAAATATAAATCACTATGGCACAACTAGCATTAAAGGGTTCTAGTCGAGGTGATATAATGAGAAAGCATGGGAAGTACTGTGTCTAGTCCAGTTAAGCATCTTTGTGTCCCCGTCTACCTTAAGATGATAAAATAAAGTCATGTACTTAGAAGAAAAAATTAGTAATGCAGTTAGGTGAGTGAAGAATGTTGCTTTTTTTTTTTTTTTTTCATTCAGTACAAGCTCACTTTGCTTGAAATATATTTGAGTTAATCTTCTGGGAAAAGGCAAAAATTTTCCTAGAATCTGGTTTATGATGAATAGCAGTCTAAGGTTCATTAGTAGTCTCATTGTACGCCTGCATATCCTGGATTCTGTCTCCAGTCGGTGCGTTTTGAAAAACTTCCAACAACTGTCTTAGTACCAAGAGATTTATAGTATAATTCCAGTAGATCATGACATCCATTTTCTGCCCTCATAAACAATAAAGTCCTTGAATTTTGACAGCATTTAGATACTCTAAAGACTTACATTTTGTTCAAAAGCCCAGTCCCCTCTTTTTATAATTATGTATAAATGACCGAGTCTTTATATGTATTGAATATGAGCAAACCAAACAATTCTAGTTAGCAGGAAATGTGAATTAAGTGGGAAGCATAACTTATTATGCCAATAGAGGTCGTCTTGTGACAACAGTGGCCGTCATTATGTATGTAATTGACTATATACTATGAACTATTTTGTACTGCCTAATATGGTATTGTACATTTTAAATCATTAAACTTCTAGATTTTAAAGATCTTCTACTTATGCATTATATACATTTGGAAATAATTGTGTGGTTTTAGTAAGAAATATTATACACAATTTTCTACCATCAAAGACCTCCCCCATTCACATGACACTAGACTCTTTTGAATAGTTGTAGTCATCTTTATTAAAACATTATTACTGTATATATTGAATAGCAGACTAAGTGCCTAAGACCATTATTAATTTTTTGCTTAAGAGTTATTGCTTCCCTGGGACTTCAGTAATTGGCAAACTCTTTTAAGGAAAGAAATCATAGATTAAAATTAGGACCACCACAGTTTTATAGCTGATCCTGCCTTTTCTTGGAGTGATCTGCTCCAGTTACATGTAACTTAATATTGTTTGCTTGTATGGAAGGGAAGAGCTGGCTTGAGGATTAAAACCTTCCTGAATCATATGAAGAAACACTTTTCACACTTGCTGTCAGTGTAAATATTTTTATGTATAAAATTTAGTGGAAATAGTTTGAAGATTTATTTTTTTTTTATGAATCAGTTTAAACATCTGTTATGTCTCCAGCAAAACCTCCAGTATTTAAATACTGGTGTATGTTAATATTTCACATATTGAAGTGTGATAAGCCAGTAAGCATCTACTAATTCAACAGAAAACTCTTGGCTCCCAAAACAAAAAGTAAACAAAGAAATAAAATACATGATCACCAAAACAAACCCTACAGACCATCCACTGTATTCCACTGCAGTGGGATTAATAGGTGTCTGCACTTTAAGTACCAGAGTTTTGTAGTTCATCCTGGAAATGTTTATCATTTGAGCAAATTCAGTCTAAAGATGAGAGAAAGTCTAGCAAATTTTTAAAGATTTGATCAAACTTGTTTGAGTTATAATGGTGCATGTGTGCCCTGCATGTATCTGTAAATTCTTGCTATGTATGTATATCGACTGATATAACGTATGTTATAGAGAATCACGAAGGAAAAATAAAATCCAGCCCAGCTAATTCTGTAGAGTATTTGTAATTGGTATGGCTATAGGAGGTGATGGGTTTTGAGGGCTATGGGAAGAAAAGGTCCCTGATAGAGTATTTCGTCTTTGTACCCAAAGGAGGGGAACTTCTGCATCCTTATTTGACATACTGAAAGCACACAGTAAAGAAACTGTTGTGTGATTGCTTGAGTTTGTAATGTGATATGTGATGCCTTAGAGATCCTTCGGTGATAGTTGCGTGATGAAAACTAAAGCCTTTGGAAACTGTAAGTCAGTCTATGGTAGTGGTGCATTAATTGGTACGCAGAATTTGCAGCCCTCTGCTATTTCTCTGCTACTTATTTGTCATGTTGTTGCAACATGGAAAGAACCTTGCTTCCCTCCCTGAAATACCTCTGCAGCCCTCTTAATATTCTCAGGTTATATACACCTTGCCACTGGATAGGATTGGGTTGACCTGCAGATTCTCAGTTTATGAACAGTGCATAGTTGAAAACCACTCTGATGGTTTAATTGCATGATGTTATTTTTTTTGTAAGTGTAAGTAGAAAATAATATCGTTAGCTTGGCTACATTAGCTTTCAAGATTACTCCACAGAACTACATTTAATAACTCTATAATTGAATTGTACAAAATCCTCTGCATTTTGACAGATCGGCTAATTGTAAAATATGTGAGTAATGTTGTGAGAGTCTGTGTACGTTCTGTTTTGTTAAATCCAAAGTTTAGAGTGGCTGATATTTTAACTAAAGTTTCTGCTGATTTCCAGTGTTAATAAAAATTGCCAAGAAATGAAACTGCAGGTTTTAATTTCATTTTCCTATATTAAAATTATAGGTATATTGCAGTGAGGGAGTTTCCAAATCTAGCCTTTATCTCTTTGACCAAAGCTCTTATGGGCAGTAGAGCACTTTCAAACTTTGTGGTTCTCAATGTGATGTTCTGAATTGTTCTCCTATTATATACTTTTATTAAGCTTAGTATTATTTTTAAATGATAGAAACCCAACATAACTAGGTGAAAATAGTAACCTTTTCTAGTGAAACAGTTACATGAAACAAAATAAGGGGTCTGGTGTTCCCATACATGCACATAATTGCCATTCTTAGGCTTGGTTTTCTTCAGTGCAGAGTGCAGGGTTTTCATGCTGGCTGGTAATCACATGCAGGTATGACAGCATATCAAAACTCAGCATTTTTCAGATTTGCCAGTGGCTCTTAATCCATCTGCCCACTTGTGCCCTCAGTCAGCTTCCTGCTTTGCTCAAAGCAGCTGCTGGGCAGCCTTGCTTGTTGGTGGCCACCTTCTTTTTCAGCTTCAGGTTTCTCATAGAGGGCAGCATTGAATGACAAGGAAAAAAAAAAAATATTTTTTTTTTTTCTCTGCAATGCTGCTAGTAAGAAAGAAGGAATGACCTTGAAGTCATCTTTCCTGTGCATGATTGACATGTGCAGAGTTTTTTCTTTCTTTCTTTCTGTCTTTGTCTGTCTGTCTGTCTTTCTTTTCTGTTTTTGCTGACTCGCAACTAGGAATGTATCAGTAGCTCCAAATCACTGTAATGAACAGCTCTTTGGCCACCTGCCATTTATCCCCACTATGTCAATATGCCTGAAGCTGCTCATCTGCTGGAAAATAAAATAATGCAGAAAGAAAAAGGTGCTTTGCACCTTTCGCAACACATTTTTTTGCAGCAGATTAGGCGTATGAGATACTGAATTGGTCCTAGGATGTGGTTATACTTGGGTCTCCTGTCGACCATGCTGCATTTTACAGCTCTGAGTATGCTTAGCTGTGCCATTTTTTAAGTAGTGCGTCCTATCTTGAAAATACTGTAGTACATAAATGAAAGCTTATGCTATAGAGCTAAGTTCTCAGATAGTTCTACTCATGCATTTTATGTCTGTTGTACCCATTTTCTACGGTACCATGGACCTGATTCAGAAAAGCGTATAAGCATTTGCTTAATTAAGTGCTTTCCTGAATAGGTAAGCTTCTCCGAATTGGGGCCCATAAGAGTAACTGGCATATGGTCTGCAGTCTCCCACCTGGGACATTCTAGGAGTGGATGTTAGAAGACAAACTAGGGTTGGGTTTTTTTTTTTCAGGTTTTCCTTCTTTCTGGAAGGTTCCTGCTGATCAAGATGATTTCAGTTTTTGATAAGGTGTATTTGTCTGTGTGATGAATCAGGCTTTATATTTATGGTATTCATCACTCAAATCCCTTTGTTTTGAATAAATGCAGGTTGTAGTTGAGAGAAAGTATATTTGCATTTCATGTTAGAAAGCTAGATGCCATGGCAGCTGTTAAAGAAATTAAAGGAGTCCTTTCTCTTAATCTGGAAATCCTTTTTGCACGCTTTGGTTTGGATATTTAGTGGAGTTTAGTTTTTAATTTTACAACAAAATTAATTTAGTTATTTTGAAGATCATGTGATCAACTGTCCAAAGTGTGTTCTTTGGCACAGACCCAGATTCCTGTCTCTTTTGGAAGTGTTACAGCTGCAATAAATTTGATTTTACCCTTGATAATTTCTATAATGTGTAGTAATAATGTATTGCTGATTTAGTGTTGTTGCCTTTCTACTGAGGAGAAAAAAAAAAATCACAAGTCACAAAATCACAAATTTTCTTTTATTTACCACACCTAAGTGGTTGTATATACATGAAATTCAAATAGATTTCAAGATTTGTTTGGTGTCTAGTTTTGGGAGGTAGTTCAAATAACATAAACACTGCAGTTTGCATGTTATTTGTCACTTCTGAGAATTCTGGTAGGTTCCAGTGTTTCCTTTGAAATCTCTGTTGAGTATTTAATAGAAAAGAACAGACACGAATAAAAAAACTTTGTCTCTGTATTCATGAAACACAGAATATTCTTTATACTTTGCAACATATCAAAAAGGATTTTTGGATGAGTGGAAAAAAGTTACCTTTTTATTTTGATTAAGTAATATAACTTTTTTTTTTTAAGTTGTTCGGTGGTCTTCTGTGATTACGCTCATTTCGTAGTTGCAACATTTCATCTCTGTGAAGGCTGATAGTACTTGCTGATTGAACATTACCATCTCTGTACTTAGTCTCATTAAAGAACATTTTTGGCAGCTATGATGGAGTATACCCTTCCCCTAGTTAGCAGTTGTTAATGTATGGGTTCAGACACTGCTTTTAAGCCCTGTGGAAAATAGGTTGTTCAAAGGGTTGACACAACCATCAATCCACCTGCCATGCCCAAATACCATCCCTATGTGGTCCCTGAACCTTTCTTTGCATATTTAAATTTATCCCTTGCTAGACACCACCGTTTGTGGCTCATGTACCTGGTACCAAGGAAAAGGCTTTGCATTCCTTCCTTTTCTTGGTATTTCCACCTTTTACCTGTTTTACAGCTTTTCATGAGGAGGCCACTGTAAAGGAGATGGAGATTCCCTATACAAGCTTTGGGGCCTGTGATTCTGTGATGACACTGGAGCAGTAGCCTTGGTTTTGTAACTTAAATCTTGAGGTGCAAGAATTACTGATTATGAAAATGATCACGAGGCACTGTGAATAAACCGAACCAGGAAAAATAATTATTTCCTGTTGGGAAGAAATTTGTAATGAAACGGCAACTCTGCTGCTACTATTTTACCCATTTTTTAAATTTTCCTTTTCTGTAATTAGAAAAATTAGGCAAGAGGCATAAAATGAAACTCTCAAGGGCATCTTTCCTCAGCTGCGCATTCAACCCTGCAGGTTCTGCGAAACAAGAACTTTCCTTTGCTTCATTAGCTGCAAAGGAAGATCCTTCTTTTCTTTGTTGTTCAGAGAACATTTTGAATAATTTAATAAGCACAAGTGATTAAGGCATTAAGAATTAAAGTAGCTTTAGAATCAGACCGTGGTAATGGAGAAGTATTGCCTTAGTTACCAGCTGAGCAAAAAAAAATGAGAAAAGGCCTTACCTATTCACCTAACTCCTGTAAAACTGGCAAGGGTTTGTTGGAAAAAAACTGACTGAAAACCACATTTTTAGGAAAAAAGGTTCCCAAAGAACTGTAGTAGTTCTTGGATTAAATTCTGGGGCTTGCTCTTCTGTAAATTCACTCTTACAAAGTGATACATATTTTTGGCAGTGTATATTTTCCTAAAAGATTCTGAAATAAAAATATTCATCTTTATTTTTTTTAGTCTTTAGATTATCAGTGTCACCCTAACATAGTTCAAACTCTTAAATAATAGTTAAGTTTTTAGATCTCTCATAGAATATTGCTAAATAAGTGACAGATGGCAGAAAGACTGTTGGTGAAAATGTTGGTTTTATTATTCAAGAGATGCAAGAGAAAAATGTATGCTGAGGGAAAAATGCTTACCTCAAAATGTAAATGAGTTATTGTTTCACTTTTTATCCTATTGATGCTGGGCTATCTTTTGCCTGTAAGATGAAACATCAAAACTAGTAAGTATCTTTTAACTTCTTGGCCTGCTGGCCAGCTGAGGTAGTTTATACAATTCTGTGAGGACATAATTTGGTCTAAAAGGATTTCACTTATTTGCTGAATTGATAAATGTCACGAAATTAATTCAAAGCTAGATCAGTAAGAAACCAGTATATATTTTTAATTGGTATTCCTATAACTATATGTAGCATAAGATAAAATTACTTCCAGGAATCCGATCAAAAGCAATTTTAATCCATATCCTTAGTAGATGGAAAGCTCTGAACATAGGTGAAATAAGATTTTCTTTTCTTAAATAGACAGAGGTTTGAGAGCCCAGGACAAAATTACAGAAGCAAATGCTTCTCCTTGCTGCGCCAGTGTTTTTGCTCATCCCCTTCCATCTCTGTCCTTTGGAGTTCATGGATCTGGCAGTAAAGTGGTGGAAAATAGCTGTATATCGCATTTCTCTAAGAGCATTGTTGGATGTAACTGTTGAGCTTGGCTCTCATGCCTCAAAGGGGCTAAAGGCAGGGAATCAGTAACAAAGCAAATTTACTCAGGTGAAGCACCCCAAACTACTGTTGGGGCATCAGCTACTGTTGTCCTCTTCTGACTGGTCCAAGAAATTACTCAGGTGTGGCATCTAAGGTGTGACATTTAATCACAGATGTGACATGTCTCTTCCTTTGCGGTTTTCTGTTTTTAGTATAAAATGATTTCTATGCAAGAAACAGCAGTAATTGCAAATATCTGTTTGAAGACAAGGTGGCTGTGGTCTCCCTAGATTTTCTTCTCACTGCATCTTTGCATACTTTTTGCATATGTTCAGTTACACTAATTTATTGGTAGACAAAGGGCTTTTCCATCAGAAAAACACAAGTATAGATGGAATCAAGAGTGAAGGAGGTATGCGTGCAAGGAAGCAAATTCAGCCCTTCTCCACCTTAGTTTAATGACCAAAGCGTAATTTCTGATACACAGTTACACTAGTGATGTACATCCATTTTTATCCGGAATAAGAGTAGAATTGAGGAAATTAGTAATTGCTGCTCTCTTAAACCACTAGTATATAGTTCTACAGATAGTAGGCAAATTCTACCATTGATATATGCAGGTTCAAATGAATGGGATTAGTGCATTTTGCCATACCTGTGCCACAGTTAAGTTGGGGTGTAAGCATCACTGTGTTTAAAACTCCATGATAATGCCTCCAAATGTCTTCTCATCTTAGTGTAAGGTGATGGTGTTAAATCACCAAAGGGAACTCTGTAATTCTTCAAGAAATTAGGAAGACATTTTGCTGAGCATCTAACTATACATCATGTTTCTCTTTATTTTCCCTACTATGCCTGAGGAAAGCCAGAGGGTGTATAGTCTCTTGAGTACAAAAGAGCTTTGCTAAAGGCTTCTTTAAGAAAGAGAAGAAAGAGTAGCATTTAATCTGCTCACTAGTATATTATGTTAAAGGCAGCCATAAGATGTGAAAAATCACTTATCTGTGCATTATATATATGCCATTACTTTCAGCTGCTCTGTAATAGATTTTTTTTTTTTCTGCCTGGGTTTGCTGTCAACCTGGAATGCCAGTTTTGTTTTGCCTTTTTTTTTTTACCCCGTTGAGTTATATTTTGTTGGGAAAGATTACCTTGTGGAAGAACTGGACATTCCTGCACCATGCAGTGGTGTAAAGTAGGAATACACAGTGGTGTCAATGCTAGTTAGCAGACTGGAAGCATGATGCTGAGCCCAGGCTGGCAAGATATGTGAAAAGGTGGAGTGAGAAACTGGGGACACTAAACAGCAGCTTTAACCACCAGGTAAACAGTGGGGGAAATCCCAGAAAATGTGTCATGATTTTTTTTCTATAAAACTACTAGTAAAATTGTCAATAAAATTATTGAAACCAGAACAGTTAAGACGGATATTTTTCCCCTCTCATTTTTTCAGAGGAATAGAGCCATGGAATTCCAGAAAATAAGAACATATCTGTCTTTTGTCCATGTATTTGTGGGTAGCTTTTTCAGCAGAGAAATTCTAATTTTCGTAACAGGGTACATTTTATACTACTCAAAAGGTGATGGGTTACAAGGACCATAGCTATCTTGAGGAAGGATTTTAAGTAGGGAGGCTTGGTTTTTGGAAAGTTTCTGTAGCTTCTCCAGAAATCACTGATTAATATAGAAAAGCAGTTGAAGAAGTTAGCTTCTATATTATATTCAGATTCTGAATTACAGCATGACATTGTGTATTTTTACCCACATAGCCTACATCCCTTCTGAAAGGATTTATACCAGTTAGCTCTTTGACTGGTTTGTTTAGGATAATCCACACAGATTTGAAAGCAGATCAAAACAACTATTGAAGGAGATGTCTTTTCCTCTTTTCCTCATGCCCTCCCCCTGTCTGGTGGAGAGGAGGGATCTGAGGCAGGTAAGACATTAAGGAAAGGAAATGAGTTTCTTGCTGTAGATGTGTATAACAAGCACTGCTGCTACATCAATAGAGCTTTGTGATAACCCATAGTTTATATGCATGGATATAGTATTGAATCACCCCATAAACTGTATATGTATGCACATATCTAAAGTATAGCTGTTCTAAACTCATTGCAAAATGTTTTTTGTTTTGTTTTTTTTTAATGATGAACTATGAAATAAATAATGTAAGTAAAACCAGGGCTTCATGATAATTAAAATGTAGCTCTAGGAAAAATGATGTTACAACATGCAGTGGAACCATGGGACTGACAAGAATAAACAGCAATTTTCTCTTTCATATTTCAGGTAGTATTTTGTTACTGGAAGCCTAGTCATATGGTGTTGAAAGACTGGCCTATTAATTTGCAGATGGGAAGAGAGGGTTAGAACAGATTTATAGAACAAAAGTGTTTGTAGTCTTTCTACAGTCTGTAGTCCTTAAACATCTAGTCTTTCTGCATTTCTTTAGTCTTTAAAAAGAAATTATATATGAATGCTTTAAAAATTCACACAAATGATCTATGAATTAGAACATTTCATATATATATAAGCATTTTCCTGCATTGCACAGCAGTATTGTAATTTACCTTTTTTAAATTAAAAATAAAGAGGAGCAGTTCTGTATTTTCTACAGTTTGTAAAAGGAACAAAGCAGTATCTGTGATATTTGGAAGAATACCAAAGGTGCACCATTCCATGATGCTCCATGGAGATAAAACAAGAGAGAATAATTGTCAGTCTTATTATAAGACGTTTCCGATTTTCTACAGAAGCAAAATTACAGCATCAAGAATTACAGCTAATAAGCAGGGGGTTTTGAGAAGTACATTTTCAGTGAGATTATGTGGTGAACAAAATGGCCAGCAAATTTATTACCCATAAGCAAGTGCTACCTTGCTTGTTACTGAACTGAAACAGGAACCATGATGTCCTTTCCACAGAGTTTGAATGGTCTGAATGGGTCAGAGAAACCTAAGAGAGGTGCAGCTTCACCATTCAAAGTATTCTGAGTGAGTTCACATAATTTTAATTGAAAGTATCCATAGTAAAGTTTGTCCATCCTGACGAAGAACTTGCATCTTTATTTGGAACAATCTCTGGTGTGAACAGAATACTACTTAAAGTGGGGACTTTGGCTCAGCCTTCTCTCTGTCTGATACATTAAAAGTTTATTTGATGATCTTGAACTTCAAGGTTTGTGGTGCTTTTCATAACTAAACTGTATTTTGGGAAAGCAGTAATATGCTGCAGATTGAGATCAGATTGCTGGCCATTCCTTAGGCAAATGTAGCTGCCTAAAAATAGCACCATTAGCCCACAAATGCGCATATTGGCATTGTGCACTCATAATTCAGCTTCATGGTTTTTTTCATTTTTCCTTATACTTAGTCTTTTTAAAAGTTCTGTGAGGTTTTATGGAATGTAACCTGTCACTGTGAGGTATGGTACACTGGAGAAATATTAAAGAAAATGCCTTTCCACTATTTTAAACCTTTATGTCACTACTTGGTGTCCTCTCTGCTCCTTTTTTTTTTTTTTATTGTTTTGTTTGTTTGGTCTATGGCTTACGAAACACCTTCATTAGCTCTTTCTTTCTGGACTCTTGTAATAGTGCTGATTCACGAGCAGTTGATACTCCATGTTTTTTCTCCATATTTTTGTTTTATTTTGTTTTAGTTTTCTATTAACAAGCAAGAGAAAAATTGCATAGTATGAAAAGGGTAGGGGGAATTACAGTACAGCCAGATTCATCTTCCCCTGCTGCCAGTGACATATCCTCTTTTCGTTCATCTGTCTCCTCTGGCTCTCTTGAGTCTTGAGACACTGAATTTAGAAAGCCAAAGTAATTTTCTGTAAGCCTATCTAAAATATTTTTTTTTTGCAGCTTTCTCAGCTGCTTTGTCATACAAGGAAGAAGTTGCTTGACATACTGATATGTAGGATCCTCACAAGTACTGAAGTTAGAGTTCTTTTTAACAAATTTGAAGCTGACCTCATCTTTTGCCATGCAACACAAAAACATACATATACTTCTGTTTATTCTTGCAAGCGCCTGTGGCATTTTATCTGAATTATATTTCAAGTTGTGTGCCTTGCTTGTGAAAAAATGCTATAAATCTGTTAAATAATATAGCTTTTCAGGTTAGGACTAAAACCTTGTAAATCTGTGTCATCAGCAGCATCTTTTAAAAGATGGCACAAATGGTGACATCTGGGAGCCAATTCATCATTTAATTAAATTATCCTGTAATGAAATCTGCCTTAATGAGATTAATTTTAATTATTAATCAGGAGCTGACATAGGCACAAGGCATCATAAATAATAAATAGAAGCTGTGTCTGCTCTATTTCTAAGAAAGGACCTACTTTGGAAAAGCAGTGCTTTTCATGGAGCTGTGTTGGGGTTTTTTGTGCTATCATGATCTCTGTTTTTGCAGTTCAGTTTCTGTTTCAAACTTTTAAGGCAGAATATTAGTCCTGTTTCTGTTGATGAGTAACTGTTTATGCTTTAATATTTTGTTTGATTCAGTCATTATGTAACCAGTTACCTTCATTATTCTATAAATGGAATAATGATTTTGTTTTCATTTATAGTAGTTAATGATCATAAGTTTATTTTAGAGGTAAGCAATGTAGGTATCATTTATTGAGGTATCATTTATTATAATATATTGTAGGTATAATTTATTTTGCCTCTGTAGAGCCAAAATGTACAAGACCGAGCTAGTCTACCACACCTATATTTATAGTCATACATGTAGTCACACTTGTGCAGCTTCTCCCATGTTCTGCTGTAATTCCATCTTCACATGGATTACATTAGTGTTTGTCTTACGAATGCTGTTTATAAGGGCTTTTGTTGCTTGGCTGTAACAGAAGTTTATCTGGGAAGCATGACTGGCACAGGAGAAACGATCCCTATGGGTACCAGCCCCAAATGCTCTGTAAGCCTTGTTATGATTGTCTTACATGAGGAGTGAACCCTTTTGCCTTTACCTCCATTAACAAGCAGAACACCACTGTGTTCTCACATGCCAAGTGCAGACTGGTTCCACAAGGCTGGAGCTAATTATTCGCTGCTCGTGGAGTGGTCATTTCTTTGGCCTCCTGGGCCATGCAGATTCCCTGCCATCTGTATTTCTTTTGAAGGAACTGCCATTTGTCTTAGTTCCAGCAGTCCATGCACGTTTGGTTTCTCTTCATTGTCTGTTGTTGAAAAATCATCTTGCTTCAGAAGGAGTAAGGCCAAAGTTAGAACAAGAGCTGTTGGTGCTGAGTGTGTTACAACTTGCCACATACAGGTTTCCTGAATGAATGCAATTTTGGTAAGTTACCATTAGCCTGTTGGCCTGATAGAACAGCCCGTGCTTGGGTCTTATTAGATGAGAGAATGAGTAAACATATGAGCAAACTCCTCTGTCTAAGCTGAGGGAAATCCTTCTCCTGCAGCCATCATGGGCTGGACTTAAGGTCCTCTTCACAAGAACAGCCTGTGTTTTTCCAGCTTGGGCTAAATGTGCTGGTGAAGGGGCTTGGCAGTACTTTGTGGCCCTTAGGTGCTGAAAGGAAGTCACAGGCACTGGAGGTAGAAATAAAAGGCATGAAGAACCAAAAGACCTTCAAAGCAAGATCCTACCTCTGGGGAACTTGATTGGAATTTGTCATCTGTTTCAGCAGAGCCCAAATTTAAGCCCTGGTGCCCCATCAAAGTTGCGTCTCTTGTCAAGACAAAATGCTGTACTTCTAGCAGCTATCATATTCTTTAGCAGCATACAGCAGTTGTCTCCCAAGCATTTCACAGCTTTAACAGCACTGGTGGCTGGAGAAGGTAGGAAATATGTAACCTTTCCTACCTACAAAACTGCACAGCTACGTGTTGATTATGTGGCTTTCCTAGAAACGATATACACATATAAACATACAGTTACAGCAGTTGGACCTTATCATGGCATCATATCACTTGTAACAAACAGTGGTAAGGGCAGAAATATATAGAAATTATAGACTGAAATGACTTACTGTCAGTTTTAGGGCAGTGAAAAAATATTATTTATAATGGAATTGTTTGCATCCCAGAGACTTTCTTGTCTGTGCTCTCTAATAATTTCAGGTGCTGATGATTTTGGAAAGGGCAGTTTTCACTCTTTGTCAACTTTCTGTAGATTCTTAGTGGACATCGTTGTTTGCATAATACAGTGATGTCTGAACTGTTCCGCAGAGCCTATGGTGTATGAGAGAAGCAATAATAAGTATTATACAGGAAAAATATATTATGCTTTAAGCACAGTATGCAATATGACTCAGTAAATTTTTGTAGGATGTTAATTAAAGACAGACACATATCTCAGCCTGAAAGAGATTTTTTGGCTCGTTTAGAAGTAAGTCCTACAAATACTGGGGAAGGGCCACCAAAACTTGAGGTATGCTAAACTCTTGATACATTTCTTTTCTATTTTTTTTACTAAAATCAGAATATTGAAATTTGATGTATCATAATCTTACCAATTTCTCAGTATATGTGACATATAGTATCTGCTTTGGTATACATAATTCAAAATGAGATTTTCGTCCAGTAAGGATCTTAGCCCCCCCAAATTCCTCATGCAGTGTTAAGCAAGACACTGTTGATTTAGAATTCTCCCAAGAGATGGAGATCTGACCAAATAGCTTTTCATCTATTTCCAAAAGGCATGCAGTAGTGTTCTTCATGGAACTGCTTTTGAGAACATTTGACAGGCTTGGGAGAAAAGGGTAGGTTCTCACATGGGTAAAATTCTGGTGTGAAGTGGTCAAAAGGGACTGGATGACATCATGGAAAAAGTACTTTTTTTTTTTTTTTTTTTTCAGATGTCAGTTTGAAAAGTTAACATTTAAAGATGAGAGGACTGAAAAATATTTTGGGCAAGTATCGCTATGTGATTTGCCTGTTCTTGCACACTTTCAACATCTGCTGAAGGTGGAATATTGAGCTTAATGCATTGTTTTGTTATCTTGAACAGATCTACCTATGTTCTTAAGCAAAAAATTTTTGACAGTAGAAAAATTTACATTAACTTGGATCATGTCTGAGAAGCTCGTTGAGCAGAGCGCGATAAATAGTGTGATCTCCCAAGCTGGCTGCAGGGAGATCACATGTTCTAGGAATGCACTGTGACCCACTCTGCTAGCACAGGGGGTGTTCATTTGGGATCTGCACATGCCTCCAAATGGAAAACCTTGTGCCTCCTTAGGGGGTCACGTTTTACTTGATTCTGAGCCACTGAGCTCAGCGCTGTAACCTCTCTGGTACTGGCCAGTCAGCCCTTGTGTCACTGTGTGCGGTTCAAATGGAACAGGATGTTACACTGTTTGTTAGCAGCCAGGTTTATTACTCTGCTTTTGCAGGGCTCCTACATATATCTCTGCATTGCGATCAGGCTTCAAGTTGGCTTTTGTTCTGCAGGAGCTGTTCCAAATCGCACTGACGCTTAGAAGATTCTTCCAAGTAAACTGCTGTAGGCATTGGAACAAGCTGAGTATTACAATACAGGGTGGAAACATTCAAAGAAAAGTCACTGTTTTACACATGCGTGCACACACAGTTAGGTATGTTCAAAGGATTTATTATCCGAGTTCTATGGAGAATATTTTGTTCAACAGCTGCACATAAAAATAATGCTATCCAGTCAGAAATGCAAAAACTCACTTCTGGCATGGTGGCCCGGCAGATGTTAGGAAATATGTATCTGAGGGTGGGTTTGCACCCACACCCGGGTGTGTATGTGTTTGCAAAGTTGTCTGCTGACCCAATTCATTTCTAGTTTTTGGGTAGAATTATTGCAAGATTTCAGTGATCTGTGGATTTATTTTAAATGTGTTAGTTTTCTGTCCAGCTTCTCCCAGATGCATTCAACAGATGACAGATTTGAGGGTAATATTGGCTAGTCTTTATATATTTAACACTCCATCCCATTCTTTTTTTCAAGTACATACTGAGATCTGGACAAATGTTTAATATCATTGTTAAGTTGCAAAATTAATCCCTGACCAATTGGACATGATCTACTTGGAAGAGCACAACTCAGTAGAACATTCTAGTAGTCTTCTTGGACAGGGCAGCTGTAATATTGTGCAGTCCCCTAATTGCCTTGGCTCAAAGTCAAAACAATTGCCACACAGTTTACTTCGCCTTTCCTTAACTGTTGAGAAATATCTGTTCCCCACACTTTGTATGTGTATGTAAACTCCTTTCATTTGGACTTGTCCCCATATACTTTTTTCCATTTTCCGAAGTCCCAATTCACTCTCACTGAGTTTAAAATATGCCATTTGAAACCATGTTTTCATTAGGCTTATCACCCTTGCATACTGATCTGCTTTTGATCTCATCGGGTCTGTGTCTATTCTATAATTGGTTTGTCCACATTTCCTAATGTATAAATGGATAAGGAGATTTTAGGTGAGATATCTAACTTGCCAAGAAATTGGAATTTGTAAGTTCAGCCAATCTAGATTTCCACCCACTTTCTGATGTATACATGTGAATGTAAATTGGTTTCAGTCACTTTAATTTACATACCAAGGAGCCAGAAGAAGGTGTAAGTTACTATAGGAGTTGATAACTAACTTATTAATGTATGCTTCTGTTAGTTGCATTACCTGTTTAGCTTCTCTTTTGACCATTCATCCTATCACCAACACCTTTATAAGCTCAAACATTTAATAATTCAAATTCAAAGATAATACGTATAAAGATGTAATCTACAATTTGTGAATGAGTGTGGATATAAATATACCTGTTTTATGATTCTAGATTCACTCATTTCAGTCGTAGACCTGTTCTGCCATTCGAAGAGTTAAGAGAATAAAAATCAATCTAACAAGGAGAAATATGCCCTAGACTCTTCAGAGCATTCGAGGTCTGACCTATGAGATTTGTGATATAGCTGCTCTTCACTTTGGTTGTGAAAGACCAGACCTTAAAAAATTGTAAGTCTTCTTGCCTTTGTTTAAGATTTCATAGGGTTAATTCAAGTCTGTCTTCTTCCCAGTCAAAGTGTTTTAAACATCAATTCTACCGTGATGTGAACCACCCATCAAAAAAAAAAGGAGAAAATATCTTTATCTTACTTTTATGGGTATTTTAAAATTGATTTGTTTGGGTTTTTTGTTAGAAACTTTCTCATTGACAGTATAACCAAGAAATGTGGACCTGCCTTGCATGATGCCTGAAAAACAAGTAATTTTATGGGCTTGCTCAAGTTTCGAATCTCAGTATGTTTTGTCAAAAATGAGGATACCACTTGAGTTACTTTGTAGAAATTTAAATTTGAACTCCTTATTTGGATCAGCCTGCAGTTTGGATGCAAATCAGAATTCCACTCAAATGCAGAAAAACATGTGATTTGTTTTATTGAAATGAAACAGCCCTAAATAGTTTAATTATGTAACAACTTTTTTGTTCCACACACATCTAAATTATTAATCACAGTTACTAAGTGCACGAGTCATCACATTGGGAGTGATTTTCAAAGCTGTCTGGATACATAAAAGTGTTGAAAGGTATACAGGAGGATTTTCCTGTTACAAATGAAATTAATTGCTGGCCTCTGAAAAAATGAGTTTACATTGACAGTTAGGTTTATTCCTGTGTAGACACATTTGAAATTCTGTGTACTAGAAACATTCAAAAATTAGTTTAACTAGTAAAGTTCAGTTTCTATTTTTCTTGTTATGAAAACTGGAAAAGAGAAAATTTCCTGCTTTTGCATATATTAGATGAATTCCTTTATATTGGAGGTAGAAAAACTTGATTTCCCTTGATAAGAAAACTGAAACTTAAAGTATGTAAGAAAACTCATTTCTGTACAGGTGAAAACAAAATTTATCTGAAAAACATAATTGCCAACATTTTATCTATTATACATTTTAAAGCGATTAACTATTGGCTATATATAACTATGATTTTGTAGTTTACGTTTTAATCTTGAGTTATATTTAGAAGTTTTTCTTCCTATTTATGTCTGAGATTAAAATAGAAATTCTTGTCTGTAGATTTAGTAATCAATCTGACTACTTTTAAAAAATCCTATTCACTCAATAGTTTTGGTGTTAGTAGAGAATAGTATAATTACATATATAATTTAAAAATGTTTCAAATTGAATACAAATTATTTGAATAGTCCTTTAAAATATGGCTTTTGTGACAGTTTTTCCATATGATGGACATAAGACTTTTGGAATTTTTTTGTAGTTTAAACTTCTTTCCAGATACTATGATAGCACTTTAAAGAAACATCTCTTTAGAAGGACAATCTTATTGAAAGACATGTTCACCACAGTTTTGGATAGTTTGCATGAGTGATATCAGGCCTCCTTTACTCCACAAACAAATTTTGAGTCTTACCCTGGTAGAATTTCAGACCATTTTTTTAACATTGAAGGGGCACTGGATCATGTGAATCAGCTCATGAATCAGATCTTCACAACTTGGTAAGTTTCAAACCTTGTACAACATAAACATTGAGACAAAATCTGAAAGATGCTTCTGTATTAACTGGTTGTGTGTCATAATGGTTATCCTAATTTGTGCTCAAGGTTAGTGAATTTTAATTGTGTTCTATCAAAATATTTAATCTTTTGGGTTTTTTTAAGTCACACTCTTCAGTGCTAATACTCTTACGTAGAAGAAATTAATTGTATGTCCTCTTGTCTAACCTAGCAGTGACTAATAAAACTTTTAGTGCCTTAAATTTAAGAAATCCTGCATGACTTAGTGCCCAAAATTCCTAGGTAAATTTTAAAGATCTTGCAGACTAAACCATTTTTGTAATATCTATTTTCTGCCTTTTTACTGTTAGCACAGATACTGTGTATAATCATTCTGATTTTTAGTTCCCTTTGAGCTGAATTAGCTGTCTGAATTTGCTCTCTGACCTTCAGAAAATAGCTTCTTGTCCTAGTCTGAGTTAGAACAGAACAATTCTGTTCAGTGATTGTTTACTTTTCAGTCAAGTTCCTTTAACTTAACTGCACTTTCTGAAATTAGCAGCATGTTTTCGCCAGCAGTGTCTGCCTCTAGCAGTGATAACACTCCATGTTTAGAGTTAGTACCAGGAATTGGTGTGCAGACCAGGGCCACTGCTAGAGCCTGGGTACCACCCTGGGGTATGCAGAAAGTAAAGGCTGCACCCGCAGGGAGGAGCAGACAGACAGATGCCCTTAAACTGCTCGGCGGGGTATTCCACCCCATGGATGCCATATTCGGCTGCTTGGGGCCCTTGTTCGGTTGCTCTCGGCTCGGGGGCTCTTGCTCTGCGCCCTTGCTCAGATTCTTCCTCGTTCCTTCAATGGCTGGAATCCAAGGAGGACTCTGTTTGTTCTGCCTTTGATCCTGATCTGAGTGTTCCTGAATCTAGTGCCGGAATCCAGTGCCTGAACACAGTTCCCATCTGCTGCTGGGCCCAGTCTGGGACTTCCGCGGTGCCTGCTCCACAACATCAGTAGTGACGGTGGCGTACTTGCCATCAGGGGGGTTTGGGTTCAGTGCTGGGTATATATTTGTAAATATTCCATTTTATTCTTCTTATTATTACTTTTCCATTTTCATTAAAGCTGTTCTAGTTTCCTTTTCTAATTGATAAGTCTCTCTCCCTTATTCCTTTTCTCTTCCCTTTGGGAGGGAGGGGGTTTAACAGAGAGCATCTGTTATAGGTTTAAGGGCTACCCTGACCCTAAACCGTGACATTTCTGTTTAACTTAATTTTGCAGAGTGACTTCTCAGCTAATTTATTGAACCTCTTAAATCTAAGAATCTGTGTAATATTTTATCATAAAAATAGAGATGTAATAAAAAGCTGTGTTTTCCATCTTCAACTTACAAAGATCTAATCAGGGGTCCTTACTATGCTGATGAAGTTCACATGATAAAGATTCAGAAAAGTACAACATAGAGTTTGTTTCATGCAATAGAAATCTCTGTTCTTTTCACATAGTGTCAAATGGAAGACATTAGTTAATGTTTTCCAAATGCTCAAGGTTAATTGTGCATTCACACATGTTCTTCTGAAAAAGTCTGTCAGCTCTTTTATATTTGTTTTCTTACATTTTGTTGAGATAGTAGCTGTTTCAAGCTACTTGTCCCCCTAGAATTCCTCTTTTGAACTGCTTAGTTTACTCTTAAACTTGATGCACCTCCAGGTCCTATTTATGTTCCTTTCCCAATAACCAACTCTAAGATAATGTGTCATTCTGAGCTTGCAAAACTAACCTAGTAATCTGTGGTTGTCACTCCCTTTTTGTCTATATCGTAAATCTTATTATAGAAACTAGAAGTTTAGATTTTGTTTAACTGAAAACTAAAGTATCAGCCTCAAGGTTCCAAGTGTTGAGGTTTGTTTTTTTTTTTTTTCATTACAGCAGAATCTTTGGCTACACTACAAAACTGTTTGTTTAAAGATGATAAAAGGAGAGTTCACACACCATCTTCAGGCATCTAACTTTATGTAGATATTTGGTGAATCAAAATTCTGGTTCACGTAACCTAATTGTAACTCCCCATTGAGGAACTCAAGTTAGAAGTCAGGTGATGAAGAAATGTGGCCTCTGCGGTAGTGAATCAGGTCTTTGTTTGCTGAATCTCATTCTGGAAGAGTCTCAGGACTGAACCGAGAAGAGAGCTATTCAGAAAAAGTAGTGGAGTAGAGTTGTACTGTAGTTCCCTAAAATGTGAGTAGAGCCCTCTGCCCTGCCACCTACCTTCCCTGATACTACTTAGGTAGGTAGGAGCATTGGTACTCTAGAGGACAGCATAAATGACCTCATACAAAATCCACAGTAAGGTTACCAAGTGGTCAGTTTTGAGTCTCTTTGAATCTTTCTGTGCTGTCACAGGAAAGCACAGGGAGAGGGAAGGAAGGAAACTTGTGCTCTGTGTTCAGTTCTGTTTGCTCAGCCTACTATGGATTTAGAAAAATTACAGAACTCAGGGAAATGGAAATTAATAAAGACATTCAAACCCCAACCTTCCTTTATGGACTGTGACAAATATATTTGACAGATGAGTACAGTAATGCATATACACTAATGACTAGGATAGAGACTGTAAGTCAATTGCTGCTATTTAGGGAGTATTAAGAGAAATTGAAATATATTTCAATCTCATAAAAGGAATATTTTTCTACCAGCACATAATAAAGATCTGGAATGATTGCCACTAGAGAACACAGATGATTGTATGACTGAAATGATCTCATGAAAAATAAACTACTTATTATTTCTGGATAGTCTTTGCTTTGGTCAGATAGAAATATTTGTATTTAGACACCAACAAATCCATATAGTATAGAGATAAGACTAAACTCCCAGTTCTGTCAGGTTGTTCCATAACTTTACTGGACAGTGGAATTACTCATCACCTATAAAACCCATCGGTAATGTCTACTTTCATAAATATGTCATTGTGCCCTGTATATTCTAAAAATCTGGTGTTCTAATTCGTAATAGAGACTGAGGACAGAGATACCACATTTGCTATCTTCTGAATTGAGCTCTCAGCCAGCTCTGGAGTGCAGCACTTGCTGAGGGAAAAAAACCCTGTGGTTCTCTTTTCTGCTCCCAGTTGGCCCTGCTTCCCTATCAAACAGGCAGTCCTGTCAGAAGCACTTCACTTATGACTCTCTTTCTGTCCTGCCTGCACAGGCACAGCCAGGCATGTATTTGATTTTTTAAAATACACTTAGGAGGTTGGTTGAAACTTCCTTTTATCTCTGAGTGCTTTTGATACATCATTAGTGCATTCACAGCAGGGACCAAAAGCAAAACTGCAGTTACATATAGTAACAGGGTACTAGTTAGTGTTGGGCCCTACCTCTGTCCAGATGTGACAGTTTTGCACCAAATCAACATAAACCTTTCATACATGGCTTTGCTGGTCAGTAATGTTATGCACTCTGAATATGTGATGCAATTTTTCTTGTAGTGAAATGGTTGTGCTTTATTTTAGCTAGAAATTTTAGTTAACAACCTGTGTATTTCCTCTTTCTGCTGTGCACTTCAAGGCATTTAAAATATTCCTTAGTATTTTCTAATTGAACTCTTGTAAAACGGAAGATATTTATAGTGGGTTCATTTTGAATTACTATATATGTGCTTGAATTGTTTCAAATCTCTGAAGCAGTATTTTCATGCCCTGTATATATTTTTTTTAGTAATATATCAAGGTGTTTGTAGATCTCTGAAAGTATGTGTGAGGAGTGAGTCTCATCTCTAATTGTACATATTACAATGTGATGTCTTTTTTGAAGTATTACAAATCTGGAAAAGAATAGACTTGAAATCCCCAGCGGAAACGTAACAACACTATTTCAATTCAGATTCCATTTTTGTGGTGATTTACACCTAAGTGCACACTGTGAATTAAACACTTTTTAAAGCCAGTAAAACAATTCACATGTAAAGAAATAAGCACATGCATGTGCTTTTTAATGGGTTATGCCGAATATTCGTATTGGCATGGAAAACAATATTTTGAAGAAAACACCTTGCTTAAATATATATTTCCAAACCACTTTTGCTTGTGTTCTAAAATTTAACAAGATACAGTTGTGTCTGTCAGAGACAGAAGAAGGTGGTTTATCTGTACTTGTTTTGTAGGACTAATAACCAGAATCACTACATAACCTTCAAAGCTGAGAAAAATCTTTTTGGCATACTACAAGGAAATACCATTGATGTTTTTTGTCTGTATTCTGCTAGGGTTTCATGCTTGGTTTCAAGTTCAGACAAATTTTGTTCACCTACAAAAGTTAGCAGATTCTCTTCAGTTTTTTCTTTTTTCTTTTTGTGTGCATTTCAGTTCATTTCCTTCTCCTCAGAAAAAAGCATTGAGACTTTTAAATTTTATTCTTCATCTTGAAAAGGTACTTTTTGATTACTATAAATGTGTAGAGAAGCTGAATATAAAATTTAACTGGAGAAGCAGAATAGAAAATTCTGTATTTAGGCCATAATGTAACGTTTTAGAGGTCTGGTTTAGGAAAATTAATTTATAGATATACAAGAAAAAAAAATCCTTACTGTAGACTTTTTTTGTTATCCATTTTGAAGCACTTTATAACTAGCATCTCATGACAGTGACATATACCTAATTTTATTAAGGCTTCTAAGTCATATTCTGAAATACTACGATTTTTAATAGCTTATTCTTCATTATATATGCAAATGTAAATAGGATGTAAAAGCAACTTATATGCATTTCTGTCATTCTGTCCAGAAAGAGATCTGATGTAAACTAAGCAATTCTTCCAAATACATGCGCTGATGCTGAAAAATTGGCTGTGATGATGGAGGATGTTTGCTCCTCCAGCACTAGTCACTTGTAAGATAATCTACCTTTGAAGTTGTGGTAAAACCTCTGAAACATTATATTTTTGAGTAGGGTGATGTTGAAATCTGCATCCTGATCTAGATTTTGCTGTCACTTATAACAGTGCAACCCCATTGACTGTAGCAGAATTGCAAGAATTTCAAGACGTTTTATGAACTTTTAAAAAACTCATAGAGTTTAGTAGGTGATTAGTTTAATACAATGGTATTTTGGCAAAACTATCTGTGGAAACCAAACCCCACATTCTGCTCTTGATTATTGTGGAGCATACCACACAAAATTGATGAACGCCTCTAGAGAACACTCTGTCCTCATGTTTTTTTCTGTGTTGCAGAGGACTGAAAAGTTAACTTAGACTTCAGGATGCAATAGCTGAAAACAAGAGTGGATTTAATAAAATTACAAAGAGGGAGGATTGTATTTTAGTTAAGCAGTAAGCTGTCACTGGAGGAAAAAAAACGAATAAAAGCCTATAGTGTAGCATAGCAGAAAAAGGAGCAAGCTGCTGAAAGCTGGATAATTTGGGGGATAGAGATGTCACTTCCTCCCTTTGCCAGGCTGTGAAATTCTTTGTAATTCCCATTGGTAATCCTGCTGACACAAACAAAGGGAAAAAATGGAAACTTCCATGCAAGTTCTGCTTTGATGAGTAGAAGAATATATACGTTCAAAGGAACAAATTTATCAGCACTATGTTTGACAAATTTTTGTAAAGATTATGGAAAAAGGACAGTGATCTCACCCAAATCAAGAAATCATATAAGATATTTAATAATAAATTATGTTTCTGAGGAATTATTTAGCAACTGATGCATGCCTCAAGAATGTGGAATACTAACTTGCCTAAGAGTTATAGTGTTATCTATAACTCTGAGGGAAAGTCAGCTAAAATATATTAATTTCAATGTGATATCTGAGGTTTTGTTACCTAGCTGTTAGTCTCTTTAGATGAAAAGATGGAGGGATGAATAGTTGGTATGACTCAGCTGTATTTTCAGAGTATGAGTCTTTATTAACATAGTGGTGACTTTAACCGGATGTGTAATTGTACAGAGAGAGCTATAAAAGTTTTACTTAAAAAAAAAAAAAAAAAAAAA
>VWZK01012246.1:74097-206866 GCA_013396935.1 Baryphthengus martii
AAAAAAAAAAAAGTTATCTATTAATTTATCTACTGCCCAGATTTTCAAATGACATTTTTAAGAGTGTGTCATAATTGTCTGAAAATTTCTATTTCCAGTAAAGACCAAATAAAATGGCCCAGGTAAGCGAGATATCTCCCTGAAATGTCCAAAACCAGATGTAGAAGAGCCCAAGGATTATCACCATAATATTCTATGTAACTCACATATGCCATTAATTTTTACTTTAAGATTTTTATACAGGAAAACCATTTCTGTATAAAGTGGCTGGCTTCACTAAATTTCTGAGAAATAAGCTTCATTGCACTCAAAACCAGAGCTTTAAATTTAGTTTTGTTTAAAAGAATTATTGTATAGGCAATTATATAATTATAGATTTTGTAATTTCTTTTTTTTTTTTTACTTTTCTTATTTGTACCAGTTTTTTATTACATGCATGGAATTTATCATGTTGCATTGAAAGTTTATGTTATAAAAAAAAGGACAATGAAATTTTTTTTACATACTGATGCATCAGCCTTAGGGAGGTGACCTCAGTTAAACTGCTCGTTATGCTAATTCCTTAAAGTGATAGCCTAAAAGAGATTATTTGCTAGAAAAATCATATATGGATGATCTTTTTCAGGGTAGGTCAGCCATTCCTTAATTCCCATGTGTCCCAAGTCAGAACCTAAAATCCACCTTTTCCCTCATGCAAAAAGCAGTTCCTTTACCATGCTGGGCTTTGCTCCAGGCACAAATAAACAGTGTGAGCCTTAGCACTGTGCCCAGAAAGGTCAGGATCTTGTTGCTGCTGCTTCAGCTTTTGCCTGCCCCTGCATAAAAGTAGTGCCTTGAAGTGGTTTGCATACCACAGTGTAGGAATCCCTGGTTTGGTTGTTTCAAGCCTGGTACTGCTCTAGCTTTCTGGTGAGGAGGTCTGTGGTAATTACAGAGGTGCTAGTCAGCTTTCAAAATAAACACTAAGTTAAAACTTGTGTTTTAAGCTCTTGTTTTATGTAAAAAATCTATCACGTCATTCCTCAAGGCATCATTTCTGAGTATGTACAATGAAGTAGCTACGTGTGTACTGAGGGAAGGGGAAAGAGAGAGGAGAGCTAGGCCTGCTGTGGAAGCAGAACAAAAGCAGAAACAAATGTTCAGTACAAGCAGTGAAAAGTATCACACCCATCTGAAAAAAGCAGACAGATATAAATGGACAGCATTTTGTTTACTCAAGCTGGATGTTATCTAGAATAAGAGGCAGTCAGATACTCAAATGCTCTTACTGAGCATCTTTGACAATGGTTAAAATCATTGAAAATACGGTCTACTGATCAGAAGCTCAAGTCAAAAACTCACAACAGTTTGACTTCTTATTTCCTTCAAAAATTTAAACTTCTTCCCAACTTTCACATAGCTGTAATTCTCTCCTATACTTATTTAAATAAACTTTTTATTTGGCCATAAAATAAACCTGGAAGATTATACTAGAGTTGACTCTCTAGAGCCATAAGAAAAAATAGATTTTAAACTTTTAGTGTTGAGGTCATATTTGTGCCCAGCACTGATCACTGACTCATTACTTATCTTCATTGGAGCCCTAGAAAATGTGGTAATAAAAACATATAATAACTATCAGGAGTTTGAATTCATATTTTTATAAACTATTTTTACCTTTAATGCCTTGAAAAGATAAGAAGTTACATGACAATTTCCGTTGAGGAAATATTATATGAAAACTCTTTTTACAAAGTTTGTACCTTGAACTTGATATGCATTTTGAGAAGTCCAGGATTTTATTTATTTCTTTCTTTTAAATTAGAATTAATATCAGATGCATTTAAAATGGCAGGTGGAAATGAGATGTAAACGAGTGGGAAAAAAACCAACATAGAAATCAATGGAAGAAATCAAGGGGGAGATGTTGGCAGAAAATTCTGTGTTACTAATATGACAATTTTATTGTATTTATGACAATTTTATTATGACATAATGCTTCATGTTAAAGGTTTAATATTTCAAGTTAAAGGCATGAAGATACATGCTTACATTTTGAAGAGTTATGTGTAAGACTGCCTGTAACTGGAAAATGCAAGTTCTGAGAAAACAAGGCAATTTAAGGAGACTGCAAAACTGAAAAAAAAAAATATGTTTTAAAGCTCTTTCAGGAATGTGATTTGTAAATATGTACAGTTTGTTGCTGTTATTAATTTATGATTACAACGTAGAGTTTATGTTTATAAACTTTTTCCATGATTGCTGTTTGAAAATCTGATATACTCAGATGTCTAGTTTTTTTTCTTTGATCTCAGAATTTAGCTAGCTCCCATCTGGTTTTCAATTATTTAATTTATTTCTTGACATGTAATCAGACATTCTAATTTTTTCCTAGCAATTTCAATAATCCAGTTGACATCTGCTGTTTTGTTGTTGTTCTCTGTGTCCGAGAAGCCACTCTCTGCACGGCTAAGGGGAGTAAGGAGAGGGAAGATGGTGGGAACTGTGATGAAACCACAGACTTTGCTCTAAGGAGCTGCAGGCTGCTGTGTGCCCAGGCAGAGCATAGCACAGCATTAGTGATGGCTGAAGAGTCTAATAGATACAGTATTGTATAGAAGTATTATAATGGCAATGATTGTGTTTGTCTCACTCCCTTAATTTTACAGACAAGCCATGGAGCAGGTAGGAAGCACTCATGAAATGAAATTGAAATGATAAAGTTTAACAGGTTGCCACAGATACAACTCAAAGAAAACAAAACAAAAGTTACAGGACAACAAAGCCATCTTAGAGAGGGTTGGAAATTTAAATTTAATTTATATTTCTTGGAAAAGCACAGCAGTTCGTATTTGGAAATTTATGCTTTCTGACAGTTTTCTAACTAAAAAGGCAAACCAAAAAAAAAAAAAAAAGGTAAAAGCAGCTGAGTGAGTTTTTTCACAAAGCTGTGTTGGTTAGAGGCACCATTATCCATTATATGGATAAGGGTTGACACCCTCAGGGCCTGCCATGACCTGCCAGAGCCAGTCAGCCAGCCAGGGTAATGCAGAGAGGCCCCGAGGCAGGGAAAGTCAAGGCCTGGCTGAGTCCTCTTGATCAAAGCACCTTCAAACCCTCTTTGAATACAAGATCAGAATCCACTAAAATACATGTTTGGTACTGAATTTAATCTCCAATTATGAAACCATTGACCAACCCAAAATCTCATGGGCAGCTTTTCCTCAAAAAGTGTTTCTACTTCTTACATTACTTTTTAACATTTTTTTAATGACTTTTTTTTTTTTTTTTTTTTTGTCGTCAATTTTACCTCTGAATTGCTTAAAAGAATTATTGACTCAAAATATGAAGTGGTTCTTGTGGCTTTCAGAATATATTAGACAAGGTTGCTTGACAGCAACAAAATCTGTTGCTACTGTGTCTGTTTCCCTCTTAATGTACCTTCAGAAGTACTTCATGTCATGTGATGAAATCTTGAAGGAATGGTAAAAACATAGCAACTGCAAAAATGCATTCAAGGGAAGCATATGTTCCCATTAGTATCTTAAAAAGAGATTAGTGCTTACATAAAGAGAGCATTTTCCTTTTCTCCAATTTCTTCACCTAGAGGAAAAAGAAAACAAAGTGAAGAAACCTTTCATCCCTCTGCTGCTATTTTTATTAGTCCGCAAAGCTGTCTATATAACAGTAACTGTAGCTGATGTAGTTAGATTGTGGCATTACTTAACGTGTAGAATTATACTGGTAAGCTTTTTCTTTTGGTTTGATATTTTCTATATTACAGACAAACGGTGAACAACAACATATAAAGCAAACTGTAGAACAGGAAAAATAATATCTTAAGTAACTTCCATACTGTGGCGATAAACCAAACACTTTTGGTTGCAGAACTAATTGAGAAATTCACAATATTTAATTTAATGCTTTCATATTTTTCTGTGAGTACAATTTTTATTCACTAATGTCAACCATTTTCCTTTCTATCACATTTGTGTCCTTAGGACAGTGGCGTAAATAAAAGGCATGAAGAAACTTCTGATTTTTGTGTCCATAGAAAACATCTCCTCTTTGGTAATCTCAGTTTGCAGACAGAGCACTTCATCAGTCACAGGGATGCTGGGACAGTAGTATTCCCTGTCAGTCTGAGAAAGGAGCTTGCACGGTAGATGTAGTAATTTTCTCTGATCATCTTTTGACACTACTGCTGTGTGCATAGGATTATGGTATAGAATTTTTTTTATTGCCATTGTGCAATAAACACCTTTAAAAGTGTATGTTAGTTTACTTTGTCTCCAGGTATCCAAGTCTGAGAAACAGTAAAACCATCTTGTTTTACTGGGAAAAGGAGGAAGGCTGATGGTTGTTCCTTTGGCCCTTGCATTCTTGAGAGCAGAGACGGGTTAGTCTGTGGCAGAAGACGGGCGGACAGAAGCGAAGTGGTGCGAGGGGTGGCAAATGAGTTTACTCTGGTTTGGAGTTGCCTAGCGAAGACCTTCTGCGTATGGAGGTGTGCAATGGGAGTGATGGCATGTTCCTTAACTGCTTGTGGAGTCTAAAACCAGGCTGGTTTTCCTCTGGCTGATGCCTCGTAGAAGAAGAGACAAATTTTGTTCCTTATCTGCTGCTGTGAAGACTCTCTGCAGTTCATTGAGCAGTGTCTAAGGATTTGAGCCTTAGAGCTCACAGTTCAGATATGTTCCATGGCTTTCATGCTTGGCAGCATTTTCCATGATAGCTTTTTCCTTTGTTTCCCTTTTTTTTTGGTGGAGAATTGTGTTAGCAACCTTCCACATCTGTCATACTAGTTGTTTCAGTGGGTAAGAATGAGGTTATGCCCAATGCTAATGTCAAAACCAACATCTAAAAGCTGATTATGTTCTCCCCAGTACTTTATATATGCTCCAGTGGGTTTTCATTGTCAAAGAGGTGGGCCTCTATTATGCCACATAATGCAGTAAAATGAGGATTACTTGGATTTCAGTGCATGAGATAATAGCAGCTGACAGGCACCTGTTTAACAAATTATATTGTATTTCTAAGCACAAGGATTTTATAAAAATCAAGCAAGATTTCCTATGGAAAAACTTTTGTATTTTACATATATAGGTGTATGTACACACAAAAAAAAGGCATCACGGAATCTGGATGGATGTATTTATTAGTGACCCTTCCAGTCTCGACAGTCCATTCTAATAATAAAGTGTGGGATCTGTTAAATGATGGTACAAATATCCTGATCTGAACTGACATGGCTTTCTAGCCCAGTTCATCAGTCATGTTTTATTAGCTTTAACAGAGCCAAGCTGCTATCTGTCATTTCGATGCTGTAGTGGTGACAAAAACTGGTGCCGAAAATGTGCTGCAGGTGTAACTTTCACTCAAAGAGCATTTCTGAGCAGCACTCCAGTTTGTGCTTGCCTGGGGAGAGAGTGCCATCTTCAGTTTCACATCTGCACGTGAAACATGTCTGAGCTTTCTAGCGCTGACCGATGGCTAAGAAGTGAGGAAAAAAGTAACAGCAGAAATTTGGAAAGGTTTCTCAATTCTTATCTTTATGAGATTTTTGAAAATGGGAAGAAAAATGCTAAACACTATGTTCTTGTTCTCATTTTAAGATATAGCTAATTTAGATATGTCTGTTGTGAGGAGTGATTTACAGCAGAGTAAAGAAAACTAAGATTGGGCTCTGTTCTTTTGGTTTGCAATGCTGTATGAGGAATGTAAAAGTTGCCAGTTGGATCGCAAACTCCTTGTAACTGGTAGCACATTGTATGCATAAAAAAATGAGAGCAAGGGGTCTGTACGCTGCTGCGTATTTACTGTGTTTTCTAGGAGCCATCATTTCCATGTATTCTTTTAGCCCAGAACTGACTTGGTGTTTGCATTGGGGTCCTGGCACTTGACCTTTGTTTTTCTTGGCTCTGTGTCGTTTTGCAGCAAGGCTTGAGGACACTCCTCATCTCTTGTTTCCAGCATGTTAACATATTCAAGTAAATATTATCAGGCACAGGCACATGCATTATCCTTTGGGGGAGTATTTGTAAAAGTTTTCAAGTCCAGATCAAACAATGGCCTCCATCTTCCCTCCTCCTCAATTTCTTTTATTCACAGGATGAATGTTGCTGGCAGAATTCTTTCTTTGATCTTTAGAAAGGCTTTATTTCGTTGATATTCACAGACAAAGTTAGTGCTTACAAATATCTGTATTACTTGCAGACTATATGCCCAGATACGTCTTTTCTGTATATTTTAACTTAATAGGACTTTACACAATAAGGAGCAGATGTGTCATAGTGACAGCAGGCGAGCAGGGACCAGGGAAGGTAGTTTCATTAAAAGAGCCTTGGGATAAATGCAGCACATTAGATACCCACTGAAAGACAGGAGCTGTTGATGGGGTGACCTCTGAATGCAAGTCATCTTACTATAAACAGAAGGGTGTGGAAAGCCATTGGACAGAGCCAAGCTTGTTTACTATCCAGGTCTCCTCTTAGTTAACTTAAGTAACCGGACTGTGCTGGGCTTGATGTGACAGTTCGAGGAAGAACGGAGTGTCTTCAGTATTTCTGAATTTTAAAACATCCTAGCTGACCAGTGCAAAAGTTTTTTTGGTTCTGAAAATCTGTCTGTGCACCTTAGGTGCTGTACAGTGGAAGTTAATTAGTGCTGAATGTAACAGATACTCTTGTTTTTTGTTTGTTTTTTTTTTGTTGTGGAAACTGACTTTGCACATTTGGGGACTTCATTTCTGTTCTTCAAAGACAACTGAGGTAAGGTTATGATGGTTTTTAATTTGTGCTCTTGATGAAGATATCATTTAGTGATAAAATGGGAAGTATAAGTGGGTATTAATTGCACAGTTAGATTCTCTTCTGACAAAGAGATTTTGTTTCCATTTCTGTAGTAGCAGTTTCAAGCTTGTTTTTGGAACAAAGCATTTGTTCATAGGGCTGTGGAACACAGAGTTTAGGTAGGTCACAGGACTGAATCCATCATATTCTTCAGGAGTAGCTTTTTCTTCAGAAAGGAGGCTATTTGTTAAGTACTGTAAGAAATAAAATGTGTCGTTCTGTAATATGAATGTCACATTTTGTCAAATCTGTGAGCAGTTCGTTGGTATGTTATTCAGTACATTATTGTAAGAGACACTTAAAGGCCGGTATGCTGAGACAGGTGTCTAGACATACATTGAGTTCAAATTAATTAGCCCTAAACTACAAAAACTGTGAATACAAATAAAGTGAATTTAATCTACTAATACTTCATTTGAGTCCATTTAGTCTGTTTCCAAGCTGATTAGGCATTAGTTTGGAACAAATAACGCCAAAGTGTAATTATGCTAAAGCACCAGTCCTAACCCCTCAAAGTTCTCTTTAACTTTCTCTGGAGTGTTATCTGTCAGTTGTCACCATGAGTTTGTTCGAGTCTTACTTCATTGTGAATTCGTTTCAAACTTTTGAATGTGTTTTGCAATTTTAACAGATTATTTTTTAAGAGTAAATTCTTGTTAAACCCTTATTTCTTCAGGGAGTTGGTGTGTGTGTGCCGCTGTTGCGTTCAGATGTATTTTTCTACCTTGGGGTCTGCGTAGCAGGCGAGCGCAGCAGTGCCGCTGCCGTGCTGCATTCAGAGGGTCACGATGGGAGCTGGCACAATGCTTACTGCTTCTTAAATGTCTCTTTCATTCAGGGAAATGCAGGAGGGGTTTACTCCGGGAGCGCTGTTTTATTATCCTAGTGCAGCAAGCGAAGTCCCTGAGAAGAAAGGGCAGCTCAGTGTGGTTCATCTGTAAACAGTGATTTACTGCTATAAGGAACTGTAATGTGTAGGGAAGCTTTTTGGAAGAAAGGTATGATAAATTATTACGGCCAGTAAGTTCTTCAATTTTGTGCTTGGGGTCTAGTGAGCAGCAAGCATCAGGATCCAGTTGCATGTTTTTTTTCTTGGACTGTTCACAATTTTCTGAAATACACTTTAGCTCAACAGCTTTTTACTGTATCACTACCTTTTGTGCCATTATAATTTCTTCTAAAGTCAATCAAATATAAATTTGAAAAAGGTATATAAAGCAAGTAATATTTTAAATTCAAAGTAGAATTCTTGACAAAGCATTTTTCCAAGATAATTTGAGATTTATTCACGTGCTTAGTATAGTTTATTAAATGGTACCATCAACCTTGTATGAATGTGAATAATATCAAGGAAAAGAACTTGAATTTGGCTTTTGGGAAATATCTGTATGTTTATGTGATCATGCAAGCATGTATACACATGCTAGAGTGTGCATACAGGAAAGCTAATTTCTGTTACAGAAATTAGAAGTTGAGGTTATTTTCTAAACTTAAACATATTGTGATTTGATAAAAATGTCTGAGTATATTGTAAATTAGAGAAGTAAGTGAAAAACCACACTTCGTTTGTGCATTTACCTGTCTTTTTAATCTTTTTTTTTTCTATTGTTTTCGAGTGGCTGTACTTCAGTTTAATTGAAGTTACATTTACTTTGGGAGAATATAGGAAATAAGCAGCACTTCATTTAGTTTTAAACTTTTAATTGTAAAATTTATTTAGTAGATGTTATTGACAAGGGATTAAAATTTTAACATGGTCTATTATTTCAGTATTTTTAAATAGAAGCAGAGCATGGCTGTATTACATTTTTGTATAAAAGGTATGTGAGTTTGTAGAATTGAACACTCTGGTTAATATATTATTTTTTACTTTTTATATTTTATTTTATAAACTCTATTTTCAGTTATACTGCTGGAGAGAAAAATACATTTCTGTAATAGCTTAACAGGAAATATAGTATCTGGTTTATATGTCTATGCAATATTTAATCATTGCCCTGAATTAATACATGATGAAACAGCATTCAATTATAAGCAAGATCTGAAGAAAATATGAAGTTTCTTTGTAAAAGATAATTTTAAAATTAATTTGCATTTTAGCCCCAAAAGGATGAAGTTAAAAATATATATTGAAGAACCTGTATTAATTTAAAAGTAACAATTATTTTATTACTTGTATTGGATTCAGCAGAAAGTGGTAGGCAGTATCCTAAAATAGTAGAATTTGCATATTATTGTAGCTGGAGTTAATTAAATATTTGCTTCCTAAAGACTGAAGCAAAGTTCTCTGTGTATTCTCATAGTAAATCTATAATTGTTCCTCAAAATTCATTTCAGGAATATTTAAAAGTCATTAACTGAGTTTTACAATTACGTAACTGTGGCTGATTATCTAGTACAACCGATAATAAAAACTTTGGAGGGTGAAATAATCTGAAGTTGTTTCACATAAAGATTCTTCACCGATACTATATATTTATTTACATGCATGCAAAAAAAAACATTTTCTAGTGTATTTGCATGTATGTTTCAACAGTTCTTTTTATCAAGGGTTTTCTCCTGGATAAAATGAATTATCTCATTATTAGATTTTTGCTGTACTTAAAGTATTTGTAGTGCTATTCCAGGTGAGCTCTGCATTCAATTAGAGTCACAGCTAAGAACCAAATGTACATGGTGCTCTGAACTTTCAAAATGTTAGCTCTGCTGAAGCACAGTTTAACTTGATTGATACTTGGATTTTAAAGCAAATAAGGACTAATTTTTGCCTGTGGCAAAAAATCTTTGAAGTTTCATGCCTGTGCTGAGGCCGGATTAGTTAAGCAGTAGGACTGGGGCTGGGACTGTGACCCTGTTGTGCTTGGCAGGTTGTGATAAATGGGGAAATCTTTCTTAACCTCATGGCCAAAACATTCCAGGATCAGGTTGGGGAGACAGGAGAGAGGGGAGGGGAGTCAAAAGATACAGGAGACTTGGCACATTAAGACCAGAGACAAAGGACACTTCCTCGTTTGTCTGAAAAAGGGGTGCTGGTGCAGAATCTTGTAGGGGAAAGTACTACAGATGCATTGCAATATAATTCATTGTTATTTCTGACCATTGACCTTGGTATATGAAATTCATCCTTCACTATGAAGCCATCCCTTTTTATTTTTGTTTTGAATGCTTCCAGAGTTTAAAGAAGCTTCGTTGGAAGAACTCCTTATTCCAAGTAATTACCTGTTGGTTAAAGAATTTACTGGAGGACTGAAATACAAACAAAATCGTATGCATCTAAAAAAATTAAAAATCCACAATCAGTTTATTAATTGCTTCTGGAAAGCTAGTTAAACTGTTTTGTTTATAAAACATTTTAAAAAGTAAAATAGTAAAATAATGTTTCAAATATATTTTAAAATTATATATTCCATTATAGCAGTATTAATGAAACATCCAGAACATTATTTGGATATATGCTAAAATAGTATGCTAGTATAAACCAGTCGAATTTTCAAACCTGAAAAAAAGAGGCAAAAAATGATTTATATGTCAGCTGAAATATGATCTATAAAGTGATTCTTTAGTGTGACATTTTAAGAGCTGTGCTACCTCTGATATTGTCTCCACTGAGTAATGATGAAAACTATAATATTATCTGATGGTGTGAGATTTATTTGGACATTTTATACTGTAAATACTGGCTAGTGTTAAGAACTATAGCATAAAACAAATCAAACAGAAAAGGTAAATATTTTGAGTGTGCTTTCTAACTAGTATACAAGTTGCTAGTATACAAGCAAACATATCCCTGTGTATAGATAAAATTAATCATGTATCCTTTTATGATTAATTTCCCTGAATTACATTTTAACACTATGATATTACTCAGATTTTTAATGACAGTTGTGTTGTAAATGTTCCTGGCATTTACCTGTGTATTACTATTTGAATAATTAATTGTAAATTATATATATAAAAAATAGTCTTACCAAATAGGATTCTGCATATAGTAACAATATGTACATTGAATGTATTATATTTTCTTGTGTACTTGTTAGAAATTATTTTATGTGTAGTTTGCCTCTAGTACTTTTTTTCCCCTACCTTTTAAAAAGAAAAGACTAGTTTCTTAGCAGTGTTTTCTTCACTTTTATTGACATGTTCTGAAGGCACTGGAAACTAAACTAACAAGAAGCAAACTAAATTTGGTTGCATGATGATACAAATGTATGTGAATAGGTCTTTAGATTATATCCACTTGTTCATGAGGTTTTATACTGCAACATTGTGTGTAATTTCATATTTTCTCGAACAAATTATTTTTTTCACAAGTTCGACAACATATGGGCCATAAAGAACAGATTATTTTATTTTGACCAACAAGTACTTTGATCAACAAAGAATTTTTTTCATCCTTACTCTAATACAAGTAGCTTGCCAAAGTTTTTGATTATCCATTGCAGTTTATTAATGTTACAACAGCTGCTAGAAATTATTGCCACAATGGTAAACAAATTAGCCTCAGTAATGAGGAAGAACAGAAATGTATGAAACTGAAGAAAAAGGACAGCTGTTCACTGTACAGGTGATTTACTTGGTAATTTTCAAGGTGAATGTGGTTTGCAAAAACTTATTATCTTCTTTTCTATTTTTACTTTTTTTTTTTTTAATTGAAACACACTTTTGTTTTTAATTTGTTATTTGTATACATTTTAATTAGGTAGTTTTAATTGGAATAATCTCAGTGCATTGTACAAAAAAATCAGAATTGTACTATTAGCTGATGACTTCAGCTTTGGCTATTTTCATAGACCAAATCATTTGCTAAGGTTCACATTCATAGATACTATCTATTGAAAAGTCAGATATTTATGGCTAAATAAATTTTACACACTACCATGAGGAAAACTATCACAGAATTGCAGAACAGGTTTTTTTTAATTGTTGTGTTGTTTGGGTTTTATTTTATTTTTTTTAATTTTCATTTGGTTTTAACATGGTCTCTATCTAATTCCCATCTTCCACAATGCCTACAGGACTCTGCCAGCTGATAATGGGTAGGCAGGTGCTGAGCTAAAATCGTGTTCATATTACCTGCTCATATTACCTTGTTCGTCCTCCCTCCAACCTGTCTTCTTGCTCTGTCCACCTGTTACTTTTTGGCATTAATTGAGTCTCTCATCCCTCAAAAGCGTATTCACATACTTACCTTCTTTATTCTGAGTTGTTTCATTCAAAGTAACAGGCCTAGCTACCATGTTCATGCGTAGACTTAAGCTTAAGTCTTTGTAGGCTTGTCCCAAGCTTGACAGCTCTTCAGCTCAGGCAGTGCCTTTAACTAAAGGACTTACTAGAGCACCGCCTCAGTTAGCTTTTGCTGTTCCACTCACTGCTGTTGAAGTGAGATGAAGGCACCAGTGGATGCCCATGCAAACCTAGGCAGTACTGGGTTGTTTCCTGCAGTTATTGCAGTTAGTCATGAGCAGCCTGTTTGTGTTCCCAGACCTCAGTAATGTGCTCAACATGGAGGTACTTCTGTCTTTCAGGGTGGTGAAGAAGAGCAGCGAATGACTGCTTATAACCAACAACTGTTGATTATTTCAGTCATAAAGGGCAAAATTGTCCTGACAACATTTAGAACAGGAATTTTACCTTTTTCTGTCAAATATGCTGGAACTGAAGAAGTCAACGCTCTAGAGTCATCCTTGCTTGAAGCTGCAATACAGCCTCCCCTTTCCTAAGCCTGATCACAGCAAAACTGCCAAATGGCCAGTTGCAAGACCGTTTAATGGAAGTTGACATTTTAGACCAGTCTGAATTCAGGTCAGGATGTGGAACAGAATTGCTTCGCTAAATCACAGAATCATAGAATTGTTTAAATCGTAAAAGAACTTTAGGATTGAGTCCAACTGTTAACCCAGCACTACCAAGTCCACCGCTAAACATTGTCACTACACACTACATGTCTCTAAGTCCACCACATCTTTTAAATCCCTCCAGGAATGGGGACTTCACCACTTCCCTGGGCAGCCTATTCTGATGCTTGACAACCCCAGTTCCCTCAGATGCTCATCGTAAGACTTGTGCTCAAGAACTTTCACCAGCTTCATTGCCCTTCTTTGGACACACTCCGGCACCTCAATGTCCATCTTGTAATGAGGAGCCCAAAACTGAACCCAGTATTCGAGGTACAGCCTCACCAGTGCCAAGTACAGGGGAACATTCACTTCTCTAGTCCTGCTGGACACATTGTTTCTGACATTTCTGATACAAGGATTCTATTGGCATTCTTGGCCACCTGGGCACGCTGCTGGCTCATGTTCAGCCAGCTGTCAATCAACACCCTCAGGTCCTTTTCCACCGGGCAGCTTTCCAGCCGCTCTTCCCCAAGCCTGTAGCATTGCATGGGGTGGTTGTGATCCAAGTGCAGGACCCAGCACTTGGCCTTCTTGAACCTCATACAATTGGCCTTGGCCCATCGATCCAGCCTGACCTTTGTAGAGCCTTCTTTCCCTCAAATAGATTAACACTCCTGCTCATCTTGTTGTCATTTGCAAGTTTAATGAAGGTGCATTCGATCCCCTCATCCAGATCATTGATGAAGGTACTAAACTGGCTCCAGTACTGAGCCCTGGGGAACACCACTTGTGACTGGCCACCAGCTGGATTTAACTCCATTCATCACCACTCTTTCGGTCCAGTCATACAGCCACTTTTTTAGCCAGCAAAGCGTACACTTGTCCAAGCCATGAGCATACAGTTTCTCCAGGAGAATGGTGTGGGAAATGGTGTTAAAGGCTTTAGTAAAGTCTAGGTAGAGAACATCCACGGCCATTTTTTTTCTGTCTACTTGTATTGTCTTGAATAATTCAAGTCTCAACCTAGGAACTTTATTTGGATAATCAAAAAAACCAAGTTGTCATATAGCTGAATCCACATACAATGCTTTCAATGTACCCAAACTATTCCAACCCATTCTATCCGACCATGGTAGGAGTCAAGTATTCATTCATTCTTAAATGGCTTGGAGTTTTATGAAGACTTTAGTGCTTGAAAACTAATTAGTACAAAGCTCACATCAAGTCAGGTATTGTGAACGCATTAGATCCGTCTTTCTTTTCTACTAAACAACATTTCCTGAACTTTTTGTATACAGTTCGAAATCACAGCCCTTGTTCTTAAAGTCCCTTTAACCCTGAGATGAACAATGCAACTTATGAATACACTCCTCCGAGACAGAAAGGGTGGTGAAGCTGGTGGTAGTGTAGAAATTACTTGCTCAATGCTGACCCATCAGTGAGTGAACTCTCAGTGGAGCTAAGAAACACAAGATAATTGTCCAAGAGTAAGGTACATTTTTGGTGGCTCTTCTCCTTTAATCTTAGCATATAGCAATATGTATATTAAAAACATGGAAGACAAAAGAGTACAGGGAGAGGAAAAGGACTTCTTCACTAAACCAGAATGTTTTACATGTATGTGTTTTATCATCTATGGTGAGGATGAGTATTTGGCAAGTGTGTCATCATGTTGTTTCCTGCACGTGGTTATCAGTATGCTGCTATGTAGAAACCAGGATAGTGAAGAACAGAAAGGAAGAGATGATTGACAAAGCCATTTGTTAAAATTTCCTGTAAGGAAGGGATGGAAAAGCTATGACAAGTGTTCTTTGATCTTAAGGGAGAAAGACTGATTCATTTCTGGTGAGGCAAAAGACTCAGGAGAGAAGTTTACCTTTAACAAAATAGCTTGAAGTATTTTCATGATGTATTTGCAACATGGCCAAGTTAACACAGCCATAGGAGCATTAACTTTTGAACTTCCTGACTTTCATTGCTTTAAATTTCAGCTTCAAAGTTTACTTTTTTTTTTTCTTTGCATTTGTTGGCCCTGGTAAGTTTTGAAAAGCGGGAGGAAAGAAAATAAGTTCAGGATTTCTGAGGGGGTGCTGAATTTTATGCATATAACAGGAGATGGCTGGCTGTTCCTTTGAATATTAAATGATAACTCCAAAGCAGTTTTGATGCATCTACTTTGCTTATGATATTTCTATGGAGCTGAGAAATCACAAGATTTATCTAGAAGGCATTGCACAACATGGGTCTTTTTCAGCATCTCAATACGTTTTTGTCCTGAAAGAGATCAATGGTATCTGGAAATACTGAGATTTATAAAGCAAATTCTTGAAACTAATAAAAATAATGTGATTGCAACAGGTCTGGAGGAGATCATTGGACCATAACTGGAGTAAAAGTAGGAAGGATTTTTCCATGTCTAGATTAAGAACAGTATCTTCTAGCTGACTTCCAGTTTGTACATACCAGGAAGGCACTAAGGGTATACTTGCGTATTCAGCTGCACCAAAACTGGTGATTTGAAAAGGCAGAGAAAGGCCACAGGCATCTTTAGTGTTTTTTATAAAAAGAGAGAGAGAGAGAAAAGGAATGTGAGAGGAGAAAAAAAAGAAAAAGATTAAAAGAAAAAAAAAAAAAGAAAAAAAAGAGGAGGAGAGATTTCCAGTGCTAGTGCTTTAGTATTTCTTCTTGAATCTGACTTGGACAATACAAGAGCTCCAGACTGGGGGAGTTTCCCTGCCTTTGCAACTGCTGAATGGGGAGCTAGTTCATTTTCTTTCTTTCTTTTCTTTTCTGGGAAGGGAGCCAGGCTGATGGCCCATCCTCCCAGCAGGGCAGGGGAAAGTGTTCTGTGAGCTCTAAGCTATTAGGTAACCCAGGCTGGAACAAAAAGTGCTATTGTGGTGTGGCATTTGCCCTGCCTGCCCCACCAGTTAAGGGAAGGTATATTTCCTCCTTTCATATTACACAAACAAACAAAAAGAAAATAAGAATGCCAATTTTTCCCACAGTGAAAGTATAAATGCATTTCAAAAATGTAGAAGATAGTACTTTACAGGATCCAATCGCTTAAATTATGACTTGACTGTTACACCCTCTGATATTTGTTAAAGTGCACTTGTGCCAAAGGCCATTTGAAATATGTTTTTAAAATGTTTGCAGGTATAAAAGACTTAAAAGAAGTTCAGAGCTCTGAACTGAGTGAACCCATTAATCAGGCTGCAAAAACAAACATGTAGGAAACTCTTCCACTAGCAAGGAAGTATCAAGTAAGTAAAGTTTTGACCCCAAAGATAGCATAGGAATGAAAAAGTTGAGGAGTTAGTCTCAGATTTTAGCAATTTATGTTATAAGTATACCTTAATGACACTTCCTTCTGTAAAACTTTTCAATAGAAATGCAGTTTTATATTGGATAAGTCTTTATGATTTAAGAAACACAAAAGTTTGTGTCAATGATAAGACTATGCTGGAGTCCTGAAAGAAACAATCGTTATGGTTTGCATGTAAATATGAAAAAGGCATTTACCTGGATTGATTAAATCCTTATTTACTTTACTGTCTTTGTACTGTTCATACCATCAGGGGCTCTAGTGTGTCGCTGCTCACCATTCCAGCCTGGTGAAATAAGATCTGGGGGAAGCACAGCGCTGCTTTACAGCCTCTTGGCCTGTCAGTAGGCTGGTTCCTGTTGAAGTTTCAGCCACAGTATTCTCTGCAGAAGTTTATACAGAAAATCTAAAACATTGTGGGAGTGATGAAGAGTGTAATCTAAAAAAGTGGAACCATTTAGCACAATATGATATGCTTTGTAAGTGATAGCTCTTTCTTAAAATTATTAGAGTCAGTGACTAGTTCAAAGAAGCTAAGGCTCTAAAGCATGAAACTTTATCAGGAGCCTTGTCTCTTCATTCCTGTAGTTAGTTTTGCAGACAAAGAGGATTTCACAGGAGATGTAATGATAGGCTGTGTGGGGACAGTGGGCACTGCCTCAATCTTTGGCATCACCATTGTGTTTCCTCGATGTTTTTCTACGTATACTCTTCAGCAGTCAGTGGAGAGTAGCAGCTGTTACTCACAATTCATCTTGGCATAATTCCTCTTTGTCTGAAACAGATGACTACTCTAGGTCAGGTGAAATACATCTGTATCCTTCTGTTAGATGTAAAAGAAGCCTGGGGTGAAAAGCCTAGGTAGATTTAGATGCCTAAACTGAAGGTATTTGATACTAGATGTATCCTCTCTGAATTTCATTGCAAGTTAGATACCACATAGTGTTGCCAACCAGAGTTAGTACTTCATTAGTCTGGGGAGAGATGGAGGAGGCAGGAGGGTGGCAATGATACATTTTGTCATGAACATCTCTATCTTAGGAAAGGTTTGCATGGAAAATAGAAAGAAGTGATGGTGGGACATCAATGGCTTTCCCGTTTCCATCCCTTCCTCCCACCCCTGTACTGTGCTACGTGTTTGAAGCTTCCACACAGTATCCACAGTGCTCTTATTCCTTCTGTGTCCTAAGAACGTGGAAATGTATCTGATGTCCTTAAATATGAAGTCTCATCTACTGTGCTACATAAAATACAAAGGTCAGCTTCAGCAGTCTGCTTTCATACTCAAAATTTTTAAATAATTTACATTTCACTTTCATTTAAAAAAGAAAAAGCAAAAATTAGTAAAATTCAGCATATTCAGAACTTTGATTAGGTTGTCAATTTTAGTTGATGGTATAATAATTTCATTACTAAGAAGATGGAAATGAGTATTGAATAGCTATATCTATTTTAGGTGATGAGATAAAAGCTTGTTTTCATCTTTAATTTCAAAACCATAATACTTTAATAGTGCATTAAATTCACTCTAGTGAATTCCTGGTTTCTCCTTGAAATTAAATTGATTCATATAGCACTGTTTTTCTCATTCTTTCATTGTGATTAGAATTACTTCCAGATTTTCTGAGATACAATGTATTTACTTCAGGATGTGATTCAGTAAAATACAGCTATGTATAGTGCCTGCACTGTGAAAAAGCAGGGAAAAAAAAAATCAATTTTCTATCACTTCAAGGTCTTTCACTCAACAGTAGCATCAGTGTTTCGGTTTTTAATTCAGAAACCTACTTAAAATTTGATAGTGAGTAACTACATAGTATCACAATTTCATACACATGTTATTTCATTTCATATTGGATTTTCATGTAAACTGTTCATATATTGTAATTTTGTTGTTAATAGGCTTAAGTAACAGAAACCCTTATGAGATCTGTATCAGGGTGGCATGATGGTGATTTACTATGAAAAATTCAGCTGAGAATTTGGGGCTATTTAGAATTATTTTCTGGTGTTTTTCTAAGCATCTTCAGCATTTCTGTTTGTTTTTGCAGAAGCTTGACTGAGATTTTGTCGTCATAAGGCATACATAGCTATAGTTTTATTTGAATTAAGCCATCAAAAACCTGCTTCTTTCCTAATAATATTTGTATATTTTCTTAAAAACTGTTTGAAAGTGTATACATGTTCACAATGGCTACAATTTGTTAATAAATCCCGGCAATGTTCCTTTAAGCTAGCCCTTGTCCTGTGTTTGTAGGTCAAGAAAATGTCATTGTTTGTTTTATGGTAGCAATGAAAGGTATCATGGTAACAAAGGAAATCTCTTGTATGCTAGGCATTGTACAATCTCTGTGCTAAAGATTTTGTTGTCAAGCTGGTTATGAAGCTATATATAAGCAGTGTCAAAGTCAGCATCTAAAAATATCTGAAGAAGTGACTTTTCTTTACTATTCATTCTTATGGCAATGTCACAGACATCCCAAGACATATTTTTCCCATATATTTATATGTAACTGTTCCCCTGAATGCCCCATCCTCCCTGAGGCCATTCCACTGACATGGTCTCTTTCCTTGGACAGTGAGTAGAAGCTGGTGACATTTCACCGGAATAATTTTCTATGGAGAAATATCCATCTAGTAGAAGTGTGCTTGCTCTACCCACACTCCAGAGCAATCAAAATTTGCATTGGCACAGGCTGAGCAAGCATGTAGATGTGCACTAAGATGTCTTTGGGTCTGCAAAGAGTATTTTTCCCTCTTCATTCTTGTCACTTTGATGTTAGAGCTTCTATAGCTCCACTATGCAGAGCTGCTTCCTCCAGACACAAAGCATTTCAGGCTCTACTCAGCTCTATTGCACACCCTTTGATTTGGGAGGGATGCTCAAGGCCATTTTTGATGCAGTAGATGAGGGATAATTTAGATTATTATAATTTAGAGGAGGGATAAATGCCAGAATAATTTACTGATTATGTTGCAAGATTTTTTCAGCTGTGCTTATTGTAAGTCTTAGAAGGGACTTTTCACATGTGTTGCATTATGAGTTTAACACCATTAGAGTGTCTGTGAGAACACCTCACAGAGCAGGACCAGTTCATGGTCTAACATGTAGTGTAATGAGGCCCAATAAAATTATGTTAAAAGGATGTTAAAGGTTGCAAAGGAAAACATCAGAAGCAAGGAAATGCCAGAATTAATATGGCCTCTGGAAATCCAGTCTCTTATGCATTATGGCGCAGCTCTTACTGCATGACATACTAGGCTTTCCAGGGGATGTCTGCTTTTTTCAGTGAATGTGTAGTTTTCTTTCTATGTTCTTCTGTCTATATTTGTCAAACATGAAGCAAACATGAAGCATCCAAAGTCCATACTTAGAATAAAATCATTTGTCATGTAAATATTTCTCATATATCTTAAGCAGATTTCTTCACTGTTTGATAAATGCATCTTTTTTTTTTTCACAATATTAGTGAACATGTAGTATTAGACACTTAAAACATGCCCATATTTGAAATCTGATGAAGGCAGAAATAGTATAAAATGTTGACTATTTTTTCCCCCCAGTTTCAGTCAAATTAGAGCTTTAGTTCTCTGGGTAAACATAACATTTGTACTTAAAAGGTCAAAGTATAGTTTCCTGGCTTGGAGCATTCTTTAGGTCTGCAATGCAGCTGATGTAGCAGAACTAGCCTGTTACTCTGGGCAGACTGGTCTCTAAAGACTTTATTAGTGAGTCTCACAGATATGTGGTGAATGCGCAGGCCTGTGTTTGTGGTGTTAGTCCCAAATCTAATTAGAGGAGTGGAGAGAAAACTGTGCTGTGCTGTCCCATCCCAGCCAGCCCCAGTACTCTTGCACTGCCCACACCCTACCCTGACATCTGCCACATTTTTTTCACTTGGCTTCCGCTCTTTTCTGATTTTCTCCCCAGCAGATCCCATTCTTCTTTTGTCACCCAATTTCTGTTTCTTCTCCCTGTTCCTGTTTTTCCTTTGTTCCTTCCCTGTATTTTTGTCTACAGGGTTTTTCTGTTTCAATGTATTGCCTGGGTAGCTAGCTCCACAGTGGGAGATGGGACTGACAAAGCAAAAAGGAATAGTTTTGCTACTCTCAGTCCCCTTTCCTCATGTCACAGGGACTTCTGCTACTCAGGGAGAAGTAATCCCAAATCTTATTTGGTGCCAGCATCTTTGTGTGGAGAGCATTCAATGTGGATAGGGCCTTCAAAAATTCAGGAGCCAGACTACAACAGGAGTCCACTAACAGTGGGAAAGCAAATTTTGGCACCATTTCAGAGATGATGATAATTGCTGGGTACCAGTACACCTTGAACTCCCCTCACCTCCAGGTTTGGGATTCTGCTTTGAAACTTGCAGATCCTAAAGCTGCTCAGCAGCAGAGTGGCCTGACTTTTAAATATGAACACAACAACATTTTTTTTCAAAAATTTGGATTTTTGGATTTTAGCTGAAACTGGTATCTTGCCACTTCTATGAATAATTCTCTACATGCATATAAATAAAATGGTGAGAAAACCTGTGTAAACAAAGAAAAAAAAAAAAAAGTGCAGTAGTAAAGAAAAAGGTTCTTTTTATAACATTTAACATGTAAGAGGTAAATAAATGTGGTGTTAGTGGAAGTTAATTATTTTGAAAACAGTCAGCAAGGCAGATTAAGAGGAAAAAACAGTGCAGCTGAAAACAAAGGAAACAATATTTAGTCTTTGATCAAAAGTTTTCACAGGGATTTTTCTGTTCACCTTCAAGGGTGGCTTAATGTTACGAATAACAAAATGTGTTTTGCTACTTGAGTAGCCTCAGAGAGAGATGGTGTTCATTCCATATGGCCACTTGAAAGAAAATCACATACCTCTTCCTCTTTAAGAAATAGCATTTTTATTTATTAAATATTTTCTCTCAAAGAAGTACCCTAAAGGTAAGCAATGAAGTTTACATTTAGTCTCAGAGGAAAAGACAAGTCTATACTGTGTGCCTATGCTGCATATTTCCTCAGAGAACGATCATATATGAACTGTATAACCTATATACCAAGCTGAAAACACAAATTTTTTATTTTTTTTTAAAATACTTTGTTTTCATTGCAATATTCCCACTTCCCCCCTCCCAAGTTTGTTGCATCTCACAGGAGATGAGTCTTTTTCATACAATTGGTCATGGCTTTTCTGCTATTGCCTTTTAAGGTAAATCACAATTTGACAGGTTGTTGTTTGGTTTTCTTCCTAGTCAGCACACAAAGCATAATCTTTTGGTTATTTCAATAACTTTGTAATATTGGTAAAAGCAAGATGCGATAGTAGTGTGAGTAGGCGTAGGACAATTCATCTGTGAGTACCCAGCTATTCTTTAACTGGGAGAAGAAACACTTCTCATCCCTGCCCAGGAAAACCCGGTTTCTTAACATACTGTGTATGTTAAAAGTGCTCGTATATTGTTAGTATGTGGTTGAATTATCTTTGGGTTTCTGTGGTAATTGTGCACCACAGGACCTGCCATCACTTTGCAAAATCAAGGGGTGAGGATGTGCTGGGTGATTGTCAGACTCTCCAGAAACTGCTTAAAGTCAGTGGTTGAACTTTCTTGACCTGGGGAGTGAGATCTGAGGCCCAGTGCAAATGTGACAGACAGTGCTACTGGTGACAACTACATGAACAGCAAAGGAATTGGAAAGGAATGTAGAAATGTAAGTAAATTTACAAGCAAGGTGATACCAAAAATACCCTGGAAGTGAGTATATGCTAAAGGGACAAAGAAAAAGGAACTTTACTAGGATTAGAATAAATTAGATACATTTATATTTTTAGTTAATTATAATTATGCTATGATATTATATTTTATATTTTTTAAATTTTACTTTTATATTTTATAGTTCTAAATCCCTTATATTTTTATTTAGATAATATTTTATGTGTGAAATGAAAAGATTGTTCTTCCTCTGTAATTTAGTTGAAACAGTCTGCTTCTCAAAGTACATACTTCCTCTCAAGGAAGAACTCTTTTAATTTCAGTGTCTCTGCATATTTTGAATTTATTTTTTGAACAGTTGCCTGTGATTTTGACACTCAGTACACTATTTTGAAGGAATATTTCTCTTGTTTGTATATTGATGAACACTGTAGCCAGTTTTCTTGGTACTCAACCATGTGCTTATAAGTATTTTACTGTATTTCAGATCTAACATTAGTTTAGTAACAATGTAGTGAACATAAAACTATAATAATGATTTTTGCATCTGAATGTTTATGGAATAGTTCCTGTGAGTTTTGGATTTACATGAGCCTTTGCTGTGTCTCATGTTGAGCTGCTGCACCATCACATGTTTCCGTAGCACGTTGGAGCTACCAATTCCGTGGCGTGAGCACAGTAGGAACAGTGAAGAAACACTCTAAGAGGAGGAAAATTAGTGGTGATGAAACTGAGTAACTGGATAGGTTGAAGAAAGATTTGTAGTAAAAATGAAGCAAAACATAATTAGAAGATCTTTTATGTTCGCTACCTTTTTAGTGTTTCAAATGACAGCTGTTGCAATAATAAATAAACAAATAAACAGATAAATAGATAATAAACAGTTTTAAGTTATCAGCATGAGGAAATTTTTGTTATCACTACTGAAAACTGATGTCTGTGAATAACCATGTAGGCAACCATATTGTCAGTATCTAGAACACAAATGAAGAGTTAAAATGACCATCTACAGAACCATGCTTGTAACCAGACATCTTTGAGTGATGTTGCATGGCATTCAGATGAGCTATTGATGGAAAATAGTTAGCATTAACCTAGTCCTTTTTCTGTTGGAGTTAGCAAATATTTTGCCAATGACCTCAATAGAAGTAAGTATCAAAAAAAGCATAGAAAAAATTTTTAATGCAAGATATTCTCCAGAATTGTCATTGAACACTTGCTGGTTGTAATGGAAAGTTCTCTGTATTGGGTCAATCGCATCAAGTGAGTCTGAGTGGCTATGATGTTTCTAGGTGGCTTTAAAAATGGAGTACTGAAACCTCCCACAAAGCCCTGGATTCTGCATTAACACACAAATGAGCAAAATTATTTTTTTTCTCTGCTGAAAGTACAAGAAATTTAGATTACCAGAAGGTGCAATTAAATTTTTGCAGGAAATCCTGAAGATCCCAAAGAGATATCTAGTCTGCAAGAGTGCAATTTTCTGTTTTTATTTGAAAGTGATGGATTTTTTTTCACATTTAATTAGCCTACGGCAATGTACTGTAAAGATTAAACTAGAAGTTGAAATATTTTTTATGTAATTATCTACTCCAAATATGAGTGGAAATGATGTATGTGTTCATTGATGCAATAGGAAAATACAGTTAACATACAGTTAGCAGATTCCCAAAATGAAAATGAGGGTATGAATTATTTAGCTGACGCGCTTTGCCCAAGAATCTGGTGTTTATTATTGTGAACTTTAGCAGGAAACAGAAGCAGCATCAATTGGGAAAACATTTCTTTACTGAGCTGAGAACAGTATGGCTTTCTCGTTTCCAAGTGGGGAACCTGGTTCTTTGGTTTCTTTGTTCCTAGTTAGACTACTCCCGAGCTGTTTTAGCCGAACTTTTTACACGCTAATGGAGCCTGGGGAAGTGCAGTTGGCAACTGTTCATGGGATAATAATGAAACACACTGTTTAGTACTGCATACTGCCGCTGTAAAATGCGGGAAGTATTTTATAGAGATCATGGTGAGCGGAGCTGGATCCACTTTAAGTGCTGTAAGTGCGTGAACTTTGAGCAAGGAAGTTGTGTTTCAAGTGAGAGTAACCAGCACTCGTTTGCTTTTGCAGGTAAAGAAACCGTGTACGGAGTCAGATGGTTCAGAGCCGCAGAATCCCAGGTATGGTACCAGAGGGCAAATGCTGGCTGACTGCAGCGCAGCGACGGGGTGAGAGGCAGAGCTGTGCTGCAGATAGATAGCATCAAAACACGAGAGACAAGTTTTGCGAAGAACAAGTGGTTGAATTATTTTGTATGGTTTTTCACTCTGGAAGGGTTTTTTCTGATTTTCCATTTAAAAATGAGGACTGACATCTAGGTTGTTGAGTGTAGATGGTGCCATAATGCTGAGTTATCATTCTCAATTTAAAAAAAAAATAAAATTATGAAATCATGTAGGGAAATCTGTGTAATCAAATCTCACTTTCTTTTTTTTTATCCCTTTTCTGCATACCTGAGTCTTGAAGTTTATTGATGATATAGTTTATTTTCAGCGGGAGCAGTTCAGTCTTTATTTGGGAAAATTCACCATCAAAAGTTCTTTGTTTTCACCTATGAAAAGCATGCCATAGTGTTTCTAAGTTGTGAAGAGGCTATACATTCTTGAAAAAAACTTTTCAAATACAGTCTTTTCTAATTTCATGTGCCTGCAAAAAGGAAAAAAATGAAATGGATTTAACTTCCATGTTTTGCACATGTATGTATGTGTTGAGCAGGTGAAGTAGTAGCTGTTTTAGATGTGCCATTATGCCTGCATTTTCCTGTTGATTAGTAAGATGTTGAGCTGGTTTGTAGTGTTTTTTGTCCAACTTTGTCTTGCTTGTGTTTGGAAGATCTCTTTCAGTTTCACAAAGACTTGAAGCTTTGATTATGGAGAACCACAAAACAAACCTGACATCACACTAACATTGTGATTAAAACTCAGAAAAACAAAGTAGTTCAAGGTTCAGCCCCCAATGTCATTCTTAACTGTGTCTTTGTGATACTGTTGCAGCAGGATCATCTGAGGGTCACTAACAATGTCCAAGACCAGCATGGTATCTGTGGCTTGAGCTGTGCTGTACACCACCTGAATGTCTTTGGTTAGTTCATGTCAGTTATTAATATATCCTTTCATTTAATTTGCTAAGAAGTGAATGTATGTGAGGGCATACAAAATGTCCAAATGTGCTTCCAGTGAAGTCAGTAGTAATTTTGCCCTGGAGTTAGTGGAGGCATGTTGCCCTTCAGTCCTCGTTCAACAACTTCTAAATGAAAAATTTATCTGCCGTGCTGCTGCTTTGGATTAAAATTAATTTTTAAATGGCACAGAGAATCCCAGCTTAGCAAAATGCTGGTGTGTGTACGTATTTTTAAGTGTCTTGCTTATCCAAATGAGACTGTTACTAAAATTTTAAAATTATGAAGTCCGTAGCCTGATGTAGTTTCTTTAGAGCATGATACTGCTACGTACCTGAGGACCCAGAACACACTATTACCTCTACACATCAGGAAAATTCTTATAAGCTGTAGTTAAATTCTTCTCACAAAGTCTGAGGAATAGAATACTTCTTTTTTTCTCCCAAGTGCAAAAGGGACGCCATGTTATGAATAGTCAACCTGGAGGCTAAATCTGATCATTTCATTTATTTTTAAGGTGCATTTTCAAACAGAACTGCTTTTCATCTTGAGCTCCACAGCCTCTGTTTGAGTATATATCAGACACAGTTGGAATTAACATTCTTGGCCTGAGTATGTGCAGTGCTGCGTACACAGCCTGAAGCAGGATTTCTTGGTCAGAGCTCTATTCGTGATGCGACTTTGGTCTTGCAGGGGAATCTCTGACAGACTTTTGGCTGGAGCGGCGCTAGAGGGCACCGCACAGCACATAAAACTTTAAAGCTTGGAGCAAGGTAATTCTTCTCTAAACAACACTTAAGTGAAAACATTGCACATAAAATGAAACATCAGCATAAAAATGAATGCTGGAGACATGCAGCCTTACAGAATAGCTCCTGGCTTGGGACCTAGGGCCAATATCATTCATTTATTTAGCTAGCTTTATAGTCTGTTGGTTTTGGATTTGAAACTATTACAATAAATGCAGATGGAAAGTGTTTTTACAGTAGGGAAGTAATTAAATTGGGTGTGGGAACCCTGTCAGGAGAATTCTTGGAGTGACATGTGTGTATCAGCAGATTCTTTGTCTTGCTTGGCCTTGGTTTGTCTTTTAGAAAGAAACGTTCAAACTGCAGATGTGACTAGTAAATTTTTTTTTAAGAGGATTTACTATCCTACACAGCAATATATAAAAAAACACTTTCCAGAAATATCCAGCTATATATGCAGTAAAAATCAGTCTTGCCAACCTTTATTTATAGAAAACGGTTGTTATCTCGACAGCCAGGTAAACTGAATAGATGGAAACTGTAGTGAAGAATTGAAGTCACAGTGGATAGGTGAGTTGTAAACACAGAAGGAAATGTGCGTGACTCTTCAGTATTTGTGTTACAAATTCTGATTCACAAACGACTTTGTCTTACAAATTCTGTCAAAGTTTCTTGGGAGTTATTTTGCCAAATTCCTGTGACCTGCTCGTGAATACTTCCTTTTATCCCCATTTTTTTTGACATTAGACCTAAATGGTAGTATTGTACCTAATTATGGTGATACTGTGCCTGTATCATTATGGTATATGTTCTTAATAATTTTGTAATAAAGATCAAATTCACCCTGCAAATCTGAATAGCTATCTAGTCATGCAACAGGTGTTGGTGTGTGAGTCAGCGACAGTAAATGGTTGGGCTTGGCAATTGTTGCACGACAGGTCTGGATGCAACAGGAGTAACATGCATGGGTGACAACTCTGGTAAGCTGACCTTCTGTCAAGTTCACTAGTGAATTTAAGAGAAGTTCCTGTGTTCAGAGCCTATAAACATTGTTGCTCTTAATTTTCTTATATGTTGAGTATACTTTAAAATGGTACCAGTGCTGAGTATGCTGAACAGCTCCTACATTAAATTCAGTAGCATACGAGAATTGTGGAATAATTGCAAATTTCTTGCAATTATTAACGAGCTCCCTTTTTACATAGATAATCAAATCAGCCATTTTAATTTTCATAAGGGAGCATATTGTTGCCTTAAAATTGTAAGCTATACTTATAGCCTCATACTCCAAGACCTTGCTGTGGAAATGAGTTAAACACTAGAATATGTCTGATTCTGAAGTCTGGTAAAATGATAAATACTAAGTCTTTATCAGACTTATCAGACTCCCGCTCACACTCAGGTACAGTACGTTTGGTTTGGCTGCGCACCCCAGGGCAGCATCTCTAAGACAACAGACTGCTTGATGAACACATTTCTGATACCCGCAGATCCTCCTTGCCTTCTCACCAGGCCTGCCAGAGATCCCACTGTAAAACTAAAGTTGCATCATGAATTGAGATCTGACAATAAATACCGGGTTTTCTGGTCTATAAAATGAAAAAAGGAGGAGAGATATGAGGGGAGGGAGAGGAAGTGCCTGCAAATGGAAATTTAGGAGAGTCTTTTGATACTTCCTCAAAGTCCGTTGTTTATAGGAAAAAAAATAATGCCTTTTTTACCCTTTGAAGGTAAAAGAAGGGTCTGCAGCAGAATGAGGAGATTTTTCTGACAGCTGAGACACAGTTTCTTTTTTTTTCCTGGAAGTGTAAAGGAAGATGGCCATGTATTTCATATACTTTCGCTCTGTAAACCATAATCTTTATATCTTTTAGAAAGGTCTTCAATATTTCAATTTAATATGGATTTCAGTGAGGCTTTTAGCATGGGTTGCAGCTGTTCATCAGATGATGGCTGTTCTGTTCTTTCACACCCACACTGCTTAAAAGTGCACCAGATCGTGAGATTTAAAATACAGGAATTCCTGTTTCTAGTTCTTCATCTTCAAGTCTCAAAACTTCTACATGAGAAATAGGCTTTCACATTTTCTCACTGGTCACATTTTGATACCTGCTCATGGATTTTCATTGGTCAGAATAGAAAGTGCATGTACATGTCCAGACACAATTACTATTATTAACGCATTCACAAGGAAATAGATGGTGTTGAATGCCGGTGAGAGCTACCACGGTTGTCACATTCAGTTCACTCAATCAGGGTTTGTTTCCCCTGCAATTTGAGGACACTGTTGTCAATAGGATGTTTGCTATACTTACTGTATCTAAGCTACACCACTACTGTATGAGTTCATTACTTAACTTACTTTCCATGGCTATCCATATTTTTAACAAAAATGAAAAGAAAAATAACCTGTATCTTCTGCATCTTCTTCTGGACAGCCAGCTCATCAAAAGTGTTTCACTCTCAGCAGACTGGACTGTGTAAAATACACTTGAGATTTCTCTTTCACTGACTAATTCCTTCAAAACGACCACCACAATCTTATCTCATGGTGATAATGATGGTTGAACCTTTCAGTCAAGTATTTGCTTTATTTTTATACCATGTAATTGTCTGTATTTAGCGTATCTAACATTAACTCCTCAACCCAAATCCAAGTTTTACAGGCTTCTGACAGATTCTTTGAGGAATTCTTCTCATCAATGTCTTATAAGTATTTTTTAGGAGGTAAGGGTTTGTTGTCTGTGAACCATATGTAGCTTATCTTGGCTAGAGGGTAATTCAAGTCATAGAATGGCTTGAGTTGGAAGGGACCTTAAAGATCATCTAGTCCCAACTCCTCTGCCATGGAGAGGGACGCCTCCCACTAGACCAGATTCAGAGCCTCATCCAGCCTGTTCTTAAACACTTCAGGGATGAGGTGTCCACAACTTCTCGGGACAACCCGTTCCAGTGTCTCACCACCCTCATAGTAACGAACTTTGTCATAATGTCTAAACAAAATCTACCCTGCTCTAGTGTAAAACTGTTGCCCCTTGTCCTATCACCCTGTGCCCTTATAAAAAGTCCCTCTCGAGCTTTCCTGTAGGCCCCTTTCAGATACTGGAGTCAAGAGTAGTGTAGCTTCACTGTATCTCACACTGAAAAATCTGCCGATCATGAAGTGATAAGTGGGCTTCACTTGAGGAAATGGGATATTGAGAGGACTCTGATTCAGACTCTGAAGGAGAGATTCATCTCACCCTGAAGCAGTTGTGTAAGGTAGGCGCTTCTGAGATGGCGTTTATCTGATCTTTGTTCTATTGACTGTGGAGACAGCTTACCGTATCCGTCTTCTCCTGAGCAACCGTATATACTCCACCAGCAATCACCTGTTGCACTGCTGATTTATTACAAGAAGACAAGGTAGATGCATGTGAGCAAAAGAAATGAAAGCATTTATACTGATTTTACAGATTCTGCTTTTCTGCAGAACTGTTCAGTTCTAGAAGGAAATAAATGCAAAAATAAGATTATTCTTTAGCAAGGACAAAAAGCATGCTTTGTGACATGTTTCTAGCATTTCTTGGGTTTGGGACAAACTATAAAAAGGAACAGATGCAGGAACACAAATTTGCTGTGAAAAGACAGAATAGATGAAGTTGAAAGATTGCCACAAGTAATTTTGGGAACTGTAAGAAAAAAATCCAGTCAACAGGAGGGATAGTATATGTCAGAATATAGTATTCATGTCAGTGAGGCCACTATAGTTACAAACACTTCACCTAAGAGAACTGTTTGGCAGGATCAATCCCAGACTTCTCAGTCAAGACAGTGGCTGGCAAAAGAGGTATCACAATTTCCTTTTTAAAAATAACTATGTTGTGGAATAAGATTTCTCATAAAGGCTACATTCTGGGACACACAGACTTAGCTTGCAGTCTAGAGAATGTCTTATACAAATCTGTTACTTATTAAAGGTTTGGTGCGCTTATTTAGTCTGCATGCCACTGAGGCAGTTGGAGTCAATCAAAATAATGTAAGTTAGTGAGATGACTGTGCAGATCCTTGTAACTGAATGACATACAGCAACCACCACAATTGTGTGATAGTTGCTATAAGGAGTATGTTGCCTTGCTATGTACACTGTATTTTCAGGCAGCACAAGTCTTTTGTATTTTTAGAGCAGTCTGTGTGGTATCTCTCTGCCTGATGTACGCTGATGTTCTCATTCATTACCTTTAGAAATTCAGCCTACTGATTACCTGAGGTCTATTGAAACTAGTCACTGTCTGCCCGTCAGTTTTTGTTGGCTCTGGACCAAGCCCCCAAAGAGTTCTAAAAATATATATGATACATTTACAGAAAGTACAATAATCTATTTAGAGTGCAAACACATGGTAACTGATGACATCACAGGGAAGTATTTGAATGGTTTATATTAACAGATCCCCATGGCTTTAACAATAAAATTAAATTATTTTATATATTTCAGTCTGTTACAAATTCTGGGGTTGTTGGGTTTTTTTTTTGTTAAAATTAGGCATAACATATTTTCTGTTATATTAGTACTAATTCTTCTGTGTGATCCCAAACAGATCATGTCAGTGTTAAGACTTGCATTAACCTGAATCAATGGTGACTCAGATTTTGGAATAAATGAAAACAACAAAGCCCAAGAAGTTTGAACAGTTTTTGGAAATGTATATCACCTTATTGACAAAAAAAAATCAGATAAAATTTTAACAGAAGTGTTAATAGAAGTAATTTGGAGATTTTGGAGTTACCCTCAAGTGCAGATATATAGTCTTTTTGTCTAACATCACATACTGTGAAAGAGCTTTCTAGGATGGCTTTGTGCTACTCTAATGCAAGAACCAACCACCACTAATGTTTTAAAACATATTTTAAATATAGAAAAAAAAATCTAATACATCTATAAATGAGATAAAGGTCTCTAAGAAAGAGTGAAACGTGCTATTCTAACAGTTCCGAGTTTATTATTATCTGTTGGTAGGAATATGTCCTACTTATGAGGTAGAGTAGATAATGCAAAATACTGTGCAAGTACATGCTGGAATGGACTAATTTAAATTTAAAGGATTTATTTAATTTGTTGTGTGCTTAGAAACCTGATGTCATTCCTGTTTGCTTAGGTGTATTTTGAAAATGGGTAAAATCCTGTTGAATAGTGGCTTGAACCACCAACTCTTAAAATATTTAATGGCCATCTATTTTCTAGTTTTCGCTCACCAAATACAAAATTATGTGCATTAAAAAGGAGTTTATATTTTATATATTCACTGACTGTATATAGCCTTAGGTCTTAAATATCTTAAGTGCCCTAACATTAGACTGTTGTGAAAGCCATTCTACTTGTTGCAAGTATTGCATATTTCTTGGAGTGGGGATGTGGACCAGGGTATCCTGAAACCAGCACCCATAAATCTAATCCCTTTTGCTATCCTAGACTGACCTGCGTGAAAATTTTCCATTCTCTTAAGTAATTACTAACTTATGTACTACTATTGTATGAACAAAGGTGGCAACTCCCAGGATATTGCTGTGTATCCACCTCCGTTTTGAACTCTTCTCATCATTCTTTCTTCCACACATCCTTCTTCAGAGAAAGGAATTTTTCTTATGTGAATATCTGTGGTTAATTGTGAGGAGAACTGAAACCATATATTTACGTAATTAATAGTTTGGACATAATTGTGACTTCTAAAGTGGCTTGTTATTTTTGAGCCTGCTCAGGAGTACAATTTACTTTGCAGGACCCAGCCATGAAACTGCTCTCACATATGCAGATTACATATATTCTGTCATCATAGGCAGTGATAGGGGAGTGCTCTTCAACGTAAATGCATGTTAGTGCACTTTATGACCTCTGGGAAGAGCTCAAAAAAAGGAAGCTCTGGAGCTATGTCAATAAATACGTTATTTATGGCAGTTCTGTACCAAAATACCCCAACAAGTAAAAACAGAGAAGGGACTACTGAAGATCTGCGAAGAACACAACAAAAATTTCCAAAATTTCATATATAAGAAGCACACTAAAAAATGACTTGCTCACAGTAATAATTTTCAGCCAGAAATGGCATCCTATAAGCAAAAAGATACACAATTCAACATGAATATTATAATCAAAGATTCTTGAAAGCACATTGAAATAATCAATGCAATCCATTAGTCAGCATTTCAGAGCAACTTAGTAGGAGCATAGGTACAGCAGTGCGTGGTGCAGTTCTTCTATCAGTATCTCCCATCCCCTTTATCATCCTTTTGGTGCATGGGTGCTGTTGCACAGCATAACTCTGGCAACTACAGCAACTATTTTTTACACCAGGCAGAAATGGTAACAACATATGTTCTACTGCCTTTACTACTGGATACAGAAATGGCAAAATGTAACGTATATGTTGATGGCAGCAGTTAAATGAAAGTCTGCATCCATTTGCAAGGCTGTTGTCACTCTCCCCCTGTCCACTTTTTTCTAGCTGGAGCTGCAGGTGTGTTGAGACAGCAGGACCAAAGCCATTCCAGCGGCTTAGCATGTTGTTACTCATCTCTTTTGGATGAATCAGATACAAGTGTGGATGAGCGGGTCAGTGTCCTCCCCACCTGCCTGTGACACAGCTTGCTTCTGTCAAGTCATGGTGTGGGCACTGGTAGCCCGACATACAGGCTGAGCTATAACCAATTGCACAGATGGATAGTATTTAAGTTTACTTTTACATTTGTTCTTCATCCTGCATTATATATCAGGCGATGTTTGTTAGCTTGCTGAAGAGTGCACTTGGGTTGCCACAGTTTCAAGATGTTGGCTTGGCAGTCACTGGAATGGCTGAAATTAATTTCTGTGTAAGGTATTTCTATGTATATTGCTGCCTGCAAAACATGTGGGCAAGGTCCAAGTGATGAACATTCATGTTACTTCTCTTTCCTTCTCTGTTTTTCGTCCCTACACGCCCGTCCCCCCCCCATTTCGACTAATTTATACTGAATCTGTTGATCTGCTAAGTCATGGTACTTTTTGGTACACCCAGTATTTCTAAATTTCAGAGAGAGGGAAAAGGAGTGCATGTATTTCTATATTAATTATTGTAGCCATCAGAATTTAATAGTTTTGAACATTCAGGAATGTCTTGTCATAGGGTAAATACTATTTTTGAGTAAAAGAAGATAACATCAGATTATACCTGCAAATGTTTTTGCTTAACTCAGTAGTTTCTTAGAGCCTTTTCCCGAAATTGAATTGGATTTTGAGCCAAAAAAATGACAGTGTTGGTTCTTCAAGTGCAGCACATACAATCACAATGAGAAGGAACTCTTGTTCCTTTCATTCTCTCTTGGTTTATTTTTTGCTCTGTTATATCACATTACAACAATACACAGGAGAATTAACTCAGACTCTGTTCCACCTTCTTTGACCTCTTGGATTCTCCAAATATATTTTACCATTGGTGCATCTGAATAGTAAAAGTATTTGGTTCCATCTACTTTGCACTTCAAATCCTGTTGAACAGATTCTGGCAAGAATGTAGTCATGAAAAAAATCCTCTATTCTGAGACTGGTACAGGTTGCTTTTTAAATTAATCACTTTTTTCCTTTACTATATTTAAGTATATGTTTCTGTCTAGGTATTTCACAGCCTGTGCAGACAGATTTCAAATACTGTCAGTCAGTAAGCATTTAACTAACACCATGCAGTTAGTATGCTGTGCTAATATTTAACATCCCAAAAATCACCTCTTTGCCATCCTCCTAGATCCTATCCTGATCAGTCATTAGAAAGAAAAAAAAAAGTAGGACATAGGAATAGAATGAACCCCAAAAAAATCCATATTAAAAGGAAACACATGCAGATAAACTAATTGCAAGTTTATTTTCTGTTTTCTAATATCTGCATCTTCCAAGTTACACATGTCTGTGTTAAAACTGGTTTATTTTTATTATTTCAGACTTGGTCTCCTCTCTTTATGTTAAGGTAGCCTTATCAGAGTGACTCTGTGCTTCAGCCCTCTCCACACACAGCTTAGTCTGAGCACCAGTCATTGTTTTCCTCCGCTGGGAACAGAAGTCAGAGGATCCAGATGACAAGTAGGGAAAGAGACTCCTCCATAAGCAGCATCTGGCTCTTTGGCAGATTTGTCAGGCACTTCTGCTAATGGATTTGGATTTGCCCAGGGGTCTTTTATGTGGTTACATTGCAGATGGTCTATCTGTTCTATCTTCTCCTTTTGAATGCTTTTATTTAAAATAAAATTACAAAAAAAAAAAAAAAAAAAAAAAAAAAAATTAAAAAGGCAAAAACCTTTCATCTGATCCTCAAAACTTACACACTCTTTTCCAGCTGATAAGGTTCTTTATGGGTCTCATAAGATGCCTGTGCAGGCTCCCTTCTGTTACAAATCACAAAGCTTTCCATATATTCAAACGTGTGTCTTGAGTTTTGTTGGCGATTCTGAACTTAATTGTCCAGTTTAGTTGCCAAGTGATATATTTTACTGTGATCTCAGTCTGTATTATTGTCAAATTTCTTCGGGAATTCCTTTATGTCACTTGTAGAGCAGAGGTAACTTTGCCTCCCCTTGAAGCTTGAAATATACTTGCCTTCCACTAGTCATCGACCTTTGAAACCCTAAGATAAAATCTGGATTTGGTTAAATGTGAAAATGAATATGGTGGTCTCAATCTAATTCATAGGAGATTCTTGTCTGCCATTTAAGAGAGGCCCAGGACTAAAGTAGCAAGTCTGTGGGAAGGTATGCTTGGCACATCTACAGAGAGAGGCATATGTGGTGCCCAAATAAATAAAGCAATTCTACGGATTGACTTTTTAGCAGAATTATTTATTGTATGGCGTGAGGACTGAAGACGGCAGAGAGGGAGAACATCCTGCTTGTTGAATTTCATTTTAATTCTGTTTCAATTTACAACTGAATCGCTGTCACTTTAATTTTTAAGGTTTTGGAGGATTTTATTTGCTTTTTGCTGTAGAAGTAATTGGCAGGTGACTAGACATAAGATCATGTTTTATTCCTGTGTTATTTCAGGCTTATGTCTTATTTTCCTTCTAATTATGTAGATTAAATTAAAGAGAAAAAAAGTCACCCTGTGCTCTCAAAGATCCAGTGCTTTTCATGACTTTCTCAAAATAGTACTAGAGAAGCATATTCGTCCTCCTTAGTGTTTCATTATTATACTATGTTACATAACAGTAATATTTTTAAATTTTATGTGAAATAAAAATAATTGAATTATAAAAAAACAATCATGGTATTATTAACATTTGCTGTCCTAGTGCCCTGTCTCACGAACCAGGTTCTTAACCACTGAGGAACCTGTGCTAAATGCAGTGAAGTTACAGTCTTAAGTCTGCGATACAGATGCATGTGAACTTAAAAAATTACAATGATGTAGGATTTGCTTCCTCCTGCCCTTCTTTTTCCTCGGGACTTGGACAGAAGTGGATATTTAATGATTTTTAAAGGCTAGGCAATATGTCAGAAGTGATAGCGAGATCAAACTATTGGGTGTAAGCCGAGCTTTCGGCAGAGGGAGCTCTAAAGGACAGTTTCCACTAAGCAGACTGGTTTCCAGTGCTGCCATGTGTGTGCAGCGGCAGCGAGGGGCTGGAGCTGTGGCTGTGCCCATGCCCCGGGCAGGTGAGTATCCCCCTGCTGGGGCTAAGGTATTGGTAAGTAAGCTGAGCTGGAACTGGAGGTGTTGCAGATTTGCAGCTGGTACCTGCCCCTTCTTGTGGCTCAAGGGAATAATTTGGTTGGGGAGGATTGTGCCCTAGAGTCCTCAGCCACACGTATTTATTGACTCTTAGAAAAATCACCTACTTCACCTCACATTAAAAAGGTACATAAAACCTGTGTTTATGATTTAAGTCTCAAATTATAAAATGACTTGGGGAAATCAAATAGAGAAGCTAAATGAAATGTAATCATTTGATATCAATTGTAAAGGACAGCCAGCATGAGTACATTTATCAAGACATCATTCCATCTCTTGCTCAGAATAACAGAAAATTTTTTGAATGTAATTAATTACTAAAATTGAATGAAGATAATCTCCCTGTTCTTTCAGGTGTACAGGTAATAAAGTCTACTGGACTTAACAGGAATGATCAGATGCTGAAGCAGTTAAAGCATTAAGCAGTCAGAAAGTTGCATATATTTATTTTATATTCTAAACCTAGCTCATTGTTGTGACTGCGATTAGAGAACAGAAATAATTGCTTTTGACACAAACTGTTTTGGAGCCAAACATAATGTGCTCCACATGAGGTAAACTACAGAATATTTGTCTTGGGAGCCAAGGATCAGATCAGGTTTAACTTTTAAGGGGAACTTCACTGTTAAAAGTGAGATGCATTAATGTTTCCCATGTTAAGACTGCTTGCCAGTAACTCTCTATATTTTTTAAAAGAATCCTGAAAAATAATCAAAAACAAAACCACCCAGAGAAGATTCAGAATGTTTGCATGAAGACATGAAGCTTGAATGGAACATGAAAATGACAAGGTTTTGGCAACTTCTGTGTTCTGCCTGGTCTGTCATCATAACTCATCCTTTCTGGAGGTGGATGAAGTTCTTGCAAGGCCCCTTGTAAGAAATTACATTGAAATGAGGTATGATAACTCTAATACAACACATCTGAAAGAGCTTCTTTTCCCTTGGGCAAGCCCTGATGGAGAAGAACCATCTTTCAATAACTAGTTTGAAATATAACAGGCATTTCAATTCAGAGTAAGTCAGACACAACCCACGCTCTGCTCTCTTATTATGGAAATGTGAGTTCATACTTACATCATACAGTCTAGGCTTCACTGAAGCCAACAGCAAAATTCCCAGACTTTCATACTTGATTTCCCGGTTTTAGATTTGTTTAAATAGTGTCTTACATGCGTAAAGTTGACATTGTTATATTGCAATTAATAATGTTATTACTGTATTTCAATAGTAATGTAGATATGGATCAGACACCAGTATCTGAACCCAGGCATCCCAGCTGTCCCGTCTTCACAGGTGGTGATATTTAGGTCAAGAGAAGGAAGTATATGCCCCTTTGCTGAAAGCATACCTTTAATTACTGCACAGATAGGCCCAGAATGAAGGGTACTTAAGAGTTATATCAGATCTAAACAGAAGAACCTCATTGCAAAAGCTGTCTCCAGCACGCTAAGAAAGGGTATGAGGATTTATATCGCTTTTTCTCCTAAAAAGGTACTTGGAAGATAACAGAGTGATGAAGTTTTCCCTAGAAATTCCTCTTTCTCATGTGTGGATGAGTACCAGGGATACGGAGGACCTTCTGTGCTTTGATGCTTCTTTCCATCTCAATCTGCCATTAACATGTAGTTTGGAAGAGGGCATTTCCTCTCATTAAAGAGCAAAGGTGCTAGAGCATCCCCTATTCGTTGTCTGCAGGAAATCAGGGCTACAAACAGCCCTCTCAAAATTCCTCTCATTGTTCCACTTAAAATCAGACTGTCACGCCATGAGGAACGCTGCCTTGTGTTTTTCCTGAGATGTTTTGAAATGCTGTGCAGAATTTTGTGTTCCTTTGTATATATGAAAAATAGTCTTTGTTACTCAAATTAAACTTAAAAACACAGAAGAAAGACTTAGTGAGAGTATCCAGTTCATTGGGTTTATTACCTGTTCTTGACCTCCAATGTGGTCACCTATCAGAGGTGCAGAAAGGGCTCTGAAACTCTCAGCTGATTTTTCAGATGAGACTCTGAGCAGTTCTTCTGCAGAAGTTGTGGTGTAGGAGGGAGGGCCACATGCTTGCTGGTTGCTTTTCAGACGTCTCCACAGAAGTGTTTGCTGTTTGTTTATGACACAGCACATCATGTTGTAAGAACCACAGAATCTGCAAGTGCCAATCACATCTGGAAGTGATCAGAAGTGGAAATGGGAGCTGTTGGGTGAACTACTCTTTGAAAATGTAGCCCTGTGATGCAAAGACTTGCTTTTAGATCTTACGTATCTGTAAACCAGTAGTCTGTATTTCATGTCAGTTGGATACTTGACAGGTCCCTGGGGAACCGCAGTGTCATTATCACTTTTGGTTTATTTAAAAACTCACATAATGACTTCAAAACCTACTTTAGTCACCTTTTATTAAGTAGCAGGTTAAACATGAGTTTAACCTCCTGTTCACTTTTACATAATTTCTGTTCACACCGGGACTAGGGACTGCATAATGCAACGTGTGAGCTGCGTGGCTGAGCTTGTGGAAGCGTGTGAGACGTGCCCCTACCTGAGCCCAGCTTTGTTGGGGTTGTGCTCGGCATGAGTTTGGTGTGTGCCAGCTGGCACGCAGCCACGCTCCGGTACATCCCAGGTTCAGGATGAGCCATCCTGCATGTGGACTAAGAGAACTGAACTCCATACCATTCTCTCTGTTTTTCCATCAGTGGTTCTTTGTGGCTTATGGTATGGTTTTCTCTAACCAGCTGCTTTTCTTCAAGAAGACAGGAAATATCTGTTCAGACACCACACTGCCTCTTTCCAGATACTTCCTTCTGTGCCTGAAGCATAGACTCTGAGCTAAAATCGTATCACATCAAATCTGTGGCTGTCACATTTGGATAGCCCAGAAAAAAAGATCTCAAAGGGTGGGATCCATCTGGCCGGAAGGTGTTACTCTGCATAGCTTTGCTTTTTGTGTGTGCATCACTTATAATGTCCTATAAAAAACTATCTTTTGCCTTTGTCAAATCAAACTGATCTCAAACTGCAGGGTGGGGAGGTGAGGTGGAAAGGGAGCCAGATGGAAAAAAAGGCTTCACATCTGCCTTTTCAGTGACAGCCTGCCCATTTTGCTAGTGTAGTCCTGTGTTTTGTAACTGAAGAAATCTCCTGAGTATAGAGAGGTTGAGCTGGAAGTTTATGCTGGGGTAAATAATTTAATATGTTCCCCCTCTCAATTTGTCTTGATTTTTATCTATTCACTTTAATATTTGTTGGCTTTGGACAAATGGACTACACATCCAACAAGAGAATCCAAAAATGGCTTCTAGAGATTACTCTCTGTTTTCTTCGCAACTGTGGGAATCTAAATTAATTTTACATTGTCTTTTAATTCTGTCAGGTAAATGACATTCATTCCCAATAAAAGTCAGAAAGCAGTGAGAAAATACTGTAATGTGAATTTGTGGCCAGCTGAACTGCACTAGAATAGACAGTTTCCTGCGGTTTTCTGGAAACCACATTAGATGACATTAAACTGAAATTATACGTCCCAATCAATCAGAAATCAAGGAAACCATACAGTTACTGACTTTTAAGCAAATAATAGTTTTCAGCAATTATACAGCATGACAATCCAAGCCTTCTAAATTCATTGCTATGTTTAATCATCACCAGAGAAAACTTGACCTTTTCAGCTTTGTTTTATTCCTCAGGCAGTAAAAGAAAATGCCAATTTTTCTCTTCCAGCAAAAATAGTCATCAATTTGTAAGCAATTATTTTTCACAGTATTTCATCCTATTTTCTCACTAGACCCATGAAGAAGAAATCCATGTTTCCCTTTCAGTAAAACAATATCTGCTTATTACTTAGCAATAGCTGTATGCTAGAGTACCAAAAGCTATACCCTTTGGCCTTTTCTCTAGCAGAAGTATTGATTTAATGAAAACAAAAAATATCTGACACCTAGTTGTCAGGAAACACAGAGAATCTCAAGGTAGCACAGGGTCAAAAAGGGAGGGTGGTGGCAAAAATTTAACTGTGGAAGTAGGAAGCGGGGCTGGGGAAAAAGTTGCAGTGCTGTTAAAAGAAATGTCCTTTTTCTCTCCCTGTGAACGACATAAGGAGGCACACTACAATGCTGGCCTTTGTCACAGAACCTGTTTGTCCATATTCACAGCTAAGCTCTCTGCAGCAAGTGAACCCCAAGCACTGACACTGGCTGACTGTCAGACAGCTCCTGTAAACTAATACCGTCTGCATAAGGTTTTTTTTTCTTCTGGAATTAGAGCTTGAACAACCAAGAGGACAATAGGCATTTGTGAGATAGGATTGTGAGATACAAGCACAACCAGTGCCACTTTATGTCCCAAAGGATCACCTAAGGAGTCACATCCTCTGCAAGATAAGCAGCATTGTTGAGATCAAAAAGGCTGTTAAACAAAATCAGGCAGTTTTGAGTTTTCCTCAAATTATTGTCACTTTGTACTAGAAGGATCCTCTCCACACTAAGGTTATTGCAATCCCTGAGTAGAGGTTATTTCACTGTGAGCTTGAATTCATGCACTAGGAAGCTGCGTTATGATATTCAATCTTGTAATGAGCCATTCATGTTCATAAGAAGTCTACTATGATCCTCACTGTACAGTTACAGTTCTACAAAGCTGAACCTCATGATACTTATTACCTATGGAGTATGTTTTAACATGGTAAAAAACCTAATGTTTTAATTCATTGTTTCACTGAGGTTCCTTCATTTTGATGCCCTCTATTTGACATTGGTTCTAGATTGACGGTGGAGAAATACTTTTCTGGAATATCAATGTGGCATTAGTTTTGCTTCTTTCTTTTACCTTTTTTAATATGAAAGTTGACACTCACCTTACAAACCCATGAGAAATAGAAATTATACAGCTACAATCTTATCTTCCATCCCCAAATGACCGCAAGAAGTTTAGCACTTGTTTGCTGGATTGTAAAAAAAAAAAAAGGTAATAAAAATAAAACTCTGAAGAGCATTTCTAGTTTTATCACTTTAACATGATCTTTTTTACTGCTTCTTAGCACTGTATCAGATCACTTTACATGTTAAGAAATGACACGTCAAGGAGAGTGGAAAGGAGGTTTTGCTAGTGTCCAACAGTATTATTTGTTTTTAAGCAAACTCCCAGAACCTGCGTGATGGAGGGGCATGGTTTTGAAAGATAGTGCCTACAATAGTAAAAGTACTGCTATTTTGGCCGTCTGTTAAGCTTGAGAAGGTACACAGGAGGAGTTGATGAGCCTGGGAAAACGAGGGGCAATCATCTCAATGGAACAAATATAAGTAAGTCATCAGTTTTGCTGTTTCACTATCTTTTAAGGTGTCAAAAAATGACAAAGGCGGCCATACAGTGTAAAAGAAAACCTGTATTTTAGGGTTAGTGTAAAGATTGGAAACATTACTCGTTTGAGGAGTGTTCTTAGGCTGTGTGTTGTGTTGCGCTTTTTGTGGAAGTCTTTTGTGGGAAGTTGTTGGAAGGTTTTTTGTTGTGTGTTTATATGCTTATATAGAAGTATGTGTGGATATTTAGCACCAAAGAATTATTAAAAGTTTGCACGTAGACATGTGTTAGTGGACATATATTTCTATGCATGTGTAGATTCCTTGGAAACCCGTCCATCAACCAGAATCCCTCTCTCTCCACCTTCTGTCTTACTGCCCACTGTAGTCTTTGAGGACTGTTAAAGGGTCAGTGTAACTTCTTTTTAATTGCTTTATTTACTGTTTGTATATTTACTGTGTGGATACAAGTAAACCTGAAAAAAGGCTGGCCTCACTGTGCATGTAATGTGTATAAATACAGTTTTCTAAAACAAACAAACAAACAAAACCAAACAAAAAAAACACCAACCAACCAACAAAACTAACAAAAAACAGTAGAAAAAAACCTCTATAAATATGGTGTATGTATTATAATTGATTGCTTTAAGCTTTGTTGCAGATTTTATGTAGATTTAATTGGACTAATGACATTTCTGTATGTGCATCCATTCTAACTTTTTTGTTGGAGTGAAAGGCTTGTATGAGCTAGTTCAGACTGCATATGGAAGAGAGGTGGGCTTGCTAGTCATGTTCAGAACATGGCTGAAAGATCTGGCTAAAAGAAATTCTGGGGGAAATGGAAAGAAAAAAACAGCCCACTTGTCTTTGAAACTGTGTAACTGGTTAGAGAGCTAAGCTGACAGCAGTATCAAAGATATTTATCTGAGTCTGAACAGCCCCATTACCCAACTTTAATATTGTTCTAAAAGTTAATTTTAAATAAAGGGAAATTCCCTGCTTGTTTAATTTCAGAAGCTCCAAGGTATCTGACATGTTAACTGGACAAGACTACAGATTTCTGTGAGAAAGTTTGGGACGTGTAAGAACTGGAGTAACAACAGGAGGGATGTAAGAAAAGCAGGAGAGAAACTAACAAAAAAAATCCAATAATGTAGATTTTTACCACAGTGAAATTTACTAGTAAGGATTCTGTTAAAGAAAATTATGTAGAGAATTTCCTATCAAATAATTTTAATAAGAAAAATCCTTTGAAATGCTTTAAAAAATTTTTATTCTGATTAATTTATAATGTAAATGAAATTATTCAATTTAAAACATCCTGTAGCTAGGCATTCTTTCAGTTCTATTTTATTTTGGATTTTCTGCAAATTCTGCACAGTGAGAAATCATTATTTATAAAATGTTCTGGTTAGACTAGTATTTGAAGTACTTTGTTTTCACATTACAATATGTGTTCTTTTATAAATCCTTGATAAATTATGTCATACTTTCAATCGTTTTTGTAAAAAATTTTGAAGTATAGTAAAAGTAGATTATATAGAAAAAGTTTACATTTTAAAACTTGATCTCTTTAAAGCAAAAAATTATCTAGATATGATCTACTTGTAGAATTCATCAATGGAGTTTCGAGTTGTGGAAGGACCCAACTCTTAGTCCATGTTTATAGTAGTTTAATTGAAACTGCAAATGGATAACAGAGTCAAAACAACACATTTTTTTCTGGAAATAGATTTTGATTCTGTTGAAGAAAAGCAGTGCACAAATGGATGTGGGATTGTAATGAAAACAAAAGGAAATAAATAAACCACAGGTATTTTAAAAACACAATCCTAAAAGCAAGGCTTGAGCTTTTTACTTTTAAAATAATGCAAGCAAAAGCTATATAGAAACACAGTGATGCAGTTGTCAAATTGGGCAATCATAATTAGTCATACTTATATCTGCCTATGGAAGATTGGGTCGTGTGTACTTCAGTGGTCTGGGGTGCATCACAAGTTCTCTTTGTCTGAAAAGACAGGGGCCAGGTGAAATTTCTCTCTTTGGATGCTGTTTCTTAACCCGCTTCTGAGCTTAGGTTAACTCTTGAAAAGACGTGACTTCAAGCCAGGGATCAAAATGTGCTCTAATGTGGAAGGCGCAGGATTCATGCACAGCAATCTTTTCAGTAGAAACCAACTTCAGTTTGGCAGAATTGTCCACATCCAGGTTGGAGTTAAAGCCCTTGGAAATTTGTGAGACTGTTCTCTGAAACGGGATGTTTTAGAGATTTTTCCAGTAAGCCTCTGAAATGATCCACTAAGCATGTGCAAATACCAATTTTCAAAGACTTAAAGCATAGCCAAAATGGAATAAAAGACAAATCCATCTTGCCTGCTCTCAGGTTTTCACTCAGGAGTTTGGAATCACGCTAACGTTCTTCTAATGGTCAGGAGAAAATTAAAACATATTCTTACCAAGTAATCAATTTCCTCTCAAAATTTATCTTTTTATACAATTTAGCATTTTAATTACTCTAAAATTGTCTAAGACAATGCAAGAGGAGGCAGCCTAAAGCTCAACCAGTTATGTGCCTAGCAGAGAAACAAAAAAATGGAAGATAAAGTTGTACCGTGTGGTTTTTAAGCAGTTTTAACAATAGTTGGGGTTTTTTTTGTGTCTAAATTGAAACACCTTGCATTTACTAGAAAACAGTCTTTACTAAACAACTGCCTAAACTTAGGAGTATTAATTGGTCTTTCAGAGATCACTCTTTACCTTTTTTACTGCAGGAAAACACATACTGAACCTGAACCTGCTTCTGATTAAGTCAGTGAAAGTAGGACTATGATAAACATTTAGTTTGACAAAAATGAATTCAAGATGTTGGAATTATTTCATCCATTTTATTAAGTATTTTTCCTGAATCCTTCATTCACTGGAACAGTAAGATTTTAGTAGATCTGTTACATCTTCCCAAGAATTTTTTAGACTAAATGTAAACTAAATGCATCGAGAAAGGTGAACTGAATGACATCTGTTACACAGAAGCTAACGTGCACTTCAATAAATAAATTGCATAGGGATATACTAAAATAATGCCCTTACTTGTTCACACTGAATAGAGCACCCAGGGTAAGTATAATGTGTACACATGGTTTTGTGAAAATTTATTGGTTTGGATATCCTTTTTATCCTTAACAGACTACCAATAAATGCAAGATGTCTTTTACTCAGACAGAGAAAATGCCTATTTGTAAATGCACTACTTTTAAAATATTATTAGTTAATTAGCTTGCCTTGTCTGTGAGCTGGGATGCCATTTGCTATAGAAAAGAATATAAGATGAATAAAATACTTTTCTGCACAAAAAGTTTCGTATTTTTAAAATATTATTAGTTAATTAGCTTGCCTTGTCTGTGAGCTGGGATGCCATTTGCTATAGAAAAGAATATAAGATGAATAAAATACTTTTCTGCACAAAAAGTTTCATACTGGTATGGAGAAAAGGTGTATTCCCTTTAGAAAGTTTGATTGTTTATATTCTTTACCAAGTAAATTAAAAGCAGTGGACTTAGTTTTCTGATAAAAGAAAATCTGATTCATTTGTGTGCAAAAAGCGCTTAAGGCAGATACTTCTTAAATAAACTAGATTGGTAAATCAATGATTTTACTTATGAATTATTTGCATCTGTGGCCATGGTATATGCTTGTCTGAAAATAATTTTTTGTAGTTTTCATGCTAAACAACAAAAAAAACACATGTGAATTTTCTAGACTGGGACTGCCTGTTCGGTATCTGTGGGATATGTCATACTTGAACAGGAAATCATGACACTTTAAACTGCTAAGCGAACACATGGGGAGTATTACACTGTATATGCAGTGAAACACAACATTGTTTATTTTGTGTAGCGTTCTCCTGCTCCCTTAAATACATAAAAGGTGGAAACTCACAGACATTTTTTAACCTTTTGCTGCTATCCTGTTTGGGAAACTACTAAACAAAAATTGACAAATTAGTAAACCACTTCGGTTCATTTTATTTCATCTAACACTGATCACATTTCCAGTAGACAATAAATATAATGCGCTGCTGACAGATGTGGAGAAATGTATATACAATTAGATTAAGAAATCCAGATCAAGGCAGTTCAGATCTCAGTTTATGCCTTTGCATTTCCTTGAATATGGCTATAAAATTCTTACCTGCTGATTCATGGCCTCCTGCAGTATCAGTTTTCCCCTGCTTATCCAGGCTGCTGCTGGGGAAGCTGCCCTGCCAGTGGCGTATCGGTGCATCTCAGGTTTGGTTTGAGCATTTACTGAAGTAGATGAGATTCTTTGCTTCATATGCCTTTGGGTAAGGCCTTGGTGTATTTTCGCTGTTGAGATGTAGTATTTTCTACAATTCCTGGAACACACTCAAGATACGAAAGCTCTGAATCTGTATCTTGGGTTAAATGAATGCAATAGGAGACATTTTTCTTTTGTGTTTTATTTTTGTTTTCCTTATCCTGAAGGTAAAAAAAATAGATTCAGACAGCAGACTCATATTTGGTGGAAAGTTGTATTTCTGTTTGGTTGTTTGTTTTTTTTCCCCAGAGGAGGATGTGTGGAGCACAGAAGACAGGAAATTTCAAAGTGGAGCTTGTAATAAATACTTAAGATTCTGGGTGTTGCCTTAAGAGTTTGCCACTGATTTTCCTGGTCAGAATATGAATATATAGGAGCAGTTATTCTTACTGAACTATTCCAACTGTTCATCCCCTTCCCAGTCATTTTAGTCTCCTACAATGTAATTGGGCTTTTACAGCTCTGTAAGACAATCTTTCATTGGCCTTTGTAGTATACATATGGTAAAATGTTCTCCTATTGTAGATGGACTGGCAACTTTGCTTATACATAGCAAAAATGTTTCTTCGGGGGAAAAAAAATGTGTAATTAATTTATAAATGAAACAAGAAGTAGATGACCACACACTGCAAACTGGATTGCAGTTACCAATCTAACAAGAAATGCTCATTTGCTTTGTCTGCTTTGTCTGAGAAAGGCAATTCTGTTGTCACTGAATGAAAGCCATCCACAGTCCCCAAGTATAACTGTGACACTGAAATCCATTGTGATGTAAATCCACTTTAAGTTTTTCAAGTTTCCTAGAAATTACTCAGAAAAAAAAAATCCGGTGAGCTAGTAAGAATACGTGCATTTGTAAGAGTGAATAATCTTCCAGATGTATGTGAAAATTCTGTTCATTCACCTGTATGTTCTGTTCCTATGATTTAGCATGGGTGGAGTGACTGCTGTTGGTTGGAGTATAGATAATGGGAGGCAGAAGTTCCTATTCTGATTGTTTGTGCAATGACTGATTATCCTCTTAATTTTTTATTCTAAGAAATACCTATATACATGCATTTGTCAATTTATCCCTCCCTCATGCACATCTTTTACAAGCTCTTTGAGCATTTTCATACACCTGTGTGATTTACTTCATATATCTAAAGGAAAAATGAAAAAAAAAGAAATGGTGTTGTTGCTGTTCACAGCAAATTATTAGCTATTTTCCTAGGTTGGTAAAAAGCAAATAAGAACTTAAAGGAACCTATACTGATTGTTAATCTGTCTGTATTACAAATTCTCCATGTAAAAAAAAGTCGTTATAGAAAAAAGAGATTATTATAGATAGCATCACAATGCAGTTAAATACTGTCACCTTCTTCTTTAATAGGTCTATGGAAATGCAAGATCTAGCCAGTCCCCATAATCTTGTTGGAAGTAGCGATGCGCCGGGTAGTTCGAAACTGGATAAACCTAATCTCAGCAGCACATCCGTTACAACAAATGGAACAGGAGGTATGTATGAGACATTGCTGGCACATAGAAAGTTTTAGCTAGGTTTTAGTCATGGCCATTTTTAAACATAATTTCAAGGATGAACATAAACCAATTTATAAACAGCAAGAATTATGAAAAAAAAAGGCATCTATGCCACTGTAAATCTACTCATTCCAACAGCTCTTCTTCAGTTTACACCAAAGTGCAAAATTGAAGTAAGAGGCAGAACTGTGCAAAGGTGAAATAAGGAAAATCTTGGAATGGTTGAAAAAAGTGTTCAAGGTTTGGTTATACCTGTTGATAACTTGAAATAGATTGCATCTTCTGCTTCATATTTCATTGTTGAGTAGAAAAGTACTGTTATAACATGAGCTACGCACATTTAGGCTACTTTAAAATCTCTGTCAAAAGAAGTACATCAAAATCTTGCTGAGATTATTTTTTTTATATGATGAACATGCTAATTCCATTTCTTGGCAGGTAATGCAAGTTTGTTACAAAGAGATTTTTAGGTTTTCCTCAGAAGTATCTGGTTATTACTGCAGTATCTATTACTGTAGGGACAACACTACCACACAGCTACAACACAGATGTTCCAATGCTTTCAGATTATAGATTCTGCTATAGCTGAATTGGAGCAGTGGAAGGGAGGGTGCCACATTCTGAGATGGAGTTCTGTTCCAATTAGTGTCCGTGAGAGTGACGCCATGGATACGAGTCTAGCTGGAGTTTCACTGTCTTTTTTTGGAGTTTATATGTTGCTGTCTGTTTTAACAGTTGACACCAAATTTTTTTTTTTCTTTAGTTTGTTCCTTCTGGCCACAATGTAAAGCATTTTATTCTCTTATCCATATTTAAAAAAAACATATATGTCAATGTCAATAAAAAATATGTGTGCCTATAAGTGTAACAGAGGTCTGCAGAGAAGGGCTGAACTGTTAAGGTTCAACCTATTTATATTTTTAAATAGAGTCCTTATTCCAGCATAAAGGGAAGGGAAAACGTCAAGCATACCATTGAAGAACACTGATAACTTGGTGCCTCTATATTATACTTGCATAAACGAGTTGAAAATATTCATAAAAACAATATAGTACAGTTGAAAGAGTTAACTCAAAGTGCAAAAACTTGCCTTGAAGACTATTCACACACACTGAACAGATATTGGGAGAATGAACAGTTATACCATTCCTGTTCTCAGGAGACAACATGACTGTGTTAAATACTGCAGACTGGTTGCTGAGTTGCAGTACTCCCTCTTCTGCAACAAGTATGAGAGATCCTGGTACAGTGCATGTGTGTGGTGGTGTGCCTTCTTGACTGCTGTGTAACATCTCTCTTGTTTGCTCTGTCCTTTTTTATGCAGTTTGAACAGTTTCACAGGGTTTCGTCCCACCTCTTTTTTTTCCACCCCTTCTCAGAGGCCTTTCCCACAGCCACAAAACTGGTAGGAAGTTGCAGTAAATAGTTATCTTACCATACTTTGAAAGTCATTTGATGACCAAGGAGAATTTAACCCACTTGAAATTCACTTAACTGTTTACATGCTCTGAGAGACTTGGGAGAGCCCAGTGGTGATCAGCTTTGCTGGCAACTGCCAGTGGTCAGTATTGGTGGATTTTACACAGAATGCCCATTTGTTTTTCTTTTATTTTTAGGTACAACATTGCATGATTTCCTGAGCACAAATCAAGGTTGACATTATTGTTACTACTACTACTACTAGTTTCATTATTAATTAAAGCTTATGTCCAGTGTGCTGCTACATGTAACTTGCCACTTTACAAACATTTGGCCAAATTTTCCAAGCTGTTGTTTTCATATATGAGTTTCCTCTCCTGTATTATTAATTATTATGTGTTATAACGATTAATAATAATTATACATGTGACATTATTGCAGTACATATGGGATTAATCATAGGTGTAATCACACATCACCGTGACTCTACAGGCTATTACATAGGTGCCTAAGCTGTGCAGGTTTGTACTAAAGTTAGGAAGATCTCAAAAACTTTCCTTTTAAAAAATACACTTAGAATTAGCTTACCGTTTGTAAGCCACATATCAGAATTTACCCCCAAAAAAGTTCACACTTGAGCACAGATCGTTTGCACTGGAATAAGTGATTCCATGTGAATGCTCCTGCTCAGCTGCAAGAATTTAAGGAAGGACTGAGCTAACTTAGTCTGTCACCTCAGTTAACTGTTCAGCATGTTCAGATAAATGTGGAAGGTAATAATTTTAAGTACCAATTATCCATAGTGAGGAAATGTAATGTGAAAGTCCTTGCATTAAATCTTATTTTCCATAGGCAGTAGAACGTTTAGATCTGTGCTTCTAGTTAAGCATATCCCAGGGAAAGCCCTTAAGGTTTGCTAAAATAAAGAGGAAATCACTCCTATGACAAGCTGGGTGGGTTATTGTTTTATGTGAGCTTTCAGTCAGACTTGTTTGCTCTAACAGCTATTGTACTTGCTTGTCCTTCTTCATGCGCCTCTTGCCCCTAAAACTGTGTTAATTTTCAATCCTTAATGTAGAGAAGATTCTTTTTGGGAAAAAAGCCAACAGACATTGGCAGAGTAGTAGTCATATTGATCTGCTAAGTCCTTTCATCAAGTAAAGAACTCATAGTGTAGAAGCTGTCGAACATAGGAGGCTGTATTCTGAGTTTGTCTTAGAATAATTAAGTTCAGAAGGGATCCCTAGAGATCATCTGAACCAACCTCTGCTCAGAGCAAGGCCAACTTTGCTGTTAGATCATGTTGCTCAAGGTAACATCTAGTTTAATGTTGAATATTTCCAAAGTGGAGGTGCCGCAGCCTCTCTGGGCACCTGTCCCAGGGCCTGACTACTGTCATGGTGAAGAATTTTCCTCTTATATCCAACTGAATTTTTCCATTGCTGCAGGTTGTGTTTGTTGCCTCCTATTGATTCATAGGGCACCTTTTGAGAAGAGTGTGTCTTTATTCTTTGCCATCTTTGCACCTTCTCACTAGAAAGCTGCAGGCAGCAATTACCTCTCCCATCAGCCTTCTCTTCCTAGGACAGAACACGCCTAATTTCTGCTACCTGTCCTTGTATATTATATGCCCCAGCCCTTGGTGATTTGTAGTAGCTCTACTCTGTTAGCATGTACAGTCTTCACTGTTAGGAACACACAGATCTATTTCTAGCTTGAGATTGCTTTTCATTTTATTTTTACTCTTTCAATTTGTAAAAAAAAATATTAAAACTAATCCAGATTTTAAAACACAGAATATTAAATGTATAGTGTTTAAAATATTCATCATGCAGACATCTCTATGTAGTAATCAGAAAACAAATGAATTTAGTTACTTTTCATGCTTCAAGCAACAATACATATTCCACATGACTGAGAGGCCTGGGATTCAGTGGAAGCAATTATTTTGTCACAAATGACCCTTAAGCTTTTTCTTGATGTATATTTTATTGATCTAATGAAAGTAAAAGTCACGTATTTCTCATCTAAATAGAGAAATCGGAATGATTGATTACTCTTATGAATTACTTTGTTAATTTTCTGTTAAATCAGAAGTCAATAGCCAGCAAAATGTGTACAACAGCTTGAAAAAATGTGGCTAAAATTCTTCCCTGATGATTTTGTGTTGAATGAATATCCTGCTGCTTGCAGGGAGAAAATACTGGTGTGGCAGTTCTATTGAAGAGAAATGATAATGAAAAGAAGTTTACATTGAAAAGACACACATTCAAGTAGTTTTTAATCTCTCCCAATAAATAGAAATATATAACCGCATAACTTGTGTAAGATGCCACTTGTTTTGATTAGCACCTGAGCACCGGTGGCACTGCAGGGCACTCTCCCGATTGCAGAGACAAACACATCCTGGTTTCTCAGATGTTGCCTACTTGATCTAAACAGGTGGCCCCATGAATTCAGCATAGGTAACTTGGGCAATTTTAAACATCTGCAGCATCCCACGTGGCGTTACTGAAGTAAGAGAAGTTAAATAGTGTGACTGGAAATCAGGTGTGATATTGTAGGAGCAGTAACTCATGCAGCGCCCATCACAGGCAGCTGTGTTGGTAGCCGTGCGATTCCCGTTGTGCTCACAGACACAGGAAGGAGTAGCAGAAAGATTCTGTAGGTGTTGTTTTGGACATTCTTCCTACGAGAAAGTCACATTCCTTATTTAGCTCATTCACTACCGTTTCCTCTATAGACTGTAAGAGGGGTGGTGAATTCAAGGGCAGCTCAGGCTGTATGTAGTCTGAATCGTCCTCTGGAAGTACCTCTTTTCCTCAACTGAACATAAAAGGAGACTAGGTGGCCTGAACCTAAGCCGTAATTTGTAGATACATTGCCAGTTCAGAACTTTAAATTTCCCCCGTCTCCTTACTATTGCCAGTGAAGTCAAACATGGATGCAGTGATGTTGACAGACGAGGCATCGAGTAACTAACTGGCAGAAAATGCCTGTTCTTGGCATATGTTAGACCTGCTGGGGGGGGGGCTTTGCCAGTCTGGCTGACACAGCAAAAGCTTCTCCACAAATCCCAGACTGTTTCCTGGGAATTTCGATAGCTGACGTACAATTGCGGTAGCGGCCCGTAAAGGTCCTCATTGCAACTTTGCTCTGTGCCCCTGAGCAGCAACCTGTCCTGTGGTACCTATAAGCAAGTTGCTGGTATATATGTGATAAATGCTCACACCCCCCGCCCCCAGCTGACCTTCACAAAGCAACTGTGGTACTATGTTGAGGGTTTCTACGCTTGCCAGTCAAATAGCTAATAAAAGCCGCAGTGTATTCTATATCACTCTTTCTTACTACATCAATTGGAAGGGTGGTACCCAAACTTCATGACAAAAGTCCATGCCAGATGGTCTGTTCAGGTAACATATTAAACTATAAAATCTAGATTGGCTCTGTGGTGCTTTCAGTTATAGCTTGAGTGGCAAGAGTGCATGATGATCTGTAAGAAATAATTTGTGTTCAGAGTGGGCCTGTGAGTTAGAAGCTGACTTGTCTAGCTGTTGTTTGTGCCCTACTGTAGTTCATTTGCCTTTTTTTTTTTTTCTTTTTTTTCTTTTAATCTTCTCTCTTCATTTACAGAAAATGCTTGCTGGTGACCTAGCTCAAAAAGCCCCCTACAGACTCTGTAAAAGGGAAAGGGGAAAGGGAGAATGCTGGCACTGTAAAAGTAATTTGCTTCTATATGAGCATGAAACCGTATTATTATTGTTTCACTTGTCAGGCAAAACTATTTTGTTATGTGCTACATCCCCTGACAGCTAATGTTTCCTTCCTCTCTGCTACATTTAGGGAATTGTTAGAATCAATTAGATTTAGGTTGAAATCTCCCCAGAAGATATTGCAGTTGTTAAAACCAATAGGTAGACGAATGCACAGATAAAAAGCTATGTGAGATGCATGACCATTCCAGACAGAGCAAGTGTAGATTGTCTTAGTACAGTGGTAGAGCAAAGGTTGAAGCTGTTGCACCGCATGCTTGTTTTAGCTGGACTACTGCTAATGAGACTGGCGTGAGGACTCCAGTATAAATTTAGAAGTAAAATCTCATATCTACTTATTCTTCTATGTAGTGTCTCTTCTTGCAGTCAAAACAGAACCCATGAACAGCAGTGAAACAGCAACAACAACTGGAGATGGATCGCTTGACACTTTTACTGGGTCAGGTAAAGCCATAATAAGATCACGTATTGTTAGATGCACAATAATATAACATTTAATAAACTTCACTAATGAACATTTCAATGCATGGAAGCAATCTTAAAAAAACCCTACAATAACGTAACATTTTAATACCTAATAATAACAATAGCTTTTTCATTTTTGTCAATGAACATTCACAATTTTCATGAGCCATGATCTTAAAGAATCTTTAATGGTGCCTAAGACTATTACTGTATACAAAAGTCTTATAGTAATAATGTTATTATTGTACTGTAGATTTTTCTCAGTGTTAGTCTCGTGTTATCTTAGGAAGAAATGAATGCCTTGTATTTGCAACAGCCATTGTAATTTGTAAAAATTAAGGTCTTAAGAGTTGTATTTTAGTGCTAATCTTTTTATTCCTATGAGCAGTGTGTTAGTTTAAACACTGACCAGATTGCCATAAGCTGCTTTCTTTCCATGGAAATTAAGTCTGTATTTCATTTGATATAATCATAAGTTTCTGTTACTTCTTCTTAAAAAATTCAATAAACAGCAATTTTAAAGTAGATTCCTATAAATTACTAAAAGGTGGTGAACTGTGGAAAAGTACAGATAATTTGTCTTTTAAACATTAAGTTGAATCCTGCTAATGATAATAGTAACAAGGAGAGTGGAGAGAATAAATTTTGCATCTGAAAATACCACCTCAGTGATGGCCTGACTTAAATGTCACTTAAGCCAGGAATTGCCATTCCACACTGATAATACTATTGTTTTGGTAGACCTGGGTAGTAAAGCCCTGTCTAAAGCATTTTGGAAATCACAGTGTTTCTGCGTAATGTAAATGTTTTTAAAATTGAGTGTTTATTTCTGAAACTGTTTTTTAGGCATTGGTAAATGCCTGTATAGTCCAAAGCTGATTATTAAGAAAAGTGTTTATAACAAATTTAGTGCCTGAAAAATCGCCTTTTGTGAGATATAAAGCAAGTGGTACAATTTTTGATTAGAAAAAAATGAGAACATTGTCCTCATTGTGATTAAACTGACAGGCCCCATCAACTTAAAGTTTAGCAAGTTCCATTGAAAAAATAAGTCTTGGCTAAAAATTAACTTCTTCACTCTGTTGTTAGTCTATCCTAAAATTTTATTAGTGATTACAGATTATAAGATGTCCAACCACGTATATGATTTTGTCATTGGCGGTGAAAGTTTATAAGCTTCTACCATGTATTTAAGACATCTGCATTGGATTCCATGTGTAAAATATGTCTGAAGCAACATTTTCATGAAAGGGTGCCAAAAATTGCAGCCTCCAGTAAAGGTTTTGATAGCTAAGTAACTGCTTGATTTCCCCAGGTGCCACTCACCCGTTAGCGTCCACTGACTTCAAAAGAAGTGTTGAGATCTGTGCACTTGGGAGATTTGGAAACAATTGGTGTCTCCAAAAAAAAGCAGGAATTTGAGCCTTACACAGTCATTTTTGTCTGCTAGCCACCTGCATACTCAAAAGAAATATGAGCCTAATTCTTAGTTTAGGCCACAAACTCAAGTACTAAATGAGTATGGCCATTCACAGTGGGAAATCAATAGTCTGCCTGTCTGGAGGATGTGCAATCTTCATCATCAGAGCGAGACACTGAGCTGTCTTGATAACATACTGAGCCTTTCATAAAGAGTAAATCCATTACTTTTACACTTGCCTTTTATTGGTACTTGCAAACTGGACAATTTGATTGGATCAGTTTTGTGGCTGAAGTGCTAAAGAACAGTCAAAAGTCACACAAACAAACCCACAAAATTTTAACCTGACTGGTTATTTGGGAAGGTTAATGGGTTGCCAAAGACAATAAATACTGACTGGTAGAAAGATGTCGCTTCAGACAAACCAGATACAATTGAAACCAATGCCTAACAAAGGCCAGCACTGTAGTTTATTTTTTTCCTAATAATCAGTTACATACATGTGTTATTCCCAACTGTGACAAAGTGATAATGCTAGTACTTTCCTGCAGCTTTCAGCGTACATGTGAGCTCCTTTCATGAGGATACCTAAACATACAGACCTCTAGCAGGGGTATCACCTACTCTGTCTTACACCAGTGTATGTCAGGAGTCAAGCATCCTTTGTTGAGTAGGGAAGGATTTAGGCACGTTATTAAATATTTTATATAATGAGACATTGATGAAATGAGAAATCCTTGTACTGAGACCCATTTGAGAGTCTACCATGCAGAAATCCTCTCCTTCAAATATTCTACCCATTAAAATTGATTTCCATGCTTCAAGAGCAATCAAAACCTATGACATGTCCTGAAGCTGAGCAGAAGGCTGATGAAGCCCTGTGGGGTGTAAAGTAGCCATCTCTGTCCCTAATGACCAGCTGTAACACAAAAATGATGGTCAGACTATGTGAGGTTTAGGCCAGGAGAGACAGATTAGGCTTCACAGATAACTGCCGTTAACCCTGATTTTTGATTGAAAAGTTGAAAAATAAAGCACATAGATCCTGTGAATTTACAGTGACAGTTGCCACAGTGGCCTTGCCTGGGTTATTGGGCAAGCTCCCGCTCAGGGCTGCAGCTCACATGTTGCAGCTCACGTTCAGGGCTCCGGTTCCTCTGTCCTGCAGTTTCCTCTGGAAGAAACTGCGCCTCTTAGCAAAGGTTGGCCATGTGGAGAGTCATGCTGCACACCTCTCTTTCTCCTCTGTTTTCTTCAAAGATTGAGAGTTAGTCATTAGTACTGGTATACTCAGTTTGAAGCTCTGTGGTCCTGCAGCAGGCTCCCATTGGGGTGGATATTCACAGGATGTGGAGAGCTGTAGAAAAGCCTTGAGCTGAGCATTTTCATAGTGAATTTGCTGCAGCTGTGGTACTGTGAGTGCATGTTTTCTTGTGTTTATATGGCTTGCAATACTGGATTTATTTGAGAACTGTTTATCATTTTAATGGAATGAAGAGAGAGACATTTGAAGTTCTCATCACCTTTTTTGCATAGTATTTATTACACACAAAAAGGATATAGAAGACAATTTCTGAGTGCTGTAAAGGTGAAGCTAGGAAAAGCCACTGCTGTATAACCTGTTTGGTCCCTTTGTATGTAGACATCGTGTAGACATTTGTTATTTAATGAGATTTGTTATTTAAATGAGATCCTTTTAACCTAACCTCTTCGCAGAGAATTTTCTAGATGCATAACGAAAAAGTACAAAATTCCGGCCTGTGTTAATATATTGAAACCAACATGTTCTATCAGAACACTTTATGGTCATTTAAAATCTCCACAGCCACCTTGGCTAATTTTGCTAACTGATAAGAAATAGCTGTCAGCTTCTTGTTCCCTCTATGAATCAGCATTACTGGGGATTGGAATATGCCCTCAGCACCATAGTGAGACTTGAGAAATCAAGAGTCTTATACCAGCCCTGGAGAACATTCTTTGGTAAAGTCTTAGAAATATTTGAGTTTTTCAGAGAAGGAACAGTCTTGATTTGGGTTTTAATATAAGCACCATAAACCAGTGTTTAGCCCCATTCATATAAATGGCTATATAAAGTGTTGCAGTTACAAAAACCATAACAACCTGCCTCCACCACTCTGTACATCGCCAACATTTTGTGAGAAGTAGGGCTAGGAGGCTATGCAGCAGTGAAGGTTTTTTGATAATCAATCCGATCTCTGAGTTACAGGTGTAGTCCACATAATGTTGTCTTATAGGAAGGAGCTCTTACACCCTGTTTGTCAAACATGTCACGTGTCTAAAATGTAGGGCACAAATTGATGGGACAATATGCCAGTGAAAGGAACAGTTTGAAGGCATACAACTTACTTTGGGAGCACTTGCCTCTTTTTCTCTCTCTTCCCTACAATTGGTAGTATCATCACGGAAACTGAAAAAAAAAACGGAAATTTAAAGCCACACCTTTTCAAAAATTACTTCATTTTCTTGTCTGAATTTATAAAATAAAGTATATGCAGAAAGAATAAAAAATGTTTTTGTTCAAAAACATTAGGTTTTGATAGCTCAAGTGATTTAAATGAACAGTAGTTCATTTTTTGTAGTTTACATCAGGTGTGGTAGAATGGTAAAAGTGCTTTAAATGAACTGATTAATCAGGTGAGCTGTCATCCAGCAAGTGATCAGACAAAAAGTGGAGCAGTACGGGCAAAAAAAGATCCGATAAGCCGATAATGAATCACAAAAGTTCCTTGCCCTGAGAATCAACCAGGTCACTCTTTAAACTATTGTTTGTCTTTGGAAAGGTCATGGGGATACAACAGGGAAGATTAATTACTCTCCAAGTCTTAAATAACTAAGAGCATCCTTTAGAGTTGAATAGACTGATTATGTTGAGAAACACAGCTATACGTTTGTCTAACTCTGAGAATAGCTATATGCACACCTACTGTATCAGTCTGTGGATTGAGCTGAAACCATGGAAAGGCATTGTCAAAAAAACCCAATATCCTTACAAAATTAAATTCATTAGATTTCCATCACAGAGAAACCCTCAATTTCTTTTCAGTCAGCAACTCTTTTATGAAATCTGGTAGCACATGTTCCAAAAATTAATATCCAGATCTTTATTTTCAAGCTGCAGTCAACTGCACATTTAAAAAAGAAGCTAGTACTTTTTCTTCTACTGTATTTTCCTTTTAAGTCCTACATGTTCTAAATGCATTCAGACTAGCTTTAGATAATGCGAAGTTCTGCATGTGTTCAAAGCAATAGACCTCAAAGACATTAATTAGGCCTGGATGTAGGAATATATCATGTTTCATAAAATAGTTAGGAACCTAAACCTCTTTGTCACTTATATGATTCTGAAAGTTCCATTTCTACTACCATTACGAACAACTCAGGAAGAGGGTACACTTTGAAGTACAGCTATGATTGATTAGACTAAAGAAATTCCAGAGCTTCGTTGTGTACTACTTTAATCTTTTGAAAAGTGAATGAACAGCAGATGGCCTAATAAAGAAACCATGTATGTTTGCCCAGTATGGATTTGCTCTGAAGGGATTGGTTCAACACTTTAGAGTATATATATTTGGAATACATCTGTCTTAGTCAAGACAGATGGCTAAAGGAAAGAGAAACTTCCAAACACTTGGAATTAATCCAGTATGAGCACCGCTTCTGAATGAAATTTTAATGGGTTATGACTATTGTTCAGTTAGCTTTCTTGGAAGGATGTAGCTGTGAATAGTGTAGACATGCACAATTTTGATGGCTACTAGTCAGGACTGTTTATGCTTACTTTTGCAACAAAAATACTGGTTTTAGTGGATATATTCTAATTGGCCTATTAACAAATTGTATTTGTTTTCTAATAGTCAGTCCAATATCTTCCATCACCTAAGATGACTAAAAGTAACCACACCCATATAAAACATATTTTTCCTATCCAGTGTTAAACTTCTTATTGTGATAGTTTAAAAGTATGTGTATGTTATTTCAATCCCATGCAATGCTATATGTTAAATCACAAGATTCTTTTTGACTACAATTTTTAATACAACTTGCAAATTTGAAAGATCTGTGGTGGGTGGATCACAGATATTGTATGAAATATGTGTACCTCTGCAATATACTCAGAAACATGTCAGTCAAGCTGAAAAGCATCGCACACCCATATCAACTAAATAAAGAGTTCTTTGTAACGATGAATGATTTAGAAGGTTAATTTCTGTATTAAGATATTGCAGTTCAGGTGACATCTACTTTATTGAAAAGCTGCCCATTTCAGTAAGCTCCTCTGCTAATGTTGCTGCATTAGTATCCAGACTATTGGATGTATTGGTCTCATGATGTTTCTAACAGCTGTACTCTTGTTTTCTCTTTTGCAGTAATAACAAGTAGTGGCTACAGCCCAAGATCAGCGCACCAGTACTCTCCACAGATATATCCCTCCAAGTTAGTGTCTGCACCTCTTCTAGTCTTTTATAGGGAATTGACCTTGGCTGTAGGCAGTTCTGTGGTTTGTTGCAAACAAGTGTTCATCAGCAGAAGAAACAGAGGGAAAGGAAAATACTTAAGCCTCAATACTGACTCCGTTGTAGCTCTCTCTCCAATATTTTTGTTTTTTCCTCACATGGCTGCCGAGTAAGATCTTGGTCTGTGCAGTATTACTGCACAAGAAATACCCTTGAATACCTGCACACAACAGAGGTAAAAATAGTACTGTTACATTCTCAGGTATCAGCATCTTGATAGTGCTGGCAAAGTATACAGACATATTTTGAAGAAGACAGTTTATATTTAGAAATCACTATTGCATGTGCAAGATATGTACTATGGGGTAACCCTGTCACAGACGCTCCCAGTGCCAGCATTGCCAAACACTTCCAAACATTCCACAGTCAGGAACCACCCATTATGGCTCCTTCCCTGATATCATAAGATTTAAAAATCAAATAAACTGAGTTAGTTTCTAATCTCATTGTTGGTTTTTTTTTCACTTTTAAACCAATGGGCATTGTCAAGAACAGAAAATTTATTTCACTTTTTTTGATGAAAACAGACTCTTGGGCAATCACATGAATCCAGGAGTGGGAATGTTAGGGAAAGGCACTGAAGATGTTATATGAAACTGCTGCAGTGGGCAGTCTTAGTAGTTTGCTTGCCCTGCAATGTGTTGTGGACAAGGGTGCTTGATCCCAGTATTTTTCCATCTATTTGTTTCTATGTATTTGATACAGCTACCTGTGTGACTTTGATTCAGAGAAAGCATTGAAACTGGAGCCGATTAGCCTTTTCCAAGTTTCTTTAACAAATTTGCATTAATATCGTGGTAGCCAATATTTATTGATACAGAAAGTAGGTGTCTGAACTAAGAACAGCCCTCATTCCACTTAAAATAGGTTTTGGCAAACTCTGCCAGATACCTTTGGCCAAATACATTACAAGATTTAATGGAATTTTTAATCTACTGTTATAATTTATTGGCATCTAAATTAATGAGTAATCTTTTTCTGATAGTAACTGCTGCCAACTGTACCAAACTAATTAGAAAGAAAAAATAAAAAACAATTAAAATCTGAAATTCAGTCATGGCTTTTAATGGCGAGGTTTCAGTTAGCGTAATTCTGCAGAGTGTGTTTATTCAACTCTTGGTCCATAAAGTCTTATTTGGCTTACAAAACAATCCAAGACAAATGTTTCTCTGTATGTTTTTGCAACTCCGGAGGGCAAAAATATTAAACTTGGTTTTATTCATTCTCTCTATAAAACCTCAATATTCAGAAATAAAAGACCATTTTTATTTCCATTCTATTTCACTAGCCCATGTTTTCCAAATGTTTAAAGCCCATCTGGTTTACCAAAGTACTGCCGTCAATATTTTTCATGCTGCTTTCAATGGGCACGATCCATCTCCCATTGAAGCCAGAGGCTAGATGTCTGCTGAAGCAGAACTATTCACAGACGACATAAAGGAGTAGCTTTAACGTTCACCTCTGTATGTCCTTTATTCTTCTAGTCTAAGTTTGCCTCCACTGGATTAAAAGAACATAGGGGCTTTTCTGATTTAAGCATGCTGATCTTGGCTGAAAGGGGTCAGATGCCCGTAGAGTCATATAGCAGCAGCACAGTTTACCTAGAGCTGGACAGTAGCTTGAGAATTAAGTTATAGTGGTGGGAAAGCACAAAATACTCGCCGTACCTTGGGGAACGTGAGCTGGAGTGGGTTTTAGCTTATTTCAGTGGGGAATGGAATAAATCTCAGAAGAGGAACAGTTGGCAGAATAATGAACTGCCTTTGGACATCTTCAAACCTTTTTCTTTACTTTATTGCTTGAATCAACATACAAAGTATTTGTTGCCACAGTAATGCTATTTTTCCTGATATTTAGGCCCTATCCACACATTCTTTCTACACCAGCAGCTCAAACAATGTCTGCCTATGCCGGACAAACCCAGTATTCAGGAATGCAGCAACCAGCGGTCTATACAGCCTACTCACAGACAGGACAGCCATACAGCTTACCCACTTACGGTATTTGACCTCTTTCTTATTACTTCACCTTATGTAGAACTAAGAGCAATGACAACAAGAACACTTTCTGCTTTCTTTTTTTTTTTTTCCCAACTGTAAGAAAATATTTTAAAGAATCAGTTGAAAATTAATTTCTTATACAGATTTGGGTGTAATGTTGCCAGGCATCAAGACGGAAAGTGGGCTCTCGCAAACCCAATCACCACTGCAGAGCGGGTGCCTCAGTTACAGCCCAGGGTTTTCCACCCCACAGCCAGGCCAAACACCCTACTCTTATCAGATGCCAGGTGAGTATCCACCACTGTCAGGGCTCATTCCATCCAGCAACCGCCAGTAGCTTCCTGTTCCTTCATACCTATATTTTCCATTTTGTGAACTCTGGCAAGTACACTTATGACTGGCAGCTACTTTAAATTTAAATTTAAAGCTAAGTATTTCTTTTTCAAGTTCTGATAATGCATATATGTATTCATTTTGGTCATCTCCTAATTTAGATCTGGTCATACTATGCAGTCCCTATTTGCACCTTTTTTTCTTATGGGGTGAAATCACATGGCAAGACTGGCAGCGTTTATTGCATTTATTAGCATACACAAGTCACTTTTCCTTGTTTCCATGTTTCTAAGTGTGACATCATTTGATATCAGTTTCTCTTTGAATCCACATAATTTGTTAGCATTTCTCCTTAATTCATATTTATTTTTTCACTTACTCTTCAATTATTCATTCACTTATTTACCTTTGATCATTGATCACCTGTTTTATTTGGATAATTTTTAAGCTTCTTATACAATGTTTAATCTTTTAAATATTATTACAATATGAATCATCTGACATGTTGTATGCAAGAACATGCCTCATTACAGATCAATTAAAAACACCTGGATCAGTAGAATATTCTTTGAAAAGATTTTTGTTTCATAAGTGAACTATACTAAAGTGTTAGAAATTAAGGCAAAAGACAAAAACAGTATTTGAAGAGAGGTGAGACACTGCAATAAATTGAAAAATGCTTTCCTGATTGGTGTAATGACTTACTGCCAATGCTTTTCCTTGCATGGTGTGAAGAGGGACATCTGCCTGTATGTGTGGAAGTAGCATTTAATTTCTTTTAAAGTTTCGTGACAGTATTTTATTGTCTAAACAGAAAATAAAAATTGTTTGTTCTTCTGCTTCATCTGTGTCTTAGCATAGAATGTTAATTTAGAATTTTATTTTGATTCACAAACAAGTTCTCATAGTTCGCTGCGTTTTTTAATTTTAGGTTCTAGTTTTACACCATCGTCCACTATTTATGCAAACAATTCTGTTTCAAATTCTACAAACTTCAGTAGTTCACAACAGGTATGAATATTAAATTTTTGGTTTGTCAATTATAAAAGAATTTGTATAACTTCAATGATAGCATGTTATTTTAATTTAGAAATGTTGTGTTGAATTAGAAATACTGTGGTTCAATGCTGATTTCTGTGGAAAGAGATCAGAATCCTAGTGGAAGCCTAGTTACATCTTTTGGCACTTAAATATTTCAGCGACCTCCCTCTAATCTTTTAGTAAATATCCTTAAATTTAAAAAAAATCAAAAGTAAACCCCCAGAACTCTTGCAAAGGTCATATGATTGCACGTTTAGAAATAATGGAAAAATCACTCTAATTAAGTACTCTGCTGCATTTGCTGTTTTAGGATTATCCATCATATACAGCTTTTGGCCAAAATCAATATGCACAGTATTACTCAGCATCAACATATGGTGCATATATGACCTCAAACAACACAGCTGATGGCACTTCATCATCATCAACCTACCAGTTACAGGACTCTCTCCCTGGCCTGACGAGTCAACCAGGTACAGATCTACATTCAGGTGAAAACAGTTTTTCTATTTTATTCTGTATTTGTATAAAGATGAGATTTCCATATCTACCTTTTTTTTATGAGTATTGTCATTTTAAGCTCACGCCTTTCAGAAAAACTTATGCAAACCAGCTAATATAAGCTTTTTTTTTTTTTTTTTTTTTTTANAAAATAATTTTTTTTTTTTTTTTTTTTCTTTTTTTCATTAGGAAACCTGTCTAGTTTGTTTGCTAGTTAAGTAAAACTCTGCAGACCAAGATGGTTGTCTGTGGAGGAAGGACAAGGCCTGAAAAAAAAGTTGTAACGGTCTGGTAGGGATCTGTTAGTACCAAAAACAACCATATGGTAACAAACGTTGCAAATTTTGAAATAAAAACTCAATGAGCTCTTCTGTTACTGACAGGGGAACATTCATGACGTGTTCTGAAGTACTGCTGTAAAGAATTTAAAACAAGATACTTTTGTTCATCTAATTATCCTCCAGTCATGCTAGCAAGAATACATGGGCTTTATTCAAATGTATACAAACCATGCTTGCTACTTCACTTAACTAAGAATAGAGCAATCGGTTATTAGCACAAGTCACTGAAAAAAACCCAGCACTGAGGTAAGTGCAAGTTGCAAAAACCACGTTCTCAGGCGACATCAGGAGACTCCGTTCGCCTGCCCTACTCTGCCCCCTTGTGCACACCCACCACAAAGCAGCATTCGGTTGCACAGTTCCGTTCTAAGGGCACCACTGCAGATTAATGGCAGCTCTTCACTTTTCCGCGTTATCGTTATAACCCAGTTCACAGTCATTTACCCGCTCCATTCTGTGTGTTATGCAAACACAAATGTTAATATGTATTCTTTCTTTTTATTTTAATGCTAGATTTCTAAGTTCGTGAACTTCTCACCGATTAATTTTCTTCCATTAAATGGGACTAAAGTAAAGAAAATTTAAAACTACATATTTGAAATTATGCATGGTACAGTGCAAAGCTATGAAGATCTTCGTGGGCCACTGTAGGATTTCAAAACCACCGTCAGACAAGCATGGTAGCCTTACTGAATGAACAGAGTCTGCTTTTTCATGCTCACTTTCCTGTATTGTTTCTATTGTATAGGAAGTTCTTAAAGATCTAGCTCTATATTATGTCATATATTTGTAACCTAAGTAGCCTACTAAGGCTTTCTGTAGCATCCATAGGAGAGGTTACCAATTGCCAGCTGCCTGGCTCGAAGGGACACTGGCTTCACTCCTGCAGCATGGGTAATGTCTGCCTTACCCACAGACTGAGCATGTATAAAAAGACCAGCAAATTGTGTTTTGGATTAGGCTCTGAATAGGGGGGAAATGGGCTTTAATCACAAAATCAACTTATTGCGTAAATCTTTCTGATTCTCATCCTAATAGCTGCAACATCTCACTGGAAAGCATAGTAGAAAAACTAGTGTATTGTAATGATGAATTTGTACAAAGGAAGGGTAATACAGCATAGAAAAGTATGAGCAAGACCTCATATTTTATATAAACTGCTTAAGTTTACTAAAAATGAATTTTGTCTGCACGAGTTGCATTTTTTTCTTTGACAGCTATTTTCATCAGGCTGATTTTTAGAGAGAGTGTGAGTGTGTGCACACGTGTGTATGGAACATATATGGGAAGCTACATATTTCCTTAGTTTTTGATGAAAGTGTAAGACGTTATTCAGAAGTCTCAGAGTGCAAATTTAAGAAGAAAAAGCTAACTTCAAATCAAGTGAAATTTCAACAGTTGCGGGACATCCATGGGAGGCACAAATCAATGTAAAGTATTTTTAAAAGAATGTGACGAGTACTCACAGCTGATGTTTTGATAATTATGAATGTTCTGTGTACTCCTCCTCGCTCCTTTGTTATTCCTCTTATTTTTATTTGAGAAAATCAGACAGTGTTTCCAATATTGTCTGTCCCTTGTGCATCTGTATTTCGTAGAAATGCTGTACAAATTTATAATGTATCACAAACTCCCGTAGTATTCAATAGCATTGACCAAAAAAAAGTAATCTTGCATAGCTTGAACAGGTTGAAAAAAAGGCTTCACATCTATGAAGGAGGGAGGATTTTCTTGTGTGTGGATTGTTTAAGCATATGAACTTGTTTTCCTTAACTAGGTTGTGCATCTGAACTCACAAATCTTCCCACACACTCCTTATTTCTGTGAAGTGCTGCACTGATCATGAGACCCTTTGCTGAAAGTGCAACACCCACTTTGTGAATACATGACATGCCTGTGCCCTTCTGTGTCACTGTAAAAATAAATTTCCATCAGTGAGATGCAGTGCCTCGCAGAACACTTCAGATACAGTAGATCATCACACTGCTGAGCTTCAAAACTCACCGTGTTCACTTGCGGTTCAGTGGGCTTTGCTCAGTCTGTAAGACTTACTCCAACTAAAACCTAAGATTAAACACTGCAAGGCCCAAGACACTCTTCTGCTATATCTGCTAGCTATTAATTCAAATAACTAATCAAAGCTCCTAGTACTCTATGCACATACAGGGTTTCATGTTTTCATAGTAAAGCCCCATCAGATCAAGAGTTAATATCAGTTTCAATTTTATTTATTGACTGAGGAAAGAAAATGAAACAGAACTTGAAATACGCTTTACTCTTTCTGCTACTCATAACAAGCAATAACACATTATGAGCCAGGAAAAAGGACATTTGTAATGCTGAAGCCATCTTCTAGCTGATCTTTCTGTTAAGAATATATAACAAAAGTATGAGGAGGGCTCAGAATTTCATCCATCTCACGACTATGTAAGGCTCAGTTCCTTACCCTTCCCATGGACTGCTCTTCTCTGTGTTGTGCAGGCCCTACATGAAGAAGCTAGAAATAGCCAGCTGCAGGTTTACTTCATCTTGAATTGGGATAAGTCAGGAGAATCCTTAAGGGATTCTGCCCCAGGTTATCAGTACATTTGACTATATTCGATGAGTACATTTAATCTAGGATGGATAAAATTCTAGCAGAGGAAATAGGTCTGTAGGGTGCCTGGGTAGAAGTTCAATGTTTAGGCACCTTATTTTCATATGTCCAGAGTTGGGTGAGGTTATGTTGTAGGATATTAGCTCCAATTTGGTTACTGGGATGCAGCAGAGCCTGATCTCTCTTAATTTGGTACTCACAATGAAGTCACCCTTTGCAGCTTCTACTGAAGATGACATCATGAAAAACAGCGCAAAGACCTATATGCAGACTGTGCCACACCTCTTTTCTTCTGGTTAAGTGGCACAACTGTGTTTTAACAGGGAGGAGTGAGTGTTCACATCAAACTAATGGTGGGATGCAGTGTTCTGGATATGAAAGACCACCTCCTTTTGTAATGGTGATGCTGTAGCTCCCTGTCCTCTGACTGGAGCTGGGACAAGATCTCCTTGACATGGAAGGCTTCATGCTGGACATGAACTAGTGTTATGACTATGTGTATGAACATCTGTGATAAAGTGATCATTCTATGTTCTGGTTTTAATATTTTCCTCTTGCTTTGTTGGATCTCTGATGCTGCTCATAGTTCCAGTGGGAGAATGCTATGAAGTACATATATTAGGCATGTGTTGAATTTTGGAAAAGCTAAAAATTTCAAATATTGCAATAAAAATTACTAATATGAGCTGCAGTAGGAGAGTAAGGTTTTCAGTACTCTGTTATTAGAATTTCTCACATTCTTTTATGTTCCATGGCTGAATTTTATTAAGTTTTTCTTTTATCAGCATTGACCTCATTTCTAAAGCAAACAGAGAATAAGAAAATGCAGTTGCTCCTTTAGCCTGCTGTTCATAAAAAGCGAATCAAGCAATTAAGCCTACAGTTGTTCAAAAAACTACGCACTACTGACTTCTGCAGTTCTAAAATAGATGCATACCTTGCATTGAAGTAAGAGACAGCTGCTCATTCTGATTTAGAGATTAGCGTAATGAAATAAAGTTGGCTTTATATATCTAGAACTTACAAGGTACAGTGATTAGTTACAGTCCTGATTAATGAATAATTATGCAATCGTGTACAGTGTTGACCCAAGCAGAAGCCTGGAGCAACTGGTAATGGCTAATGGTAGATGAAAATTGAAGTTATTTACTTCAGTTATTAGATACTTTCAGAGAAGATTTAGGACAGGGCTTTTTAATATATTTTATTTTTGGTAGGTTAAACACAGTCACTGAGAACAGATGTTTTAATACATTGCTGTAGAAGTGATTCTTGATTTCATTGCAAAATGAAATGTTCTAAGTATGAAGACTTTTGTGGTAAGAATGTAAACATTCATCTTCATTTATTTATTTTTTGCCTTTTCATTTCTGGGGTTTTGTTTTGGGATATTTTTTCCACACTGTCAGAAAAATCTAGGAAATCTTATCTTCATACAGAACTTCTGCATGCTCAGAACTTCTTCTGAAGTCAGTGTAGGTTTTTGCTGCACAAGGATCCTGATTATGAAGCATCTTTTTGTACATTTGTACATTTCCCAAAGTATATTTTGCTGTTCTTTTTACGGAGAAAGAACTAAGATAATGTGACCTTATTGATCACTCCACTGCCTGCAGTGTCGTTACTGACATCAACACTGTGCTGGGAATAGAAATGATTAGTCAACAAGAACTCTCTCTCTGTTCTGTAGGGACAAAGTGAAGGCAGACGAGAACGTTATTCATTAGATATTATTATTGCTGGTCATTTCTCAGCAATTAAGAGTTTTGGCTGAAGAGAAACTATTATAGAGTGCATATGATCCTTATCCAAATTGGGACAGACCTACCTGAAATGATAATCTGGAAAAAATTCTCAAATTGCAGTTTTGAAAATCTCTTAGCTACTGCCTGAAAGTTTATCTTATTCTACACAAGCAGAAAAGCACATTGGTTTTGCAACATTTAACTAGTCATCACCTAGTTTGAGAAAAAAGTAATACTCTCTTCTTCCAGGTGATAGCAGAATAATTTGTGTACTTTCCCAGGAAGTGAGAGAGACAGATTTTATTTCCTCTTATTTCATGGATAATTCGTTACCCCTTGAGGATACAGGGATGTTGATTGTTGGTTGTGAAAATATGTCTTTATACTTCATATATATCAGTCATTCAGTCAAATAAACCAGTGTGCCCTGGAGAAGGCAGTGGAACTGAGATAAGTCCTTCTGTAAGTAAATGTCCTAGCCAATAGGCTCAGGAGCTAACTTTTTTCTTGTCTGTCCTCCCCTTTCCTTGAATCTTGAATTCTTTCCTCACAATGTCTGAGCTCCCATTCAGGAATGTGACATTATGGGCTTAAGTCTTACTCTTCCAAGAAATACACCAGTATTTTTCTAGTCAAGATATATAAATACGTCTTCACAGTGTATTTATTTTAATAATCTTCTGTATGTGGTTCACTGTAAGGTATAAATAAATGATGGAAGACATTAAGAATTTAACTATTCTGTTACATTATGCATGTATTCTTAATTGAGACTGCAGTCTGTTGTTTTTTTCCTTAGTGCCTGCTAAAGTGGAATTGTTTTCTTCTTCGTTGTGGAGGAAGAATGAGATGAATGACTCAGGGAAGATCACATTCAGGGGAGAAGCATTCAGTCATTCACATTTGAAGGGACTTCTGCATGTCTTTTAGTCCAGCCGGCTCATGGATGAGCCAACTTAGATCGTGTTGCTCAGGGCTGTGTCCAGTCGAGTTTTGAATGTCTCCAAGGCTAGAGAATACACAGCCTCTCTGGGCACCTGTCCCAAGGCCTGACCAAACTCACAGTGAAGGATTTTTATCTTGTATCCAACAGGAATATCCCTTGTTGTGATTTCTGTCTGTTGTTCTTTCTCTGTATAACTCTGTGAAGAGTCACTCAGCCCTTCCCCCTGTGTGCTCAGCCCTTTAACTGTCTTGATCCCCCTCACCTGGACTAACTCCAGTTTCTTAGTCTGTCTTTCTTATATCTGGGGACCCAGAACTAGATATTTTTCCAGAGATGGTCTTGCAGGTTCAGAACAGTGCAGAAAAATCACTCTCCTGTATCTGCTGACCACTTTCTGTCTTGCCTGGTGGACTTTGGTGACTTTAGTGATGCTCCTTTGTAAAAACCAATAATGTTCAGATTCTGTCTCAAAATCAGATGCATCATAGGTGATTCTTGGGAAATGTTTGTACCAGGTGTTAATTTATTCTGCAGATGTGTCATCAAGAGTACTTTTAACAGATATTGCCAAAGTGTCCCAGAAACACACACAAAGCACAAGGACTCACTCCCTTGAATCAAACTCTATAGTAGATGTCGGATCTAAGGTGTACTTTTTCCTTCTTTAATGGAGAAAAATCAAATCATTAATAGGATAGGTTATGAAGGAGGATTTATGTCATTTAGCACTCTGGAACCTAGCCAAACTGCATTTATTGCAAGTAGTTGTAACAGGAAACTGAAGGTCATGTGTTATGAAGAAAAGGGTATTTTCCATTTACTGAGCTGTGGCATAAAAGTACTTGGGAAGGGGAAGTTCCATGTCAGCCTTCCTGCAGTCTGTCTGCCTTACGCAGTTACTGGTTTGTGATCACCTCTAAAGCCCTTTGTTACCAGCAGAAACAAAGTAGATTAACTGTGTAAATCAGGGATAGACCTGAGTGTTAAGAGCAGCTATCCCATGTCAGATCAAAGGTTCTTCTAGCACATATTCACTCTGACAGCAGACAATATCTGATACTTAGAGAAGGACAGTCAGAATACAAGTATGAATTCACCCTCTTTCTGGTAGTAAGTGGAATATTGCATTTAATATTATGACTTTCCCCTGCCAATTCGTGGGCAGAGTTAAGGGTGAGGAAAAAACTCCAAACATGGGAAATGAACTACTTTAACTAAAAGGCACTTTATGTTTTGAGAATTCATTAGTGTGACTTTTGAAATACATGTTCCTTGGATATGTCAATATTTTGCATATGCCCATGTGTATTTTTATGTATGTCTGCACAAGTATATTTTAATGTGATTTTAATCTTCTACTAGAGTTTATAATGTTTCCTTGGTAAAGTCAAAAGTGCATATGGTGTTTGCAGATTCCATCTACATAAGACAAACCATGTTACCACTCATTTTATACAACTTTTTTAGGTGCATCTTGTGATTGAGTTTGCATACAGACATGTCTACCTATATGGAGAAAGAAAAAAAGCTTTATTAATTAAAAATCCAGCACTAATTTTATCATGAATGGTTGACTTCACAGGGGAATTTGACACAGTTCAGAGCCCCTCCACACCAATCAAAGATCTTGATGAGAGAACATGTAGGAGTTCTGGGTCAAAGTCTCGGGGTAGAGGACGGAAGAATAATCCATCACCCCCTCCGGACAGTGACTTAGAGGTATGCCTGTGGTAATTGATGAATGGTAATGTGGAGGTTTCTTCTGATGAAAAGTAAATTCTGGCAACTACAGCTGTGGAAATAGCTTGAGGCATTTTAGAAAACATCATGGCCTCAGTCTCATTCACTGAGTATAACAGATATTGGTTACTGTTTTAATGTACATATACAATGAGACATTACTGTTCTTTATGACAAAGTTAGACAGAAAAGTAAATGTGATTCAGCTTTGAACTTTTTAGCTCTAGGATAGCCTGCCCTTCAGTTTCTCGTGCGACTGAACCACAAAATATGAGACTTCTGAATTCAAAATTGTGTCATTTTCCTTTCGCTTTTTTGAACAGGAAACCTCAAATACATTGTTCAGCTTAATTGCATGTATTTTTGATGCTATGTAAATGTGCAGGATTATCTGGCCATAACTTTTCAAATACTTATGCACAGGTTTGCCCTTGTGCTTGTGAGTAACGTCAGTGGATTTCAATGAGACAGATTACACCAGTGAAGTTATGGCTGTACTTAAGTATGTGCAAGATCAGTGCCTTAGTGAGGAAATATATCTGCCTAATATATGGGGTGATGATTTAAAACACCGGTGACCTCTTAGCAATGGAGTAATTATAGTATTATTACTCCTGCGTTAGCAGTGTGTAAGGCAGTTAGCCTTACAGTGACATGAGAAGAAAAGGAGGAGGAGGAAGCGGAGTGCCTGTGTGTGTGTGAAACACTCCAGCTTTGGCGTCAGGGGAACGTGCTGCCTGCCGGTGTGATGTGTCCCCTGCTGCCACCAGACCAGCACTGGGAGTGAGCAGTCCTGGTCAGCCCTACTGCTCTGTCTTTACTGACCAGCTCCCTGGGTACATCAAAGACAAGAGTGTTGCTGGCACTTGGCTGGCCACACAGCCGCTCCTGGGTTGGCAGGGTGGGCTGCAGTGATAGGCACTGGATGTTGATGCCATTGGTTTCATGAAGAAACTTAGAAATTTTTTGCTTTTCATAAGATTTACTTTTCCAGTTATAAAAACTCTTAACTTCTTACATTTCTGTTTTCCTATCTCTTTTATAGTTTACCAGTGAGAATAAACTCCTTATCAATACAGGGAGTTTCTTTCCTTTTGTGTTTGGTTTGGGGTTTTTTGAGTTAAAGCAATCCATTTTATCCTACAATGTTATTTAAATTCTGTATGACATTATATGTGGCATATAGTACTTTTACCTAAGATTTAATTTTACCTATACAGCAAAAAACAAAGAACCTTTAATGAGTAATGCTTGCGGAAAAGTGTCTGAGAGTGCTGTTTAGCCTTAAGTTAATAATTACGTTTGTTTGACCCCTCCTCCCTCCATCACATTTCTGAAATCAGTGTTATACAGTTTTTTTGAAAAGCTTTTTAGAGGACAAGTAAGAAATGGTTGAAGAGTTTAAATTTACTCTCCTGCTGACATTTTACCATGCACGATACAATGGTTTTGCTGATTTTCAGAGAAAACCTGCTCAGTTAAGTGATTGGTTAAACTTTAGCACTCAGTTGACTTTTAGCCCCCTGGGTGGGATGGTGGTGGGACATGGTTGTTATTTGCTTAATAATAATATTCCTACTTCTGTTTTCAGCGTGTCTTTGTTTGGGATTTGGATGAAACAATCATAGTTTTTCATTCGCTGCTTACAGGATCCTATGCACAGAAGTATGGCAAGGTATGTGAGTTGTGAATTCTGCATCAATTCACTGTATCAGAGCTATCTGGGCTGGAGATCTACATGTTTTTCACCTTCCATGTCCGTCATGGCTTGGATGAAGTTATAGAGGAAGTGTGCAGTAAACCCTATTTTCAGAGGGTTAATGGAAAAAAGTCAAGAAGAGAAATGAGACACAACCTAAGCACTATATATGAGGCAGGCTGAAGCAGATGCTGCATATAAGGGAAGAATTTATAGAGGAACAAGGATGAGGTTCGTGAGGTACATTGAAGGAGACGTTGCAGGGAGATAATGGCCGTAGTGGGCAAATGGACATAACTGACAGCATCTGGGTGCGTAGAGGAAGAAATAAGAAATATACTGGTGTGACGGGTGAATTTACAGGGAAATTGATGAATCAGGATGAGTAAGTAAGAGACTGACCTGTTTCAACACCAGCTGCAGATGTTACTCTTTGACTCCCCAGCTTTTCCGTTGAATCTTTAGTTCCATTGGTTGGCTCTGGGGTGAGTAATGCTGGGGAGTGAAACCCTTGCCCAAGCAGACGTTTGTACACATCCTCGCCCCTCCACTGAGATCCAAAACGCATTCAGGTCAAGGAGCAACAAGCAGGAGAGCAAGAGAGGCGGAGAGAAGCAGTTGCAGCCTGCAGGAGCAGGAGCTTCCCTGCTGAGTCAGCTAGGAGTCCTGCTGGGCTAATGGGTGAAGCCCAGGGAATGTTGGGACTGATGGGAGGACCAGTGCATGGTAGCAGAAGGGGGCAGCTGGCAGGGCCTGTATAAAACACGAAATTAGGGCAGATCTATGAAAGGGAAAAAAATGGACGGGAAGGATGTTGGTGTGTAGGTTTTCTAGGTGTTGTGGTATTTAAGTGTGATTAATACAAAAGTGTTTCTTTTTAAGAACATAACCATGTCCATACTATATCAGATGAAGGACTTGTTTAGCAAAAGTTTCCTGCCTTTTAATCCCAGTTCAGAATCAAATGCTCAAGACAAGGATGAAAGAAATAGTACATTAGAGAAGTGCTTTCCACACCTACCTCTCCAGCCAGTGGGTTAGAAATGTCCAAAGCCAGAACCACAGATGAGCCAGTCCTCTGTGTTTTAAAACAGCTTTTTGTGGTTATTAAAAAAGAACTCTAATAGGAAGACTCACAGGCGCAGACAAAAATCTGAATTTCTGGAATGCTAAGATAAGGGTAATTATTCATGTCTTGTAGAAACCAGCATTGCTTGTTTTGCTGCTTCACGGAGCCAAATCAGTGCATATTTCCATACTCTGTCCAAAACTCCTCTTCTGCTGTTCAAACACAGTGACTCTGTCAGAAATGTTTCTAACTTATAGTTATCAAAAACAGAGCGCAACCTAGCTCGATGTGAACATTTATATCGCTTCCACATGTAACCCTAGGACTGCCACAGAACTTGCTGAATTGGCCCAGTGAGTCAGTCATTCCTTTCATCCTTTTTTGATTGTGCCCTCAGGAAGTGTACATATGCCATCTCACATAATATATGACTAAACTCTAAGACAACTTTAATAGAAAGATTTAAAATTCAGAGTACATTTTGTAGCTCACAAACTTCTATGGATAACTTTGAAAACTGTCTGAGAGACAGAAGCAGAAATTAATTCCTTCCTCTAAAAAAAAATCACTTTTTTATGAGTAGGGTTATTTTACAAAATCCCAGTACCACTCTTCTTTAAGAATCCATACAGAGTACAGAGTCCTTAGAAAGAGTAATGGCATATTAACAGCCAGTAGTACTGACAGCAGTTAAACTTGGCTTGTATAAACCAAGAGTATCTCAAGGACAAGTGAAATTTAACTAGTTATGCTGCTGAGCTCAGCATCAGTAAACAAGTGTCGGGAATAATCATGAAGAAAAAGGAGAGGAATTCTTAAGTATGATCTTTTTTCTTTTTTCTTTTTTTTTTTTTTTTTTTTCCGTACCGATAAGTGGCATCTGTACAAGTAGGGAATTGTGTTTATTTCCAGAGACTGTAAAATAAAAGTAGTAGACATTTTCCTTCCTGCAATGACTACCCTTGTCATATTTATAGAGAACTTGCAGGGAAGGTAATTGCCAATTAAACTCAAATACATACATTGTTGACGCAAGGAGGCTAGAGTAGTAGGAAAGGAAATACAGGGAGGCTTATCATGAGTAGGCTTTAATTTTTGCATGTCATTGAAGTGTTGCGTAAACTTAAGATGGAATGTGTCTGAGCCTAAGTGCCAAAGAGGTTAGACGTGGGAGAAGGGAACGATAACACAGCTGGACCTCAGTCAGTCTCTGGTGCGTGATCTCTTTAGCAGATGTGGCCCTTATCTTTTCTGCGTATGATTTCCATCTGTAAACAAGGTCTTAATCCAGACTGAAGTCTGGATTGTTATGAGAATTGGGTTGCTATGAGAGTAAATACTCCATTAATTGTGAGATTCTCAGTGGAAATCTTGCGAACACAGAGGTCTTTCAGAAGAGTTGAGAGAGCTGTTTATCCTGGAAAGGTGGTATAAAATTGTTACTTCACCATGAAAAAAATTCCATGGTAGTGTAAAATAGTGCTGATATGAAATTATTTAGTTGCAGAGATTTGCTATCTAATTTTAAAAAAATAAAGGTGTATAATATTGCACAGATGTTCAGCTGTATGTAACCTATGTTCCTCCATATTTGTTTTGTGAGCCCATTTTGTATAACATAAACAAGTTACTCATAAAAAAACCCCAAACTAACGAAAGACATAAAAAAATCACAGGAAAAGTAGAGTTTTCCCCTCCCTCCATATTTAAATATTCTAAGTGAGATTAATGAGTCTTTAATGTGAGAAGACATCTTCTTATACCAAGTGTGCTGACTTGGTACTTTGAAGAGATGAGATGCTGAGTTTAGAGCTAATGAGAATATACACACAGGCAAGGATATTAATTTTCAGTTCTTTCCCATCTGCTCCTTGACATGTAAACTTTCTTTCTCCTTTTCCACTAGCTTTTTACCTTATTTCTTGCAGTAACAGGAAAAAAACCAAAACATTTGGAAATTACTCTTTTAGTTTCTACTCTGCTGCAATTCAGGCTGCACAGGGAATGCAGTGAGGGGAGGTGCAGCACGTGGAGATGGCCATCACGCTGTTATGGCCAGGTGGAGAAACCAGGTATGAGTGCAGGAGAGCTTGAGACAAACCAGGAGACAAACAGCTTCTCTTTCAAAAGATTTCAACAGTTTAACAAGTGGTTGGAGTAGAAGAGAAAAAGGAAAGGCAGACCAACATCCACAGAGGCAATGGGGGCATCTATTGGCAGAGATTATGTGGGAAGGCCTGGATCCAGTAGGCAAGTTTCAGGTCATGTATTTGTCAAGAGAACAACAGATTTCTGACTTATGCCTGAGAATTTCCAAAGTTGAGGATAGACACTCTCCTTGCTGTATGCATGTCTAGCACTTTGCATGGCATGATAATTTTTTGATATCAGAATTATAGAGCGCTGTTATACTAATCATGTTAAACACAAAACTAGTGGTGTGCTGAAAGATTTAACTTGTTGGATGCATCTGTGAACATCTTATTTAAAACACAGGGCAAATTGTTGCTTCTTATCTGGGCACCAGTAGAGTAGAGCTTTAAACTCAACAGAAGTAGGAGAGATTTGGCTAGAGGTTTGTCAATGCATCACTTTGATATTTAAAATAGAAAACTTACCCAGAGGAGTATTCTGTGGCTTGCTGTTTTCTATCTGTAGATGTTTCTGTCTGAGTTTCGGTGTAGTGGTTATATTATTGGGCTGATCAGAGCTAACATAAGAAGAGAATAAAATCTACACTACACCTCTGTTAGATTTCAGGGAAACCGTGCTGCCTCCCAGCAATAAGAGTACCCTTCATTGTTCAGCTTGGTTGCTCATCTGCTTCGTACCTCATAAAACTAGTAAATTTCTATTTTTAATTATTTAATGCAGTAGCAATTTATGAACATTGGCATTTGAGCTGTTATTTTATGACTTGTGTGGCTGATGATGGTTTCTGCAGCTGAGCACCAGTTGGCAGATACAGTTTTCTACAATATAGAGCTCTTAAGTGAGGATTTGTTGATGTGACAGGACATATGCTAGATGTCATCATCTGTTAAAAGTTTATGAGGTACATTCTTATTCCCTGTGAACAGTGTGTATGCTTTGTTCCATTGCATTCCAGTTATCCTTGCCTGATTTATCGTTGGTTAAGCTGGAATTTTGTCTACCTCTGAGCATTTATAGTTCATTCATTTTTCCCAGGTCAATCCAGAGGGCAAGGGTGCCCAGATAAATGCTGTGACTTAAGGTGTAGCTGGTTAAAAAATAATGAAAATCCCCTGCGACCTTATGGGGGGAGAATGTGTTTTCTAAGTGCAAAAAATGAAACAAATCCGCACTTGATGATCACATTTGGACATTTTTGATAGCATTGACAATGACAGAAAGTTGTTGAGGAGGCCACATTAACTTTGCACACTTCTCTGGAAAGGGCTCAAAATTTTTTTGTTTCTCACTCTCTGCATATCCGGTCATTAAACAGAAAACCTTTGTCATCATTAGCACCCATGGTGTATTCCCAAATTAACACATAAAAATGCTTTTACCCACCTGTACTAATAATGTTTTTCTCATGACCTGCAGTTGTCCTCTCCACTCACTCCCTCATTGTCTGAGACTTCTGAACCCATTTTTGTAGTTCCTTCTAGAGAGTGTGAAACAGAAAATTCCTGTGGAGTATGTGAGTTTTCCTTCATCAGCCACTAGATATGGTTATTAAGAAGAGACGTATTCTCTTCCTCCATTGTCACCCACATGAAGCTCTTCTTGGAACAGGTGTCCCCTGTAAGAGAGTAAGAACTGAACTTAAACAAAGGATTCCAGCATAATGTGGGGAAGTGTCTTTAAACTAAAAATATTGGTACTTAAGCATTTCCACTTTTCCCAGAGGTTGTTTTTGTTGTAGGTCTGTTCAGGACAGGCACCTATCGAAAATTTTTTCTTACAATATTATTCCTATATTTTGCTTGTTTTCTTACTTATTTTTAAGGATTCATGCATAAAAATTTCTGTCACAATGAATCTACCTGGCAGTCTATTTATCTATTTGTTTTCTGAGGTTTTACACAGTTTGGTGTATTTGTAGTTTGTTTTTTTTCCAAGAAGCAAAATTATTTTGAACATCTTGTGCTGATGCCTGACCTTTCGAGACAATATTAAATAGATTTATTCCACTAATGGACATTGAGTTTTTGGGCCTTTTTTCCAGTCACTTTCCTCGTGGTTTAAACATTTAAGTATTGGTCCTCCCAGGGTATTTTTATCTTGTCTCCCAGGAGGCATTGCACTGGATGGACCAATCTAGTACAGAAGTCCACAGACAGACAGTCTGGCTCCAGTTTAGTGCCTTCATACTAATGTAACTAAAGTAATTTGTATTTTAGTATATAGAGGTGCTGTAGCTGGTCTTGGTTCTTTTGCATGCTAATGATATCTGGCTAAAATCATGTCTCTGAGAGCCAAAGAATTGTTCTTTATTCTGCAGATTATCTGGGGAATATGTCCAGATTTTTTTATTTTTTTTTTTGGTATTACTGTTTCCTCTTTTGTGTATGCTTGTGCAGAGTAGCACAAAATACCATTTTGGCAGAAGTTCACTCTACCTCTTACTCAGTTTTCCACTTTGCTGTGCGCAAATGTGTATCAGCTGCATGTTTCTTGCTTTCTTTTCAACACTCAGTTCATTGTGCCACTTAAGTCGGTCTGCAACTTCTGCTTCAACTTCAAAGACAGTAAAACAATGATTGGGATGTTTCTCCATATTGTGCAGACATTATAAAACCACAAAACCCTGACAAACCTGCTTTCTCTGTCTATTTTTATGTGTGAAGGAATGAACTTAACATGACAAGAACTGGAATGTGACATTTAATTCTTGTTAAACAGTTGCAGTGCAAGTTTTGGCCTATTTATTAAAGGAAGAATTGTTCATGTCTTGAGAATTCCATTTCAGTGACTCTTCTTAGCCGAAGTTGTCATGGGGAGATCCCAGACTGATTTCATGCTAAACTGAAATGAATTCTCTTTGCTTGAGTTTATTTCATGTATAGTACCTGGCAATATTCTACACATGCCTTTGTCAAAACAGGAATACAGGAAATCTCATTTGATGGGAGTAAAGTCAAGGCATAGTTGGTTACAAATATCTACTAATAAGAAAACCATAAAAGCTTTGTCACATTTACATCGTTCAACTATACTAGGCAAAGCAGGAAATTGTGATACATAGTTGGTTGATTCTGTAAAAATAAATTGAATTATAATGGAATATGTTATAGTAAATTTCTGCATTTAAGTCTGCTTCTACCCAGGAAGAGGGAAAAAAGAGTCTGAGAATCAAAAGTATGAGATTCCAGTCTTGGAAGCACTCCAGTGAATAACAATTCACATAAATAATAATGAGTTACCACCTGTGCATAAAGTCATGCACATGCCTTAGTGTTCATAGGTTAGAGGTAAAGAAACATATTGTAAATACTCTTTATTATATTCTATCTAGGAAGAAAAATTTATCATTTACTGTGCGTAGAAAAAAGCACAAGGGAAAGGAGAGAGAAACATATGTTTATATGTGATGATATTTTGAGAAAAGCATTATGGCTTGATGAGGAATCTCATGAGTCCAAAGTATTTTGATGATTTGTGTTCTAAGTACCTTACATGAGTTTCGGGAAATCTGTTAACGTATGTGCTTTAATCATCCTTTTGGAGAACTAACCTTTGCACTTGCTGCTGCCTTCAGCCGTGTGACTTTCAGATCCAGTGAACGTGACTGCACAAGATGTAGGGGATGAAGCTGTTCTACTAGGCACTGCATTTGGTTTTTACTTCTGAAAGATACTCTAGACCAGTTCAAGGGTCAGCATTAAAATATTATTTTCACCGCCAGAGAATTTGGTCTAACTTTGAATCATTACAATTTCTTGTACACGCTTCTTCTCTTCAAGTCTGACTTTTTCATGAGCAAAGGTCAAAATACATCTATGGTTCAGATTTTTTCACTAGTTTTTAAGTGCTTGAAGGCAGAGGCCATCTTTTATTCCATCGTGAATTCCTGGAGTAGCAGGCATCTGATCCTGATTGAGAAGCCTTTGACTGTACTACTAACAAATGATCATTTGAGGTTTTGTCTGATTTTGTTGTCACATGCTGGTAAACTTTTAGACTTTAATCTCAAGATATTTCAGAAGGGATTTCTGAAAACTTGCTAATGTCAATCAGAGTTCAAGTGATGAAACGTAGATTTTTTTTTTATTTTAATGAGACGAGGATCACATCTATTTAGAAGTCCATTGAAGTACACATTAAAAAAAGTTAACTGAGCCCCACAAGCTTAAGCAGATGGTTAAGTACCAGATGTCAGCTACGCATCAGGAACTCTCCGCACAGGAACTGTGTGTTCTTATTCTAAGACAAACGTAAGGTAATGCAAATTGGCTTAACCTTTTTCCTAGCAAGCCTACCAAAGTTAAATTAATTCTCACATTTACTGTACACTAAATGATCTCAGACAAACTGTTATTGCAGATTGGTAGATTTGGGTTATCCTGCTGAGGTACACCAGTTTGATAGTGTGAAAGCTGACCTACAAATTAAGCATTTTGAATGAATCTCATCCAGGAACAGGAATCCAGTATTTAATCAGAAAAGGAGGGACAATCTGTAGCAAACCAACAAACTTACTTGTGTTTCCCATTCCTATGAACACCTAAAGAATTGTGCCATAGGTCGTAGGCACGCTGAAGAACACTTAAAACACAGGCACTTTGTTGAATGAATACCTGAAATAAAATCATAAAGGAGAGCACAAAACTTCATCAGCGAGTGCCTGCATGGAACAAGGGGAAATATTAAAGATGGAGAATGATCAAGTGCAAGGTTTGAAGATACATACTGGGGCAGCTGAAAGTGTGGGGAAGAAGTGATAAAGGCCTAAGCATAGGCAAGGCAGTGATGGTTTATCCAGAGTGAAAGTCAGTTTGGGGAAATGGGCATAGCTTCAGACTGCCATTTGTATTTTTAGAAAGCAGAGACATCAGAAATTGAAAAGGCCTCTTAAATCACACCTTCCTGTCACAATGTAGGATAATTACTTACAAAGTACTCATTTGATAGAGATGACTACCTTTCCTAGTCCAGTTTAGTAAGACCCTGATGAAGATTTCTGTGTGCCCAGAAATTTGGAAAAAAAGCAAAGAGATCTGAGAAATTGTGCAGTGAACTGGACGTCACATGAAGTAACTTCATTCCTGCCTCTGCTCCTGGCTCTGCATTGAGTCCAAAAAATTAGTTACTGCTCCATAATGCAGCTTTTTTCTGCCCACAGATTGACATACAAGATACTTACATATTTTTACAAAAGGCTCAGGGATGAAAAGTTTAGTGTCTTCTTAATTAATAATAAATACCGTGTTGCTTATATACATCTTTTGTGAGAAGTTCCTTCCCTGTTTACAGCCTTCTTTATGCAGATTTACATATGGCCACCGGGTTTTCCCCTGTCAGTGTAGTCAGGTTACAAATGCCTTGACATTCAAAAAACTCCATGTTTCGATATCCACAGCTTCCCAAATGTTCTCATGCAATTTCAGCAGACACTTATTGTAGTGTTATATTAAAATAGATTAATAGTGAAAGTATTTCAGAAAAATTTCTTGTAGTGTTAATTTTTCAAAACATTTTATATACAGCAGCTTTGAAAGTAATTCTCATACAACTTAAAGGTATTTGAGTAGTTAACCTTGCTTTCTGTTTTTTAAGGATCCACCAATGGCAGTGACCCTGGGACTGCGAATGGAAGAAATGATTTTTAACCTTGCTGACACGCATTTATTTTTCAATGATTTAGAGGTAAGAATCAAAACAAAATAAACACCATTACTCCTGGGTTTTTAACATAGTGGGTTTGCTGTGCATTAGTGCTTGTTGTGTGTGACATTTTCTGCCTATCTAGACTTTGTCATACACTAAGCAGAGACAGTGACTCTGCTCACTGCCAGGTGGCAGTGACTTCCTGTGGCACCAGAGTCCTTCCATGAAACTGAGTGAGAGAGGAAATCTGCAAACTACCCTTTCCTCTCTTGGTCCTATGACTGTCTTCTCAGTTTCCTTGGATTTAGAGCTGTCTGCAGTCACCTTCAGGAGGGAGACATACCTGCCTCCTGTTCTTTCTCTTGAAGTTCTCTAGATTTGCTTTCAGTGAGTGCAATCATCTAATCACAAGGGACTCTGTCCTTCACATACCTGAGTAGAATTTTGTCCACACACTTCTCTTTCTTGCTGAAAGATAGAATAATCTTCATTTACCTCACAAATTGCAGCATCAGAATGCTGGGACTATGATAGATGTACTTATCAGTGATGTCTCTTCCCGAAATACCCAGGCAACCACATATTTTGTTGTGATGTACCCAGGGTGTGCAATTTGACATCTGGTCAGAAAAGGGAGAGAGCTCTTCCTAGGGAATGGCTACTGTGGACTACTCACCTGTCAGAGGCACGGAGATGGACTGCCGCAGGGGCAGCGGTCTGGGAAGCAGGCTTGTCAGCTGAACTTCACAGACTTTTCATTTCACTCTGGGAGTCTGGATCTGTTAACATGAAAAGTGACAGTCTTACGACCATGTGTCAAGAGCTAAAAACAGTTCTCAAATTAAACTGTGGGCTTTTCAGACCTTCCCCTAAATCAGGTCTAAATCAGTTGTTTTCTTTCTTGGAGTGGATCCCAGAGTTCCCTCCACAGACAGATATTTTACCACTAATGGCAATTGGAAGACTTTGAGGTTTTGTTTAAAATGCCAAAGAAAGATCTCTGGTGAGTTAATAGCAGAAATGAGGGTAAGTGAAATTTTTCCATTCACTAGGAGAATGATTTTTGTAGTGTGCACTTCTTTTGTTCCTTCATCAACTGTAGGTAATAAGAAAAGCAGAAGGTACCAGGATGCGGTTGTCTTTGTCATCCTTTGCAGACCTCATTTGTTCTTAGCTCTTTTTAAGTCAAGAAACTGGGTCCTACTTCACTCTACCTGAGCTGCACTTCCTCCTTCCAGCAGCAGAAACATAAGTAAAGCCCTGGATGTGCCTTCACCTGTTGGTGTTTTATTGCAGTGACTTGACAATGCAAGTGCCTTTGGTGAATGTTATTCTTCTGGTGCCCTGTTCCGGGTATAGATTCCAAAGCAATTTTTCAAGGCATTGCTTAAATTTCTGTTTAGCAAAACTTTTCCCCTCTGTGCTCAGATTTCATGTGGCACCCAATGAATTTTAAGCCATTTGGTAGCATATGTACCAAGTTCTTCAATCTCGTGCTGAGTTCAAGTGGAAGTGTTCGACAAAATGGAACTTTGCTCTCTTTCCATCTTTCCATACCTCTTTATTCTTGCTTATGGTCATTGAAGCTTCATTCCTTTCTCTTTCTTTTTTCTTTTTCTTTTTTTTTTCTTTTTTGTAGATCTCAGATTCAGCTGTCATAAGTGGATTATTACATTTCATATGTTCATCATAGGGTGATTTTAATATCCTGTCAAAAAATTCACACTCCAGCTCATTCCAGAGCTTGAACAGTATCCAAACAGCTTTCAGTTTTAGATAAATCAAAAAGTACTACATGGGGACTCCCTTGAAGAATCTCATAACTCAATCAATTTGTTTCAATTAAAACCAATTTCTATATGCAATTGAGTATTTTCTAGCCCGGAATATATTTTTGTTTCAAAACCAATTGTCTTATAAGATTACCAAAACTCCAAACTTCTTGTTCTGAAATGAGCTGTATGTACACTTCCTAGCATATGCAAAAAGACCAACAATTTTCTGTCTTCCTAGCAAATAAGATATAACTGCATGGCAATTGCAGTGCAATTCCTGTGCCGAAGCACATAGATGCAGATGAATAAATCTGTCTGTTTAAATATGTTTGCAGAGCACGTGGCCATTACTTGAGATCTCTCTCTCACCTCTCCTCCTCTCTCCATCTCTCTTTCTCTGTCTTCCTCTCTCTGTCCTCCACCAGAAAAGGGGAGGTGAGTGCTGAGCTGCTGTTGGTCATGGCCATCAAGACCCAAGACCTTCTTGTGTTCTTACTGGAGGAAGTGAGATAGGACTTTATTCACTAGACAGATTACGTATGATTTCATCATCTCACTTTTTTAGTGCTGAGCCATCAGGTGGCATACCTTCTGTCTTACCTTCACCCATCAGGTGCCATATCTTCTGTCTTACTTTCACCCTCATTCCGTAGTAAATGTCATGGCTCCAGACATAACAACTGTAATGTACTAATGAACATATATTCCTGTAGTATTGACTCCAGTCACTACGTCCTCTAAGCTCTTTTTTTCCCGGTGTTGGTTACGAACACTGCATACCAGGGTCTAGTAATATAACCAAGTTATTGAAAGCTATCACATACAAAAATAAAGTTTTCCTTCCTCTATGCAAATCTGTCTCACTGCAGTGACTGCTGATGCAGAAATTCCGATCTGCTGAGACATTCCCCGCTGACCCAGTAACCCATGTTCTAATCAGCCAAGCTGCACTTTTATTTCAGGCTAGGCTGTTCTCCAGATATTTCGTTCTCAGTGTATAAATTTTAGTTAGCTTGAGAAGTATCGCCTGGGAGGGCAGTTGGTGTTTTGCCATGAAAATAGGAGTCTGGTGCTCTAGAAAGTTCAAGTGCCTAAACAATGATTAGAGATGGGACTCAGTTCTGTAATAATATCCATATCAACGTGTTCTATTCTCAGGCAGGTAAGGAATAAAACATTTTTCTCCATGTCCCAGTATTAATTTTAAGACAGCTTTTAGAAATGTTGGTAGAGCATATTATGCATGCAAAAAAACCCCCACAATTTCTACAAATTGCAAGCAAGAATTTGGACGTGAATCTTGCAACTCCCCCTCCATGCTCAGGATGATGAAGAAAAAAGAGTATTTATTTCAAACAAAAGTAATTACAATTTTTATGATAATCATAACATAATTTAAATAAGATTTTGTCATCTATTTTTTTTTTCTTTGCATTAAAAATAGACATGAGAATTAAAATACAGGATTTAGGTAAGTCTTGGAATGTGGGATGCAAGTCAAACTAGTTTTAACAGATACTAAAGTATATACAAAAATGAGGGTGTTCTGTATAGCCTGAGAAAGCGTAGTGCTAAATATCCCCTCAGTGATGTTTTTTGTGTTCAATGTGGTGAGTTGGTGTTTTTACAGAATAATGAAATTATATCCATTCCAGGAAGATAAATTTTATGGATGATTTGTTGATTCTGTACTCTCAAATTTTCAGGCTCTAAAAATTGTTGCAGAGAATTGATTGCACTCAAATCTAATTTAAATTAATATTGCTTCAAGCAAAAGCCAGTTTTTATACCTAAATTTCTTTCACATACTCTCAGTAATAAGAAATATGTTTTATCTTTTTTTAGTTTGACCTTGAACTGACAGTGAGCCACTGTGACTTGAGTGTAGCCAGTACTGTAGCTTATGTGAAAAATATTTTACCTTAACATTTGAAGTGATAGAAAGCTGGCTTCCCCGTCACAACTGCTTAATATCTTTTAAAAGCAAACTCAGCTGTAAAGTTGTGCCACCAGTTTCCTGTTTCTTTTGTGAAATGTAGAGACTATCTGAAATCTACTCACACCATTCTGATTTATTGTGATTGTTTGTTTTTTTCAGAAAGTTTTCTCACACCATATAAGTGAATTAGTAAAATGTAAACATTTTAGTTGAAGTAGATAGGTAAATGAGAAAACAAAGTGAAAAAAGCAAAGGACTGGTGGGCACATGAGTTCGTGATTGGTCAGGAAATGTGTATTGACAGTGTGTTGAGAAGGTGAGCCATAGACTGCAGAGGAGAAGAGAGTGCTGTTGGGTTTGGTGCCCTTATAAACTTAACAACCTTCTTGCAGGGACAAGGGACAAGTAGTTAGAAAACTAGACGTTCCCCTCATCTCGTTTTCCTGGAGTTAATGAACAAACTGTGAGACAAAAAAAATAAAAGTAAACAGCCCAGCCTTTGCAACTCACTTAATAATGAAATTATCAGCAAAACGTATACTGGAATTTTCAAGACTGGAACAATGTAGCTGAAAGGCTTAACAAAACCCAAACAGCCGACATTCCTTCTTATCCATCAGGGCTTTTGTGTGCCCTCCATTTAATTAGTATACCTTGAAATCCACCAGATTGATTTTTAAAATTTTTTAACTATCTTATGCTTTGACCAGTTCCACAGAAGTCTGTGAAGGTGATTAGAAAGCCAGATATTACTCAGATATTGCAAAATACAGAGTTAGAATTTGTCCCGGTGGGCCTTTTTGTCTGATTTTTGAGTTCCTGTCCTAATCTGGGTGGAGTATAGTTGCATTGTTTTTCCTGGAGTGTAAATAGTAAGGATGGATAAAGAAATGAATCTTTTTTCAGATGCCACTTCTCTTTTTATTTTTATCTTTTCATCTGCTATTTACATCCACAAGCAGCTTCTTTAAACTATTCCGTAGCTCAAGATAATCTCCTCAGATAGATAGAACAAAAAAAATTTGTATCTCCAGTGAAGAAAAGAATGCTTCATTTCTGTTCCCTCAGTGCAGCCCTTTCATGCCTGTCTTAAGCGGAATTTGGCTACTCATTCTTTTAGTCTTAACACAAAATTTTAAATTATATTTGCTTGTATCATGCAATGGAATTATGTATATCACACCAAAATTATATGTATTTATTTTATACAAAAATTGCTGGTTTTTTGTTTTTTTTTAACAACTCTGTGTGGGTAAAATTCTGTTAAGTTTTCATTCAGTGCAAGGGAAACAAAACAGAAAGAAGAAAGGTAATCTCCCAAATTCACACACTAGAGACTTGTGGCATACACATTTAGAAATCACTCCTGTGTTCAAATTTATCTTTTATCTGGACAACTTAGCACTGGTACAAGACTGAGATTGGAAACTGAGAACTGCATACTTGCTCCTGCATGTCACAGAGAGTGAATTAAGTGCTGCTTGTCAACAACTTTATTTGACATAGATGACTCAGACCACTATTTGAGGCACAGTACTGGGCATTTTGAAAGCTCAGCCTCATTTTGCTTTAGTGATGAGTTTAAATTATCAGAAAATAATAGCTGGGGAGTACTTTTTAAATGTGTCCTTGAACTTTTTTATTATGTTAAGGTTACGTTAACAGTGGCTATTTTAAAATTTTAAATGTTAACAAATTATGTACTTTGAATTTCATATGTGACTTTGGGTGAAGATGTTCGTTCTAGCAACCACAGAAAACAGTAATGTGATACCTGTTCATATTACTGTTGGCTTGACTTACTTATTTAATTGTACTTCCCCCCCCCATTTTCATATCTTTCTGCCATAACCATCATGCAGAAAAGGATATTTGATAGCTATCCAATTATAACACCAACTTGTAGGGGAGTTCAGTTTTCCAATGTACCTCAGTTCCCTAAAGTTGCTTCCGTCCCTTCTGATACCAGGAAATAATGAAGTTCCTCAGGATTGCTTGATTATTTGTGATTTTCCAGCCAAAGGCATTTGGATAAATCAGTAGAAGAATCTGTTAAGTATCCGAACTCCTAGAGATTTAACAGAAGTCATATGCCTGTTGAGGTTGATCATCACTAGCTTTTAGGAAGTGGGAAAATAAAGTTTAGGTGATTTTGGAATATTAGTATGCCAGAGAGACTCTAAGTGAGTCTCTTGCAGTTGTTGGCGTTTTTCAGTTAAAATAATTTTCATTTAGAATCACACTAAAATTGCATACTGCTTTCCGAAAGGTCTATTTTAACTAATAATTTACAATGTAGGAGTTAAAGGTTGTATTAAAGAAATTGATGGTGATAGGAAGCTGTAGGTGTACGTACACTGCCATCTTCTGGTGCAATTAGTAGCCTGCACCGATCATTTCTTGAACATCTCTACTAAGCATGTGGTGAGCATACTGTCTTATAAGATAATTTATCATTTGGGCTTTTTTCAACAGGAGTGTGATCAAGTACATATAGATGATGTTTCTTCTGATGATAATGGACAAGACCTAAGGTAAGATACAGCATTTGTTTATTTTTTTTTTCTTCAAAGATTAAATAAATTGAGAATGTACAGGAATACATTGTATTTATTTTTACTGTATTTTGGGTGTTTGCAGTACCTACAGTTTTGCAACTGATGGCTTCCATGCAGCTGCAAGTAGTGCAAACCTTTGTCTGCCAACAGGTGTAAGAGGAGGGGTTGACTGGATGAGGAAGCTGGCTTTCCGTTACAGAAGAGTAAAAGAGTTGTATAATACTTACAAGAACAACATAGGAGGTGAGTTTAATTGTCAAAACCAATTTAGAATGCTGATCAGGTTAAACTGCATCGCGAGGAGCTCCTGCCGAGGGAATGTGCCTTGGAAGCCACAGCATGAATGGAAAGTGAAATGTGACTGGACCTTGGGCTATTGAAAGCTACTGACTGTGATGTCAGAGCCAACATTGTGCGGATGTGAAGGAGAACCAGAGATGGGGAAAACAAGGAAGCTTCCATTTTCCTTTCAGTGCCCATTTTTCTCCTTCAAACTCAGCTCGACTATATTTACCTTGCTGATTGGCTGAGGCACTTGCTCTATGTCAAATGCTGTTATTCTCAAAAAGAGGTTGTATAGTTTCCACAGCACATATTGGTTGTGGCTGGCCTTTTCCATCCTACATTTTCATGATCTGCTTGGTACCTGCTAGTCTGTTTTCACCAGGGGATGCAAGAAAACTCTAGCATTGCCGTGCCACGACTCTGTAGCGTACACAGTTAATTTTGTTAGCGAGAAATCCGAGTCGTGTTTGGGCTGAGAGCTTTCCTGTTACTCTTTCTGTTCATGGACTCATTGCTGTCTGTGCCAGCAAGGTTGTAGGAAATCAAGCAGCAGAACTGAAAGAATCTGTTCTGGAGAGTCCTATGTGTCTTGCAGAGACAGGTAGCCCTCCTCTGGCAGGAGAATATGTCAATTGACGTCCTCGAGAAGAGACTGTGAGAACAGGGAATAGTTACAAGTTTTCAAGCATTGCTTCAGCCACAGTTGAGGATAAGATGAGGCCAACCCAACCAGGAAGGTGTCCAAGAAAATACTCTCCTATTCTATAGCATAGGGGTTTTCAACTCATCTGAAATTTATTTCAAAGGAGCCTGAAACTCAAAGTAAAGCTCGCCTTCAGCAAAATCAGACAGTTTGGTGTTCTTTTAGCACTTCCGACAGTCTCTCAGAAATGGGAAACCGTGCAACTAATATGGACAGTGAATGAGTTGTTACTTTGATCATTTTCTAAATTATGTAAATCTGGAATATATATTTCCTTTCTTAGTAGTCGAGAGTCCTTACTTGCCACAGGAAGAAGCAATAGGGCCAAGGGGTGATAGTAGATAAGTGGCTTTCACTTGCCTTGCCTTGCCCTTCGTTGGTGTCATGAATATAGTTTTCATATATTGATAATACTTATATATTAATAATGCTTGAAACAGTATTATCCAAGATTTACTGTGTTCTTTTATCTCCTAATGCATCTAAGATTTTAAAGCTGTTGCATTTCATTGAACCTTTAACACTAGTAAGAGTTTAAGTCCGAGAGCACAGTATAGGGAAATCAACTAAGAGGAACAATCATTGCAAAGGCAGAGTACAGATATGTATTGCATTATATTAAGGTTTTTATTCTCTCCCACAAATCCTGCTTCTGAAATATATTCTGTTCTTAGCAGGGTGGAATGTTCCTTCATTTATCCTCTATTTAGCTTTTACAATAATATTGTTATCACATATGTATCTATTTCTTTCAAAACAGCTGTTAGAAGGCAACCGAAAGCTAGATCAAACGGTATTTTTAGGTTGCTTCATTTCAGATTTTTGAAGGCAGTCATCACCACTTCTTGGGAACATAGAGTGTGGAAGAGAAAAGGGATGCTAAAGGTCATGAAACCTACTTCCCTGCTCTTCCAGGACCAAATCTAGATTTAAAATAGCCTGATTCCAAAGAACTAATGTCTCAACATTCAATTTATACCTAAAAGGAGATTTTATGGTGCTTTTAAGAACTAACTGAGATATGGGAATATAAGATATACAGCTGTTTGAGGGCTGTAAATGCTATAAAAAAGAGCTATCATTTACAATAGGACATGAAAAGCAAGTCGTCAGCAAACAAATATATTTCCATATGTATAACCTGAGGTTCACCTATACACAGTGAGTGTCTCTGCCTATAATCCTGATGGTATGGATCTCCTTGTCCTCTGATAATTAGCGAGTAAGATATATGTGAGGAGTTGGTTTAAAAAATATTTAGTTCTGAAAGGTATACTATGAAACATAGTGAAATGCCCTGAATTGACAAAAAAAATGTAAAAATCAGATGACTAATTACTGCAATACTCACTGACATTGCTTGCTATAGTGGAGTACAAATGAAAATAGAGAACAATTTACTGAGCCTTGAAGACAACAATTTCTCTTCAACCATTTTTCGGGTTCTAGTGGAATTTAAAATAGAAACAATGACCATGAAATCTATACATTGCAGCTAATTACAGAATTTAATTTTTTTTTTTCTTTTCTTGCCTTTTTTACATGAAAGGACTTCTGGGTCCCGCTAAAAGAGATGCATGGTTGCAATTAAGAGCAGAGATTGAAGCTCTGACAGACTCCTGGCTAACAAATGCGCTTAAATCATTATCAATTATCAGCACAAGGTATGTATTTTGAGTCTATTGTGAAAATGTTTCTAGTTTTAGACTTGTAATGGCTATTTTTTGACATTTTAGGTTTCAAAAAATTAGTGCCTTTAAAGAATTGTTCCAATACCATTTTTCAAGAGGATATAGGGAAAATCCCTTGGAAAGTGATTTCATTTTCAGTGATTCCAGCATTTATTAAAGATAGAATAAAGTATCTTCTAAAATACAATAAATGTTCCGGTGTACATTTGAAAGGGCATTGTAGAATTCTGAGGAAGCCTTTACTTTATTATCTTCTGGGCAAAATCCTCTGAATTCCTTATCTCTCTTTTCGGTCCTTCAATATCTATGCCTATTCACCATGCTACCGAAATACTGTATAGATCACAGAACACAAAAACATTTCCTTCTGTACTTACAGACAAATCAGTATGCTTAAGCACATAGCTAAGTTTTCAGAAGAGCACAAATCTGTTTTGACCGAGTTAAAACTCTAGGTTCTTAGTAAAGAGACATAGAATACATTGTTCCTTTGAAATAATAAAACTGTGAAAACTGGTGCTTCTTAGTCAGTCACACAATATGTCTTATCAGAAAGCCTCAAAATTTCTGTTTTTAAATCATGAAAAAGAACAATGTTAAGCCATCTTATCTTCTGTACATGTCTGGGAAAAGTTAGCATCTAGCGAAAAGAAGAAACTTGGAAATATGTGAAAAGCTTATTTTAAATATAACAACTTTTGCACTGTGCTTATCTCTTATTTGTTGTTTATTTAACAGTCTTAAGCACTTCAAGAGAAAAAAAAGTTAAAAATGTGTGTAAGCCATTGTGTTTAGCTCTGCATTTCTTTCTGAATTGCTTGTCTTCAAACCGACATTTGTAATGAACGCCAGTTGAGCATTGGTGGATGAGCCTGCAAAACTATTATCTGTTACTCAGGACTGTTAAATAATAGTCTTGTCTTGTCTTCGAAGAACTGTACAGCTATAAATCTTCAGAAGCTACCTGTGTGGCAGCTAAACATCACCTGTATGTTACTGACAGGGAATTGAGACATATTAAGAGAGAATAGCAGTCTGAGGTCTTGCTTGGAGTTTGTGGAAGAACCAGGAAGAAAAATCACAACTATTTCCTCTTGACTCCATGTTCACATGGTCATGCTGATGTTCCAGCTTGAAGTAGCCATCCTGGCTCTGAATTTTCTGTTGTGTAACTGCTATCACAGCTCTCCATTCAGATTTTCATCCTCACCATTTGATACTAGTTCATTAAAACGTTTATTCTTATCTCTCCCTCTTCTCAGAAATATTCTTATTCTTGAAACATCAAGAAAGTGATGTCACTGTACCGAACTGTGCATTGGCTCAATGCAAGAGTAACGAATGATGCTTTCAGTTTCTCCTAAAACTTCTATTTGGCTGATAGCTACTGCCAAGTAATTGCCAGCATGAAAATGATACTTTCAAAGCATTAGAATGCCTGTTTTTGGAGGCAGTTGGTGAACTTAAATGGCTGTGTTTTAGTGAAACCATCTTCAAAGGCTTGTTTTTTATAAACCAGAGTAGAGTATTTCCTGCCTATTTTTTAAAGGATTTTGGCAAAAGTTTTATGTACGTTTTTTCTGGAAGTGATAGTGCTGAGCAGCTCTGCTGTGTGAGTGAATGTTGAGGAATCCTGAGTATGCTCTCTACAGCTGGTTCACCTCATCAGCATTTGGTTAATGGTTTTAAAGTATGTAAACTGAAACTGTTTCTCTCATTTTAGGAGTAACTGTGTAAACGTGTTGGTAACAACAACTCAGCTTATCCCAGCGCTTGCAAAAGTTCTGCTATACAGTTTAGGAGGAGCTTTTCCTATTGAAAATATTTACAGTGCAACCAAAATAGGTAAGAAAATTATTCTTTCATTCTTTCTGACTCCACTGCATTACCAATGTTTTATTTTTTGCTAGTAATAGATGGATTCCAAGCCACTTCCCTGACAGTTACAGTGGTAGTTATAAGATGTAGGCAATGTATATGTTTAGGTGTGTTTATGTCAATAAATTCCAAATTCATCTTACTTCCAATGATGCCTGAAGAAATAAAGGTTCCCATACTGATTAAGAGCTTAAGAAACTCCTAAGTAAGGTGCAGAAAGCAGAAAATGTGCAGAAAAGAATGAAGAAAAGTGTTTTGTGAATTGAAATCTAAGCAGAACTTCTATTAAAATAGTCTCTGCTCTGACCTTCAGCTCTATGGAAACTAGGCTACTGCTTTACAAGCTTTTTCTGGAAGCACAGTAACTCAGTGATGGTAATGACAACTGTTACTAACAGAAGCTGTGTTGATGGATGTACAAGGGTGCTTTCCTGTTCTGTTGATAACTGTGTACCTCTTCCATGTAAGAATTTGGATATTCAAGGTTTTTGAAAATTGCATTCATTTTTTTTTTTTGTAAAATAAAACAGGTTATCATTCCTGTGAAAAGGGACACAGCCTACAATGATGGAAAAATTTGGCAGATTTCATGTTTTGCCAGTTATTAATTCAGAAATGCTGTATTTCTATATCTGTGACAGCTCGTATAAGATGGTGTGACACTTCTTGACAAAAGCATTATAATGTATTTCCTAAATGATCTTCACAAGTGAAAAGTCAATGCATGTTCTAACAGTGTCAGAAAAAAACTATTACCTCAGTCATCCTTTAATTAGCTGTAGCTATCATCTAGACATAAATGCCTCAAATAATTTAAAAACAAGTCAAGGCACAAAGTATCCCAAATACAACATGGTACTGAGCAGCCTCTGGAATGAATGTCATCTGTCATACAGCCTGTACATGTTGGATTCAGTCACTGAGATTGCACTCGGACCAAAGGAAGAAGCATTAATAGTGCCAACAGCACAGAAGGGGGTGGTGAAGTGAAGCACAGTCTCTGGAGGCTCTGTTGAAGCAATTCTGCACCAGGAATTCCTTCTGGGAACAGTGTGGCTGCTGTTACACCCCTGTCAGAAGCACAGCAAACTCTGTTGGGTACAAGATCTCTCTCTACTTTTCATCCCTATGATCTATGCACTGTGCTGAACACAGGACGACAATTGCAGATTTGCTTGCACACGCTGAAATCTGGTCCTCACTCGACACTTGATAGACACAATGCTTTTCCTAATCATAAGCCTTTTCTTTGTGGGCCAGCTGAAAAAAAACCAGCAAGGGAGAGCAGTAAGAGCCGGAGGTCTAGAAATCATGAGCTTGTGAGAAGAGATTCAGAACCTGGGGCAGGGATAGACATAAAAACAAACAATCTAAAAAGCTATTACAGAATGGAAAGAAATAATCTTCCTCTATATTGATGGGGGGTGTGACAATAGATGATGATTTCTTTGCAATAGGGCATGTGTTGGTCACGTGTCAAAGGAAAACTTCCTAATGGAAAGGGTTAACTAAATATGCAGACCGCCTGTGGAAACAGTGAAATCATCATATTAGGACAGTTTTAGGATCAATCACATAAGCATTTTTTGGTAAACCTGAACCTGCAGTACAGTAAGAAGATCAGTGGATGACTTGGCTTGGTCCCTTTCAACCTTATTTAATGTTTTTACTGGCTTAGCCTGCTTGCTTCCACATTTCTCCAAAAAAGCCAAATGCTTCATGGAAGTACTCCCAGGAATCTGTTGTCTAATTTTATATTGCTTGTCCATTATTCTTTGAACAATTTTTCTATTGCTACGTCAGTCATTGTTGCAGACACATTAGAATTAAAATTTCTGCTTTCCTTAAAGAAATATTACTACAACAGTAGGGAAATATTTAAATTCAATTATTCATTCATTATCTATACACTTTTGCAGTTCAGCTGATTCCTTTATCTTAATGACTTTCCTGTAACTATTAAGAAAGAGCTTTAGCTTTACCTGTTTCACTAGGGAATTAATTGCTTCTAAACAGTTTTGGCTCTAAATTCCAAGGCTGGGAACTTTTGAAAAATAGTAGTAACAATGTCTTATCACTTCAATAATCCTTTGTAGGGCTTCACCATAACTCACTTGATAGCTTGAATAAGTAGTGCATTGTTTTTCAGGCAAAGAGAGCTGTTTTGAGCGTATAGTGTCCAGATTTGGCACTAACATAACTTATGTTGTGATTGGAGATGGCCGAGATGAGGAGCATGCAGCTAATCAGGTAACTTCACTCTGAACTCTTATCTCATTTATCTTCCAGGAAAAGAAAGTTGCTTTGAACGAATAATGCAAAGGTTTGGCAGAAAAGTAGTATATGTTGTAATTGGGGATGGTGTAGAAGAAGAACAGGCAGCAAAAAAGGTAACCTGTCTCCTGAAATGTTGGTGTGATACATAGCTACTAATGCAAGCCTGTTTGCATTTCTGTCACAGTTGCACAATGGCAGAATGACAAATAATTTCAGTCCACAGATGCAAGGCAACAAGAGCATGATGAGATCAAAACTTAGAGTAAAATGAACCATTTGGATTCTAGCATTTGCTTCACTTCCATTTGGAAAGAAATAAAATGCAAACTTTACAATAAATGAAAATTGATCGCAGCAGCAAATTGAAGATAAACAGGAGAGATAGAAAGGGCTGTGACGTGATGGGAGGGAAAATGGGATGAAATGAGGGAGGTTTCTAAAGAAGTGTTACAGCGAATGTAGAAAAACATCTTAAAGAGTGCAAATGTTTTTGCTAACATAGATGAAGATCTGCAGTTTGCTGGAGCAAATATAATGAACATACAGTTTGCTTCAAGACAGACATATCTGCAAAAGTAAAAAGAACACAACAGAGATTGTGCACCAAATCGGAGTTTCTAAAAAAGAACTCTTTCTTTAGAAGTATTCATTTTTCTCATGATAATAATTCAATTCTAAATTTCACCAGATAAGTTTTCGATCTTCAGAAATAGGTCAAATTAGTAATTTGCACCATACTTCACAGTATGGAAGTGTGCAGAAGCTGAACGTTTTTCCTCGCAATGTCTGCACCAGGACGAGTGATATAAATATCATTGTACTAGGAGTAGCAAAATAAAGTGCCTTGTTAGTTCTGTAGCTGGAATGGAAAAAAAACAAAAATAACAAAAGTGCTCATTCCAAATGGTTCTTTAATATAGGTGCAGTACTGGTGATGGGTCTTCTATAGTTTGTGCTAAACAAAGGTGGTTGGATTGCATACTTTCCAGTTTGGCATGCTTTTTTCTTAACATTAGCTATATTGCATGGATAGATACAGAATTCAGAGAGATGGATGAATGTAGCACATTGCAAATAGATCTGAACACAACATGAAAGTGTGGGGGTTCTTTTCCTATTCTAATGAATTGCCGAAGGAGAATAGTGCATATATCTGCATCTCACAGATACTGATGCTTTCTGGAGAAAAATGTAATTCAGCTCTTAAGTGTTGTGTGTGAAGCCTCTTTTAATGGAAGTCTTGTAGTCCTTTAAATGATCATTCAGTATTTTGTAAAGTCTAATAACTGGAGCATAAAGAGATGTCCTATTAATGCTCCTTTGTATGGATTTGCATGCTAACAATAAACAAATAGACCTTTGGGCTCTTCCCAAAGAAAATATTAAGAAAGACTATCTAATTATTCTTACTCCAGTTGAACTATTAAGCTCAGATCTATTTTGGTCTGATTTTTGTCAGTACTTTACTAGCAAAAATCAATCCAGAAACACAGTGGTATAAGCTATGTGATGATAGTCCGACTAGCCTCGTGTGTCATATACTGCCCTGTGTCACAGTGTTCATCTTTCCTGACCTTTTCCCCCTCTAACAAACACAGCACAACATGCCTTTCTGGAGGATATCCAGTCATTCGGACCTCTTGGCTCTCCATCAAGCACTGGAACTAGAGTATTTGTAACTGTGTTCTAAAGTTGGCAGTCCTTTTTATTTTATATATATATATTTCAAGTACACTGAATTTTTATGTGTGATTCAATGCCTTTGGCTTTACACATATGAATTGTCTTAAGAAGGGGAGAAATATTTGGAATTAAAAATTCCAAATTGAAGAATTCAGATTGCTGAATGGAGTTAAAATGTTAGTGCTACGTAAGGAAGCTCTATGGTCTTATACATGCAACATTTTTAAATGAATTAAAACTGTGGAGGTTGCTGGTACACACCAAGTGAGCCCTGACAGGAGTGAACAAAGGACTTGAACTGGCAAAGCACCAACACGCATTTTCCAGCCGACAACATTCCTCAAAATGGGATATATTCTCAGCACTGAGGTTTGATCCAGACTTTAGCCTACCTAATCCAGAAAATCTGAATTGGAATGCACTCAGACTGTATAATGACAATCCTGTCTAGACCTGTAATTTGTGTAAATTATTGATGAAAATAATTTACTGTGACTTTATTAGCAGCTGATTTTGCAAGTGGATGCAATTTTTCTTTCTTTTTGGGGGGCAAGGGAGGGAGAGGGTTATATAATATTGTCTCTTTTATAAGTTTGGCAAAGAGAATGTGCATAATGATGTGTTGTGCCTTAAAGAGAAGACTGTGTTTGTGTGTTATAATGTAATTTTGGTTTAAAACTATGTAGATAAACAAAAAAAAAAACCCTTTGTTATAATTTTTGACATGACCAAATTTGAAATTCAAAGAAATCAAAGAGCAGGACTGCACCAAAGCATTTAAGTATTTGTTGCAGTAAGAAAAAATAATAAAGGAAAGTTTGTGTTTTTATTTGGATTCTGAATAATTCCACTGATTGTTTGAGGAAAGTAAAGAGTATATTGGGAGGTTGGTACTGGAGACTGCTAACTGGAAAGCTCAAAAAAAAGTGCTTAACACCTTCAGCATCATTTCTTGATTTTTCCGACAAAAGAACTAAGAGCCATATTCATGAATTGCTTAGTCCACTGAAAGCCATGCAGTAAGGGCATCTGCTGTGTATAGCAGAAATTTTCACCCAGCAGACGAAGTTTGTAGGTGGTGTTACTGGAAGGTGAAAATGTGGAGTTAAGCTCACACGGGGAATAAAACACAAGTTCATTAGGAATGAAAAATTACTAAAGAATCTCTCACTGGTCAGATGCACAAATAATGCTACATTTAGCACATTCAGAAACAACACAAGCTGCTGAAATTACTGGCATGATGACATTGGCTATTTCAGGAGCACAATCCATTTTGGTAAATATAACAGCATTTTGGTAGCTCTTCCACTGTTGCATATTTATGTGTCGTCTGTTTGAGTCAATATGATTTTCCTCACTCATTTTTGATTGCACAACAGTATTACACAGAAACAATCCCAAATGTTTTTCAATCAGAAATTTCAATAGTGTTTCAGGCATCTGAGGAGAAGTTAAGGAGGGCATTTTTATGAAGAAATACTGAGAAATATATTACCTTAATTTTCATAATTTCTGTTAAAAAATGTGGTCCATACAGTGATAATTATCTTGCAAGTTTTAAACATACTACCATTCAGCTTTGGAAAATGAGCAAGGTCCATATTGCACACGGAGTCACTTGTGCTCCACGTGCAGCTTGAGCGCTCTGAAACAACAGCAAGTGGTTCGTCTTTCATGGCAGAAGATGGAAACTGCTTTTTGATTTTTAGCATTGTACATGGAGACACATGAGGTTGCCCATGTTCTGACTGCGTGAAGAGGTGTATGCAAGAGAAGATGTTAGATGTAAACTCCAGGATGCCTACATAAGCAGAGTAGTCAGCACTGAGGTGAAGATCTTCCCTTCCTGTGCTGTGAAGCCACCATATGTCTAGTTACCAGGTACTAATTTTGTTGATTTAAACTTTGTAGGTGATGTGAAAGCTAGTTGGTAGGTGAAAGCCTGGGGCCACTAAAAGTCCCAAGTCAAAACTCCTCTAAATTCATAAAAACAGGATTTCCTTGCTGTGTTGAAATTAGACAGACAAGTTACCACACAACACACTAATGATAATTTGTTATCCCTGGGCAGTTTAAAGCCATCATATGAGACTTGTCACATATGAAATCATTATACACTCGCTATTGGGTAATAAATTTGTGTATTCAAAAAGTAAAAATGATGCATACCTTCTTTACATCCCTGGTACGTGTCTAGTCAAAGTTGGTCTGGAAGTACATTTTTCATTGAAAGCTGTAGTACCAGCTTTTTGTAGTTTTTCAGGTGAGAAAATGTGTAGTTTTTCAGGTGAGAAAACTCAGTGTTTCTACTTGAGTAGGAAAAGAGTTCAAACAAAGCCCTTCTTAAGTTCCAGCATGACAAGACTGTATGAGAATCTCAACGTGAAAGCCTTTAGAAAACAAAAATTGGTATGGTGAACTAGCTTCTTTTTCTTTTTTTTTTTTTCCCTTTTTTTTCTTTTTTTTTTTGACAAGTCACAGTGTAATTTAAATGCATGAAACAATATTGTTTCTCAAGTTATTTGTTCAGCTTTTCAGTATTCTTTTCCTAATCGGGTGTAAGAACAAACAACCCAGCAACAACTGTCAGTTCTTATGAAAGGTTTGCAGTGCCTTCGTTGGAGTTGTGCTTAGCTCTCTGTGGCAGGTACGGCTCAATTACTAATACTGAACTTCTAGAGAGGAGACGGAGGCAAAAAGAGGGAAGTTTTACAGAACATGACAAAGTTCTGATTTTAATTTGGATTCTGTGTGCTAGCATAGCGGAAGTTAATTATAAATAACCCACAAAAATGTACATCCAGAGAAAATTCAAGCATTTGGCTTGAAAGTCTTCACAATACTAAAATTCTAAAACAAAATTTAAGAGCACAAATACTCTCTTGCTAAGCAAAAATTCTTATGTATCTTTAAATAAGTGTATAGTACACACCTGCCTTGTAGGGAAAAATTACTTTAATATATTTTCCTGCATGAACCATACAGAGAAGAAAATAAACAAGGCAGAGACACAGTCTTGCCAGACTGTTCCAGGTGGGCCTAAGCAAATTAAACAGAAGTCTTGTCCTTTTGACATGAAGTGCATTTAATTCAACAGCACCTTTATCAGAAACTGCCTTCCCTTCAGCCTCTCCTCAACAACCAAGATTGAGCACAATGTCACATTTGCAAGTATTTTGGGCAAATGAAGTACAGAATGTAATGCCTTTTGCTGATACTGTAGCAATTTTCAGTCAGTACGGAACTTGAACGTTCACTATACATTTGAATAGTCAGCTCGCAGAATACAAATACAGTATGATCACAGTCAGCAGGTAGTATTTCACATAGACATGACTCCATGCAATTTGGTATATCAGTAAAAGAGGACAGGCAAAACTAAAAGTGATTCTCCTTTTTAGATGCCTATGGAAATTGTGCACAAAGCTGTAGGTGGCAGACAGATCCTAGATCTGATTTCATTAGAATTCAGTGTGAGCACTGACAGGGGAGATGAGGCCAAATCAAAATCCTGTATAGAAGCACACTTCATCTCGGGGCTGTGAGGTTGCATCCAGATCCAGGGTTTTGGTTCAAAAGTCATCTCTGCTATACAGGATTGACACCAGGCATATGCTCAAAATGAGTATGATATTTAGAATCTCTGAAGAGGAACTAAAGTGACACGAGCCAAAATCCCAGCAACAGCAGCATCTTGGACATATGATCGAAGCCAAGGGTCTCTGTCATGTATTAGCAGATTATAGTTTATTAGGGCCTACATAATTTAAGAAAATGTAAATTAAAATTTAAAGCTTGTAAAATTATGTACATCTTTACTACTTCTCAATAAATACTCTTGGAAATGTAATTTTCTGCACTATACCATGTTGTAAGATGCTTGCTTGGTTTGTGGTTGAAACCTTCCATACATACACAATGTCTCTCACAGGAACTAACTGACCTTGAACTCTTTTTAAGTATGTCCACCCTGCCTTTGTGGTTTATGCCAGGAGCAGCGCCATGCTCATGTTGGCTGGTAAAGACTGCCCCCCCCGCCCCCGCATACTGTTTGCAGGGTGTAACCTCCAGAGAGAACCTCCCTCTGCTCTGCGCTGAGGTGTCCTCACCAAGAAGGCTAAGTGAATTGCTCCTGATGCAGCCTGAACAACAGCTAACACCTTTGTTGCGGTGTCCTTGCAGCAAAATACAGATCAAATCAATTTGATGGTCTAGACACATAGTGTATTCATTCAGATTCCCTTACCAAGTCACTAACTAATGTTATGCTAACGTCCTTCTTACGGAGTTGGGTTGTTCAGGAGATTAATGGAGCTCCTGAAGGGAAGCAGCCATTTCAGTCGAAGTTGAGCCTTATGAAACTTTGTAAATGTCTTTGAGAGCAGTGCTTCATGTCTTAGTGAGTTGCTAACCTTGCATCGAAGGGAGGAGTCCCCCTACAATCTGCTTGCACAGGCTTTTAAGGTAAAAGTGGGACCGTAGGACTATCAGCACACTTAGATGTGGCAGAGCCTTGGTAACCACAATATGTCAACCACAAGAGACAACTTGTAAATAGTAGATTTTTTTCTTTCCCAGGAGCTAGATTAAAGTGTGTCTGTTACAAATATACCTATTATGTATGCACATATGGCCTTCTACCCCATTTTTAGGAATGAAAAGGAATATATATCAAAAACAGGATGGACAAAATATAAAAAAGGCCCATCTACTCAGCAGATTGACCCTTAGTTTTAATATTGTGTCTCCCAGATGGATTTGCATGTGACTGGAGAAAAGAGGAAGGATTCAGTACCATTTCAGGAGAGTGAAATTAAAGGTAGTCAGAAAACAGTTTTCCTCCCCATTAAAACTTTGGGAGATTTCAGAACTTTCCCCTTTTCACATCAGGATAGAAATGAGTTTTGGGGGGCTTTTATTTAAAAGCTTTTGTCTGGATTATAGCACAGCATGATTTTCCTTTACTGTTGCTGAGAAACTCAGTGTTCTAAATCACTGTCAATATGTCCTGCATATGACAATGAACAGCACTAAACTAAAGTACGGACGTTATACTGAGAGCATTTATGGGTGAAGAAATAACTCTTCCTCATTTAGGTGCAAAAATACCTTTTCCTCATTATCCATTACAAATAGAGGATCCCCAAGGAATACTAAGCAAAAATTTGGAATGGCATTATGGATGTTTTCTCTTCCGTTGTTTGCTGGTGTAATATTATCTCTAAGGGATGCACATTTAGGGTTGACTTGTTTGATCCATTTCTTTTTTTCTAAACAAACAATGGATGCAGAAACATTTTGCAAATGTTTATAAATTTGGGGGAATTGTTTCAGTTACCAAAAGCCCAGACAATAAGAGGCATGCTGAGAAAGTCAAAACATCTCAACAGCTTGTTCTTGCATGTTAGTTTCTCTACCAGTTTCAAGGCTTGATTTTCCAAGAATGGAATCTCTGACTTGAAACCATTAATAAAAAATGAGGATTTTGTTTGGTTTCTTTCTGGATAGGGAAAAAAGAACGAAAGGGAGAAAACACCAGAAAGTTTCACTAATTGATTTTTAGATGGACAAGCCAAGAAAATCCTTTGTTACATAGAGCATCATTTCTCAAATTTAACAGATGAATTAGTCCTCAAACATCCATCTAAACATGGGTTATTAGAAAGTCATATACACACTTCAGTAAACATGAAGTACAAGAGCAGCGAAGCATGAAGGACAGGATTTAAATTAACTGTATCATATCAAGGACTCAGGCTGAAAGATGAGGTTAATTAGACTTGATTTTTCTGCTGTACTCTCAGTGTCTGCGAAAATGAACTGCTGCAGAAGAGCAGCAAATATAAAGTGTTTCATGTTTCCTAGGCTACTATAGAATCTACTGGGCCCTTCACCGGGAAGCATACGCTTTTTCTACATGAAAAAAACAACTGGAACTATTTGGAAAATATTAGAAATTGTTGACTCATTGAAACCAAAATGTGCTTTAGGACTACACACACCAGCATCAGTGAATGGAAAATTTCTAGTACTGTTTAGAGAAAGAGTGAATCAGGAGCCCATCAAATCAGCCAGAAAAAGGTCTGAGCCATTGCAGGAGTCTGGTGACTATGGCTGTGGGCTGGCGTCAAGACCCTGTTTTTTGCTTTCAGCTTGTCTGAAAGTACGTAAGAGCCATCCCAGCCATTTGGCAACTAAGCTGTTTGCTTTTAGCAGCCCATGAGGGCATGGCAATTCACTGCTACATGAAGTCTGTCACAAGAGGACAGTCAAATAAATTCATTCTCCAGGAAATAGGCAGATGTTATGGTAAAACCTTAGTAACAATCAGCTGCAGTTTATTCAGTCCATTGCCATTTCAATACACCAATGGGCTAAAAAAAAGATGGTTTTAATTTATTTATCTCTATGTGTATATATATATTTTTTTTCTTTTGGTTTATTTGGTGATAATATGCGGTAGTGTACAGTGACTGAAACTGATATCTTCTGAGTGTGGTTTTTAACAACATACAAATATTCTCTTTCACCAATGCAGCGTGCTGTCCCGGTAATGACAACTGCATGCCTATTGCTCTGTGAAACTCACTTCAGCATAACAACTGTTGCTTCTGGTGGCAGGATCACTCCTGTTGCTCTGCAGCTGTCTTTGTGCCATTTTCTTCAGACAGTCCTGACCCACCATCCTTAGGCTGCAGTTTGTGTAGGAAAGGTTTCAGACACAACTGGAGGTGCTGGTCAAGCCGCCAGCTTAGTCTATCCCTACACAACTCCTTCCTGGTGGCAGGAAATGAGATAGGAACAATGAAATGCTTTTTTATTCCTGTTTTAGCTGCAGTGTAGGAGCTGCTGTGTAGCCTGGCATATCTCTACAGTACTTGATCCCATTCCCTTTATTCAGGTGCCCTGTTCAAGTAGGGTAAGGTCTTCACAGGCTGTCCCTGCCGCCCTTGTCAGCATGCCCAGGAGCAGCTCTCCTGACAAAGCAAGGCTGCAAATCTCTGTGCTGGGAGGTTTGGTGAATCGGGAGGCCTCTGTCTGTACCTCACCGGCATGTCCCATGAGCAGCCTATAATGCTGTCTTTACAAGAGTGTGTCAGCTTCAAATGCCATCCTTACTTGAGAAGCTTTTAGTTTGATTTGGTTTTGTTACAAGCCATGACTGTTACACTTCTGCAGCCCATGTAAAGGGGTATTTTCCAGAAAACTTTAATGACATCTGTGCCTCATGCTCACTCTTACTTAAAGCAAAACAAAACAAGGAGAAAAACAATGGAGGCAGGAGGAGAATGGAGCTAATGGGAGAGGAAGGGGGAGCTGCTCTGCTCAAACTGCATATGCACACAGATTTATGAAATGCGAGCCTATTCCCAGCAATCACCACAGGCCACTGACACACAGCAGCTGATCGAGGTAAGGTAATTAGCAAAGTCCAACTTCTCCTGTTACTCACTTGGAGCTAAAATGAGGAGTTTATTGCAAGCCCTGAATAGTTTTGATGAAGAACATACTCGTATTCAACATTGAACTGCCTAGTGGCCAAAACAAGCTGCATAGACACACTGGTCCCCACAGCCAGTTGAGAGGGGGAGGAGTGGAACCTGTCCAGGTCTCTTCTCAAGGTAGGCGCTCACCCCACTCAGTTGACCCTTTGCCTTGCCCACCACAACCTTACTTGCCACCATCCTGATGGGAAAAAGGCAATGGCCCAGACAGCATCACCCCTGACGTCATCCCCCAGGAAGCAAGAAGTGCAGCTTCTAGTGCTTTACTGAAGTATCTCTGAGTTGTTTTTATATCCTCCTTAGACTAAGGTTGTTCTCAGTGGAACAGGGATCCTAGCTGGGAGGAACCTATTCACAAAAAAGACACCAAACCAACACCTAATCTGTGCCCTCAAGCAGTCAAAAACTGCTCAGCCCAAATGGTATCCAAGCACTTGCTAGTGTTTTTATCTTTTCACTTTACCCAAATGCTCACAGTGCGTTTTCTTCTGTGGTTAAACTGCAGTTTCTTAAAAGAAGTTTATTTATAATGGAAAGGCTGACTCAACCTTCACTCTAATAACGAGGAAAACACAACAGTAAAATGAAACAACAAATCATTGCTTTGACAGTAATGAGGCGCTTGCTTAGACATTTATCTGTCCTTTCATGGGGCAGTAATTTTATGGTTGAAAAGGCTTGGTTTTAAACTTCATGTCCAAGAAAAAAATTTCCAAGACCTGGCCAAAATTGCCTCATTTAGCAGATGGTAACATTGTACTTCATTAATGCATTCATTTTCATTCTTAAAAACTAGTAAATGTAGCTTATATGAATTTCCTCCTGAAAGCTAAATTTATTAGCTATAAAACATAGAGACTGTGCCAGCTGTTTCAAGGAGATTATATCCCGTATTTCCCCCATTTTCTAACTGTTTTCCACCGATATCACCTGGGTGGCTCTTCCTCTCTCTATAGGAAACTTCAGAGTGGGCAACAGCTTCCTCCTGTCCCTTTTATACCTCCATACGTTTTCGTGATAAACATTTCTTTCCTTCACCTCCTTTTAAAAAACAGAAAGGCTGCTACTTGTTTGCTGAAAATAACTTTAAATTCATCAGCTCTCCCAGACCTAATAAAGTGACATGTTTACAATGTTAAAGGAAATCAGGTGTTTTAATGTTAAATGAAAAAAAACATATTTATGTAGTGTTATAATAATACCATTTGCCTGGCCTTTCTCAGTCTATTCATCACACAGCAATCTCCCCACAAGGTGCTATGGAGTCTGTGTGCTGGAATGCTGTGCAATAATAAGCCCAAATTCACCATAAATAATGTATCGCCGTGGCCTCCCTCCTTGCTGCTGGCAGCTGCAGCCGTGGGGTACACATAGGGAAAGAGTAAGCCCCCAGGCATGTGCCAATGACGATGGAGCACAGGAAACCCGCTGGCAGGTGGGTACTGCTGCTACAAGGCCACTTGTGCCGCTCAGGCAAATGCCATTCATGCTACCGGTCCCACCACAGACGTGCTGCTGGTCCCTTTTGCGCTGCTGGTCCCTTTAATACTGCTGGTCCCATTGCAAAGAGCTGGAAGCAGAAAGTCTTTATTCTTGCTGGGCTCCTGGGTCACAGCTGCTGATGCTCTCTTCATTTTGAAGGCCAGCCTCCAGAGCTGCCACTGAAGTGAGGGCAGCGCTCACAGGTGAACCATCACACTTTTTTCTAACATTCAGCGGTGCGATTCCCAGCCCCATGCGCACTGTTAGCCTTTTTGTTACCTGAGCCCACATTGCTAAATAGCATTACTGCCCCACTGAAAAGTGTCCACACTGTTTGAGTTGCTTCCTTTAAAGGACAGAAACTTGTCCTGTCCTAGATAGTGATGTAGGTGATGGGAACCTCCAGTTTTATGACAGTTTCTTCCTGAGAAGCAAGTTTTTTAATCTCCTAAACTAGTTCATAAACTCAGTGGTCAGGTGTGCACCTCAGCAAAAAAAAAAAACAGGAGGATTCAGTCATTTCTATTAAAGTGGATAACAACAGAGTCCTTGTGGCAAGTAACACTTGCCAGGCCATGGTTTATATGTGGTTGCCCAAGCCAGCTCCTACCTCACTGCAGCTGGGCTGAACACACTGCACTCCGGACATAGTTCTGCAAGAGAAACACCTTGTTTACTTCTTACATGTCACTGGTTTCCACACTCTGAAATACACCATCACCCGTCACCATATTCACAGAGGTCTGCTCAAAGGTGTTAATGGCATGGGTGAATTTAGCTTTCTCCTGGCACATTTACTTTATTCTGGGTCCCAGCATGGTTATTCTCACAAATCCCATATAAAAGAGCAGTAAGAGTAGGCAGGTAGAATCTTAATCGTTGGTGCTTAATAACCAGAATTTTTCCTTCCTTTTCTTTCTCTTTGTATTAAATTACCCTAAAAAGGAAATCCTCCATTTTTTTCAAGCTGAAAGCCTTCATGGGACTCCCCACCAAGTGATGTGGTGCTCTACTACTAAGCAAGCCCAGGGAAAGAGCTTTCAGGGAGGGAGGCACAGCTTACTTCTATACTGAGTGGAAAAGCACTGTTACTTTGTTTTAACCCATAGGCAACTGAGGGACCAAGTGACTTATGGTGGCAAAGCATGGAAGGATATGAATCACATGTCCCAGACTAATCTCATCTCTCTGCCCTTAACTGTTTCTAAATCCAGTATCTATTCTTCTCTGTCTAAGGCTTCATGTGATTTCTTTTATCCTTGTTGAACTTTTCTATTCTGTTCCATGTGCAGAGATTGGTGTAGGTCTATAATGAAAACATGCTGTTTTTTAAGAGGGATTGCTGAAGGAGATATGGAATTTCTATCTAGTAATCCAACCACTTTCATAGTGGTAGGTAGAATATGTATCTTTAATTGATAGCTGTCTCTTGTTCTCCCTCCTGCTGAACCACCATCAGACCCTACTCCATGGTTTTATGCTAGAAAACATCTGGCGAAAATGTGCTCCCTTACTTCCTTCAGCTGACTGCCTTTGCTGAAGGCTGATCTCAACCTTCCTTGTAACTTCACTGGTACTCCTGAGCGCAATATCTTTTTTAACACCTGTAGATCTCAGAGCCAGCAGCTCCTGCATTCAAGAATGCAAAGCTACATATACTTGTGATCCAAACTGACTGCTAGGTTTAATAAAGGAATCTTCTTTCTGCTGTGAAGACTCTGCAGTAGTGATCTCTGTAGTGATGCAGAAGCAGTGATCTCTGTGGTGATACAGTAACATCACAGAATGAACATCTGGCTACAGAAAGCAGCCACTGGACCCTGTGACAACCGCTCCTTCTAAATGGTTTTAAAAGGATGAGGTGTGTAAATAACTGGATGCCCTCATTTCAGCATATTTCTGAACCAGGACTAGCAATACTGAGAGATGCACTCCCTCGCCAGCTACTTGCAGTCTGCTGTGGCCCAGATGTTCAAAACTTGTCCCACCTGAGGGATTTTCCTGCTTCAAGGCTCTCCAGATGCTTTCACAAGTGGAAGTCATTTCAATCTTTCTTTCAAAATTATTCAGGAGAACTTAGGCAGGTGCCATATGTCTTATGAAAAGTCATTTCAAATCTGCTTAGACTGTTAGGAGAGTCTCTGAAAGGGACCAGCACCAGGTATTTCAAGGAAAAGTGGAAAAAGTTTCAGCAAAGGTGAAGAGGTTGTGCCCCTTCTTGAACAAGTTTCGTCCAGTCTTTCAGCAGTTACTGGTTTAAGAAAACAGGCTGGCAACTTGTACAAATACCTACCTACACTGATGGAATTGATGGTATTGTAATTCACCATCTAAACCCCTAGTCTTTCCTGAAACTTGTCATGCTCTTTCCCTCAAAACTGGTGCAGTCAAAATTACAGGTCAGCTATTACTATTTTAAAAAAATACTATCTCTTTCTGTTATGAATCTGTTCTCAACATTTTATTTGCTATTTCCTGCATGGTATTATGGGTAAGGAAAAATTGTGGAACATAGGGGAAGTAAAATAGAAATATTTTTTTTTGATTTCTGTCAAGTGGACACGGCATTTCAGAAAAGGGTAGTAGTACTTGGCAATGACACTGTATTTTTCCTGGCCCCGTCTTCCTAATCCCACCTTTCATGAGGTTAATTATCTTGTATACTCTGCAGTGCATAGCTGTGCATTCAGCAAAGATGCCTGGGATAGCTGAAACAACATTTAGGTATTTCACCATTTCTGGCCCCTTGCTGATGACTATCTCTGTTCATATAGTATTTTTGCAATTTAATAGTCCATAACACACTTTCTAGTCCATTTTGTAACTACTGTGCATTTAAAATTATCCTTCTCCTACTTAATTCTAATCATGCACTTGCATTATTACAGGATTATTGTTTTCCTTTCAAAAGTAATTCTAACCGTTTCTTTCTATTGATGTGTACACTGGCTGCTTCCAGTCAATAGAGAGTATTGGATCCAGGGGTTTAAAGAGAATTCCAGCTGTCTGACGATGGCCCTTGCAGTCTAAGTTTGAGGGAGGCTGAGGGATAAACTTTCATGATGGTTGAGTAAATTTAGGGGATGGGGGATTAAAAATCCATTTTGCTTCGAAATTAGTCCCCCTTTGGGACTGTATCAGACACCTCCCTAGGATGAGGCAATAACATTTTGGAGGCTGTTTGAAGAGACGATTGCACTGCGTGGCCCGTTTGCTGAGAGGTAGCGAGTGCCTGAGAGAGTTACTTGAGAAAACCTCCTGGAATTGCTATCTATAAAGCTGACAGTCATCCAATATACTGAGATCACACATATGTAACATTACCTAAGTGTCAACTCTACAGCAGTCTATCTGCAGTGAAGTTTGCTCAGAGTTGTGTAAGCAGTCATATGATGCACAGACATGTGCACTGTAATATTTGGCCTCAGCTGAAGGACAATGACTTCAGTGATGGTGGACAATCCAGTAAGTATATTTGTTGTTACAGCACGTCTCTCGGTCAGGCAGACGCTCCCACTGTAAGCCAAATTTACATCTTAAATGAACCGCATAATTTATCAGCAAAACAGACCAGACTTATTGCTGCCTATGGAAGTAGCAGGAAGCCTTCAGAGATGACAGGAGTGTGGTCCAAAAAGTTTGCACTGCAGCATGTGGGGATTTTCCAGCTCTCAATGTGTTAGAAGAGGCAGAGATAAATGGGTAGATTGGGATCTCTGTAACTTTATCACCCTGTCCTTAACAAGGCAATGAGTTGGCCATAGAAACATTCCCAGGAGACATTCCACAAGATCTCTGGAGCCAGGACTGGATTTTCAAGGAAGCCAGGAGAAAAACACAGTATTTTCACCGAATGAATTTCCTTTCTACTGAGGTCATGGCATATTGAGAGTGGATAATTCAGCTATCTGCAAAATGTTCCTGCACTTTCCGTGGCTTAAGAAAAGAGCCAACATTCCCATAATCTTCCTTGTAGAGAGGCCTTATGAAAAACAAAATTACCAGCAATCTTAAGCATGTTGTGTCCTGTCTTCTTTTAGATGCTTGCTTGTGGTCACAAATTTCCTCTGTATTGATTCATTCTAGGAGAAGCAAGTGAAATGGAGCTGATGGGCCAATCTTAGAGATACTGATACCCTCAAATTCTTTGGACCTCAGCCATTTAAATAGTAGGTTTTGTAATGGCATTATTCACAGTAGTTGATGGTCTCCAGAAGGCTTTGCCAGTGCTATTACATCTTTCAGCATACTTCTGATCAATTGATCAAGAGCTTCTTTTAGGCTGAGGAGAGATGGGAGTCTATATATATATCAACTTATTTCCTGAAAAATGAGGTTCACCCTGGGAGTCTCTGAGACCTGGGTGGGGGGAGGGGTGTGCAAGGGAGGGGATGTGACATAGGACTGGCTAAAGGAGGAGAGATGTTAAGGGAGAAAAAGAGACTGGGCACCGTGGCCTGCCCTCACTGCCACATGGAACCAGAAGCAAAAAGAGCTCTGAGGAGGAAACTGGGGAGAAACACGGAGCAGAGCTGAGACAGGGCTGGGGGCTGGTACAGATCAGAGCTTGAGATTTGCGCAGTGGTTGTTGCAGCAGCACTCAGGGTATGAGCTGTTCCTGAACTGCTGTGCTGCTGGAAAGCAATTACCTTCTCCAGACATGGGCTGATATTGAGAGGAAAAATGCCAGCCTCCCTTTCTGCCTCACACTGAACCCCCTCCAGACAAACATGAGTTATTTCTCCTATCACTCAGCCCCTGGTAGCAGAGATAAACCATTACAGGTGACAGGTGAGCAGCTATGTAATTGTTCTTGCCTAGAATAGTGAAGCCCACGAACATTTATAGTACACTCTTTGTCCATATTTCCCCTTTTTTCATATAGCCTGATTCCAAGTAGATACTGCTGTGATTGCTGATGCTATGATTCTCAATACCTGAACTACTGGAAGGTTCGGATGGGAATGTGAAGCTTCTGCTGCTCAAGTATCTATCTTGTATATAGTATTTATAATTGATTGCATTTTGCCTGCTGCAAAAGCCAGGAGGTACTGGTCATGTGCCCACCTGCCATGCATCAGCTTCTCATTTCTCTGTGCCCTGTGCAGCAGCAATTGCTGTCTTCAGCTCAGCAGCTGAAGCTCTCTGCATTGATCTGATGATTGACACCTTGGGGAGACCGGTGTCACCAGCACAGAGCTCAGGAGTTATTTCATCCTTTTTTGGGCCCACTGGAGGTCGTGACCCAGCTGGCTGCTAAGTGTAAGGAGCACGGAGCTGGAGGTCCCTGTGCTGCAGCAACTAGCCCACGTCCCCATCCCGTGAGCAGAGGCAGCAGGGTGGGCAGGCAGCCGAAAGCTGGAGAAGAGGGAGCAAGTGCCCCCACTGAGCGACAAAGCACAGACTCATCACTCCAGCTCAGGGGGCGCCACGGGTTAGCCCCGCTGTTGATCACCAGCCTCCAGCCACCAAGTTTCTCCTCCAGCACAGGCTTATCAAGCACGGATTGTGCAAACGCTCAGCTGAGCTTATTTCAGGGGAGAAGACGAACGCTCTCTGTGACTATCGTTTGTGCTTCCTCGGCCGCCTTTGCTCCGGCTGCTGGAAGCGGCGGAGCAGCCGTCGGCGAGGAGACACCGCCACCTCCCGGCACCGGGCTCCGGCTGGATGGAGCGCTCTGTACACACAGCTCCCGGGGATGATATGGGGAACGCAGCTGGGGGTAAAGTACCTGGGGTCCCAGGGCTGGTTCACACTCGCGATTGGGTTGCAGAGAGGGTTTTGGCGACCTCGTCGCGGGCAGACTAGCAGCCAGCGTTGGGAGGTCACACCCCGGGCGGTCACGGGATGATACGGATGTCAGCACGGTGTTATACAGGGAGATAAATGCAGCAGGGAGCTTGGGAGGCATACTAAAGTATTTGTAGCTGAAAACTGGCTATCACACGCCGTACCGGAAAGCATCGTTAAGAGCAGGCTAGATAGGAATTGGGAAACTGTGCCTCTTCTTGCCCACACCTTCCAACTTCACACTTGGACCACTTTCTTTTAAATGAGGAAGGTATTTAAAGGAGGCAATAGCATAATTTTCTCCTCTGACCCTAATATATGTCGGAAATCAGCAGAAATTCATGCACCTTTAGGTTTAGCTGTTAAAAATACCGCTCCAAATCAAGCAAATCAAAGCCTGGAAGTTAGAGATGTGAAACTGCATCTGCTTTTGACTCTGTCCCTGTCTGTGGGAAGCCGGTGGAAGTGCAGTTTGGTGCTGGAGACCCGTAATTCCCAGCCAAAGCACCAGGGGTCATTCCACTCTTTATCTCCACTTTAGACCAGATTCTCAGCACAACTGCTCTAGCAACACCTCTCCCCTTCTCCTCTCCCTTCCGATTCCCTACGATAAACCTGAACTGCAAATAAGGTTGTGTTTAGACAGGAAAGTGGTGGGAATTTTGTCTGAGTAAAGACAGGAGGATCTGTCCCGGTGGAAAGGCTTTTGAGTGGTTTACAGTATTTGTCTGTAATTGTACACATTCCTTGAACAAATCACGTCCACTCATTTATTATCTGCACTAAACACCGCAGTAGGTCTAGTACACAGGTGTGTCACTCACCCTGCTTCAGGCTAGAGACATCCACAATGGAATGTAATTTTTCCACCCGGAGATTAGTTATGTTAATGCAACGTCAGAAGTGACCGGTTTGGGGAGACAGGGAGAGAAGGAAACATGGGAGGGAAAATAAGCTGAACAAAATGTTCACACAAATTTGGAATAAAATTACCAAGAACAGGTGCTTGCTTTCTCCCCTGACATGTACAAAACTGTAATGTATTTTTATTTTTAATAAGAATTCTTATTTAAAATTAAGATAATTCTCTAGCTGGTGATGATTTGATCTAAAATGCATGGAAATCAATGGGAAATTTCCCCACACTTTGGATCATGCACATGTGTCAGATTTATTCGTCACAGGAGTGGTAATGAGGAATAGAGGCTAGAATACATAGGGCTTTGCTTCTGGTTACAGCACGTTACACATCTAATAAATGTGCACCTTCTGTCAACTACCGTCAGTGTTTTCTGTGTTAAAAGCAAGGTGTTTGAGGCCCAGAATCCCACAGGAAGAGAGGTGTAAGTTTAGAGGAAGGTAAAAGCTGCACACATGCATTGTCTGCCATTTTGTGTGACTGCAGCTTTCAGCTCATATATGAGCAATGTACTATGTAGGACTGATGTGGTTTGGGCAAAGAACTGAGCCCTAAAGCCCAACCAAAGCCACCTTCCTTTCTGACTTTCATCTGTACTTCACCAGGAAAGAGTAGGTCATTTTTCTCATGCACATTCTTTTTTTTCTTTTTTTCCCCTGGGGACTGTGGCTAGAGACAGAGATAGAGATCCTCAGTTCCCAATGTACGACATGTGAGTTTTGCTATTCTGACAGCCTTAACATTTATTTGCTATGCAGGCTCTGATGTCTCAGTCCATGTCTATCCAGCACTTACACAGATAATGTAGCCTGAAACCTTTAGTGGATGACTAAGATTACACCATGCTGGCATTCACTCCCTGGCTTGTCTGAAAGTTTTTCATCATTTTGGCCAAGAGTTTCCATTCTCTTTAGCCCCTAGAAACATCAGGCAACCCCTGTGCAATTTATTGCGGTTTATAGTTTCTCCACATGGACGTCACTTCCAAAATATTCATTAGAAAAATTAGTCATTTACAATAAATGTTACATTTTTACAAGAAAATGTAGCCATTATTTATTAAGCATCTGGATTTTTTCAGCACCACTTCATAATGGGGATGAGCCTGAACTGGAACACCTGATCTAAACCCTCTTCTGACTTTTGGAGAATTTCAGATCCAAGTTTTTGAGGGCTGAGATTGTCTTCATTTCAAGTCTCCTACAGGTCTGAGCACATTGTTGGCAGTTTACAAATAAACAATAGTAATCCATATCTGGCCTAGCAATTAATGGCTAGGGTGTACCTGCACTTTATGTAAAATGTATACATCTTCCCAATTTCCCATGCTACTTCAAATGGCAATGCCTTCTTTCTTTTGTAATCATCAATATTTACGGTTAGAAAATACAACCTGCAGCCCACAGTTCATGAGGTTGCTTGATCTATGTAGCACTTGATGTAAAGCCCACCTGAGCTGGGGGACAGCCTCCGGCCAGCAGGCACACTTAGCAGGGAAGGAGCAAGCTGCATGTGATGGCATGAAGGAAACGTCAACTAGTGGCTGTATCTCATCACAGAAACTGAACCAGTTGTTGCCTTCATTCCCAGCTCTCAGGGAGGACACAGAATGTGGCTTACCCCGGCTGGATTTACAGGGATACAGCTTCACATCAGCACTCCTGAGACAATGAATACTTCATATAAGAAAAGGGATCTTAGGGAGCTTTTCCTTGCAAAGTTATCACCTGACAAAACCTTCCTTCTAACATAAACGCTGCTTTACACAAACAATAGAAATGGACACTGTTTGGAAGTGTTCAGATTTGTAAACTAACTGAAAAGATCTCACATTGTTCTCTCCCAGGAAAGAGAAGTACCCATATTTAACAGGGACAGGCTTAAAAAAAGTTCAGTAGCATGTATTGTAATATGCATATCTTCGATCCACAAGCTATACTGCATTTTCCTCAGCATCTGTTTTTGGATGTTTGGCCTTCTATGTGCTTCACAGTGGAAATGAAGAAACAGTGAAAACTTCTGGCAGTTTGCAGAGAACAGAAGGAGAGAACAGAGATGGAAAAGCGCTCCAGCAGAGGTGGAGTAATAGCAACTGATATACAAGGGGAAGTCGTAGGAAACAATGCAATCTAACTCATTCCAGCTGCCTGAGCAATCACAGGGACAGTGCCAGATGTAATGTAGCTCTGGTTAGCATGAGCTGAAACATGGGATAACCTCCAAAAACAAGGATGGGGAGAAGAGAAGCAGCAGCTTGTTTGTGAAGAAAAGACTAAACTATTTGGTTGTTAAAATACATGCAAATTAGGTTCCCCCTCCCTTTGCCCCATGTACAAATCACATTGAATCTGGGGAAAAGACAAAGGAAAAAAATATCCAGTTTGTGGTTGTGCTGAATTCATATGATAAACACTGGAGGCCATGCTAAATGGGGAGGAGAGCTTGGGGAGTGTTATTTTGGTTGTGCAGCGATTGAGTCTAATGTTTTAACAAACTACTGCTGCTCTGTTTGAGAAACCGCATTTTTAAAATGTGAATCAGCTGGGACGATTCATAAAAAGAAAGCAGCTCTGAGAGCCCCTCTGCTAGGTATAGGGTACATCAATGGTCAGTTCATCCCATGATCACACTGTAGGATGGAGGGCCAGAGTTACCTTGAGACTAGTTACCTAAGGTACAAATGGCCAAGGACTACTGTAACTGAACCTAGCCCATGTGACCAAGAAAGAGGACAATAATCTTAACTCCCCGCTATTGATATTTAATCTAAATCTAACTTAAATCACTTTATACTATGTTCAGTTATGTCTATGACTGTTGAATTTGCCTTTCCCCTAGGCCATTTAGACAATGAAGGAAATCCAGAAGGACCATGTAGGTCGGATTGCCCTGTCTGTCCCATCACCTGCTTGCAACTATTCCCCAATCTGCTAGAGCACAGGCAAAGTACAAAGTGGGTAGGACAGGTAGCAATTTCAGTGCTTCTCCAGGAGTGTTTTGTGAAAGAGCCCTGCTGTAAGGAAGGATCATTCTGCATAGGTTTCCAGAGCACATTAAGAAATTCCTTCAAGATACCTCTCCATTTTTATTTTGCTTTTGTTGTCCCCATGAGGGTAGAATAGAGCTGTTCAATTTTCTCGCAGTAGCAAGTCAAGCTGTATAATGTGGTTTGAAGGAAAGGGTGCTGTTTTGGCTCCACTGAATTTCAAAGTGACTGGGCAATGATTACCATTATTGGTTTGCATTAAAGTGACAAAGTAGCAGGGGATAGGAATCATTATCTCCATTTTACAGAAAAAAAATAAATAAAGGAAAACATGAGGAACTTAGACAATATACTTACTTACTCCAGGATCTTTGTCCAGCTCCACTCTTTCTCTGAGATGGAAGTCACAGCTCTGTGGAGGGCAGCAGGTGCTGCACTAGCATGGGCCTCCCACACATCACCATTCTCAGCTAGGAAAATAGAGCAGGACCAGATCACTCAGCTTTTCAAGACTTTGAAAAAGAATCCCCAAAAATCAGAGTTAATCCTTACATGTAACAACAGAGTGCGCTTCAACAGCAAAATCTCTGCTCCATTCGGAGTTTTTGAGCACTGCTGAGATTGTCCTTCCTGTAAATATGATCAATTATCATATACTTGTTAATGTTTATAGATGTTACCACATAACGTAGATATGGCTGTTCCTTCCCCCACAGCCACAGTCTATTTGAGGGATAAAAGCTGTGGCTTAGTACAATCAAAATGCCATCAGTCTTATGAGTATCAGGTCTGCGTTGAAGTCGTCACAGAAATGCTTTACATTTATCACCTGGCATGTGCCACCTCTGTGCCCTTTTTCCCAGGGACACCACTTCTGTGGAAATATTGATAAATGACAAATTGCATTTGTGTAATCTTGTGAAATGTTTTGACTACTAAAATTGTTCCATAGCAGTTCATTAAAGGACACATAAAGTATTTAAGTTTACATGTTATAAAAAGATCAGGAATGCTCCGGCTGATAACTTTCTGTGGAGCATCTGTTTCCTATTTTTTTAACGGCTTACAGCAGTGGTTGGCCAGTTCTGTACTAATAGTTGAACTTAACCAGATCAAAACATTGTAATTTCTTAACAAAGGTTAGAAAGTGTCCTTCTAACACAGCTTCCTATGGCTGCAACCAGCAATGTCTGTGCATCAACATCTGGTTTCAAAATATTAAAAATGATAAACACTTCCATCTGGCCTCCCAAAATTCTACATCTGCATAATTTTGCTTTTCTTTTAAAAGCCAAACACAGACTTGATTTGGCCCGGTTACGTTGCTGAAGAATCCTCCCCCTTCTCAGTGCAGGGCAAAGCCCGTGGTTGAGTCTTGTTGGAAGCAGCCATCTGTATCTGGCCGACTGTTGTGTCTAACACTGGCTGTATTAGTAAGTGATAAACGGAAATTCTTTGCTTGGTTAGCATATGGTATCTGATTGAATCAGAAGGGAGGCTACAATGAAGAAATTGTGGTGATCTGAAGGAGCAGTGAAGTTTGCAGTGCTGGCTGCAATCGGGCTTTTGAAAGCTGTTTGTTTGCTGCCCATCTGCATCATGTCAGTCCCCTCCAAGACAGCACCAAGCCTGAAGGGTTGCTACTCAATGCAAATGCAGTCATGGTTTGTGATTCACTGCTTCACAACAACGTCTCAGGCTTTCTTAAGAGGCATATTCCTTGGCTCTAACATCCTGCAGACAGGTCTCTGACTCTGCAAGGGTCAGAGCAGTGAAAGGGGGACCACCTCTCTCCACCTTGGCTAGAGATACTTCCTGTGGGATGGCTGCTGCCGCTGTGACTAAACAACAGCGGACTACTTCCTCTGGCCTCTCTCCCCTTCCTTTTCATTTTCCAAGCCAATTCAAAGAGTTTTGTAGTGTTGAGTCCCTGACAGCTTCCCCCAGATGGAAAGATGATTTGTATTTCATATGCACAGAGAAATAACAAGTCATTCTTACGCAGATAACCGTGTGCAGAGTATGAAATGTCATTGGTTTCATTAGCTTTTAATTAATAATGTTACTTAATGATCAACATTGTGTATAAAAAGGAATGATGATAATAATAATAGCATATAGAAGTTAACAGGTGTGTGGGAGATAAGTATTGCAAGTTCAGTCAAAGTCAGAAGTTCATCTTGTCATTTGTGTGTCCCTCAGTGGCCTAATTTGCAACTAAACAGTATTTTTCCCTGAGCTCTTCAAAAGCTGAACAGATTCCAGTAAGCTCTGAAGGCAGGACACTGAACAGGCCTATTACTCCAGTTGGAATGCTCCAGCTCAAAGCTGAAGAGGTAATCAAGACTGGAATTAACAGTTCTTTCACTCTTCCAAGATTTTACTGGTATTAATCAAGTATCTTTATGTTAAAACCAGGAACAGACAACACTTTAAGACCAGTAGATTGTCCCAGAGAATTCATGGGCAGGATCAACACTTTGATCTTGGTTTATAGGTACCTGATACTCCAAAGTCTGTTTCACAATACTCCAACCAAAAGTATATACCAAGGATTGTGGCCATACCCTGAGTGGGATGATTGATAAGGGCAGCCATGGAAATTTGAACCACATAGATAACAAAACCAGTTACAGATATTTATTTCATTATGGAAAAAATTCCTGTCAGGCCAGCCAGTCTAAGTGTTTAATTCCATTGTCAAGCTCATTAGTTGCATAAACTTCTAAATTCAACTTAAGACCAACTTTCCTGGGTAAATCGGAGACAGCAAACACCATCCTAACACTGTACTTAATCTCTCATGATTGATGTGGCTGTTGCCAATGTTTCTTGTAGTGACAATGGCTTGTCAGGTGCTGATGAGCAAAAGCATGGTCAGATCACATAGTAAGCTGAGTAAAACAAAGGTCTATGGCTGCAAAAGTTATACATGCTGCTGTTGTCGTCTCTTAAATGTAACTGCATCCATAAGTATGTGCCGAGTGCATTGGCCAGAAGATACCCTAAAAGTTTTGAGAATGACAAAACATTGGGAAACCCCATAGCAAACTGCCAGCCATTAGTGTAACCCCACACTCCCCTGCAGTAACCACTAGAAAGCCAGGGTGGAGAAGGAAACTCTTTCCTTACTTGAATGAGATCTGAGACAGCTCCTTTTCTTGCTGTTCACAGCTAGAGCTTCCTCCCCTTTCCATTCATGTTTGGAAAGAAACCGAAGCAAAGCTTACTTTCATTCTGAGACATGATGGTTTAATCTTGATAATAATTATTTTATTTTGAATCTAAGCAGTCAAAATAGGGTTTGCTCATTTGTGAAAAAACTTTTCTGGAAAATGCAGGTGTTGTCTTGGATTTCTATATGACCCTAAGCTGCCAAAGTCACAGAGGACAACCATCCCAGCAGTATCTCTATGTCACATTGGACTTTAATTCGATCATTTGATAACAAAACAATTTGATCATTTGATAACCATACAAGATTCCTAGAGTGGCAAATAACATCTTCATATGCATCATGCCTGGTTTTCAACTCCTACAATGAGTATTTTTCCAATATTAGTCTTCAAAGGCCTTCCTTATTTCCTTCTCTTCCCTGCTTTCACCTCCCCCGAGTTCTTTTAAGTCTTCTCTTTTCTCAAAACGAACATTTTTCCTCCGTTTCAAACCCACTAATTTTACTGTGATAAGGGCAAGTGTTTAAGCCAGAGGTGGTCATGACCCTTTTTCTTCCTATCACCAGCTGAGGAAAAAGAGCTCTGAAGATGTCTGGATTAATTTATTTTAAATTATTTGTGATGCAAATCAGAAGGAGGGAGTAGATACACAGTATACTCTTGAATTGTGACTGCTGCTTCTGAATACCTGCTACCCTGCCTCATTCCCACTGCTTGGAGGTGCACAGGGCTGCACAACCTCTGGCTTGGCTAGGCAGCCAATGTAAGGTAAATTTCTCCAGTGCATATGAAGGGCTAGCAAGGAGTGTGATAGCTGTTGTCAGCCCTGATAAGGAGGGATCCTTAGAGTCCCTAAAAGGGAGATAATGAGGGCTGAAACTGGGGATGAGGCAGGGTATAGGATTCAGAACAAAACAGAATTTTAAACAGTTATTTCATTATTGATGTGAGGCTGCAGAGCCTGTCTTCCCAAGTGGAAATTAAAGGTTTCACCCTGTGATTCCTGAAAAATATTGCAGCAGTGAAGTAGTTCTTGCCTCTACTTTGAGAGAGGCACTTACTGGAAAGAAGTCATTTCAGGAATCCTAATGCTTCAATCCATTTTAAAATATAGGTAAACTTATTCAAAAATAAATAAAGGATGAAATTGAATAATGTAGTCTTACCTCTAAAGTCTGCCTCACAGACACCTTTATCTATTTGGCATGATATCAACAAAACATGACTGACCTGCACAAAGGCATATGCCCTGTGTTGAGACAGAGGGAGTACTGCCTGGAGCTACAGACTTACTAGAAATTATTTTGCTTGTGTGGATGAAGACGAATTAATTTGATATTAAGTTTGGCCAACTTTACAGCTATTATTTTTTCTGTTGAATAAATTTACTACCATCCATGTTCTCTAAGAAAAGGATGCAAAGGCAATATTTGATGTTTTATTCAATATCAGAGAATAATCAAGTACACTGCTTATTTGATTGTGAGAACCTTGGAAACAGAAGCCTTAGAGTTATTCATTGAATCAAGACAGTGAAACTTTGGCATAATCTCTGTAAGAATAAATATTATCAGCAGATCTTAAATACTTAAAAGAAACTCTATATGAGGCATAAATAATTACATAATTCAATGTAGTAAACAAGCTAAGAAAATAGAATTACAGAATCCTCTAAGTTGGAAAAGACCTTTAAGGTCATTGAGTCCAACCATGTTCTCAAAAAAGAATAACCTCAGAAAATAATTTGGTTTTCCTAGGCAGTTCACAAAAAGGAATAGAACCAAATCAGATGACGCTCTGTTACTTCTTCTCTAGCTCTTAAAAGTTTTTTTTTCTGTATTAAACACAAATAGTTGAGTCAGAATCTAGTTTTGTTTCTGTTGAGATTAATAACAATAACATGATTTCCATAATAAGGAAGCAAATCTGTTTTGCCAGAGCTATGCTGTAAGAAAGTATCCATGCTCTCTGATATGCAGATAACAGTAGCATGTACTTTTCTTTTCTGATAGCATTTAGTATGAACTTCTTATTGCTTTGGAAGGTTTCATGGTCTGACCTTAAGATTCCTGAAGAGTGATGATCTAAAACTGTTTCAAATAAGGCTGTCTGAAAATAAAAGCAAGCAATAAGAAAAGTATACTGGGATCAAACTCATCTGCTTAAGTGTTCAGGTAACCGTAAATCAATTTTAAATTGTGCAGAAGCATTTTAAAAAATAAATAAATTGCCTCTTTAGTTGCAATGCATTCACTCACACTTTAGTCCATAACTGAAGGTTGGGAGGCAGAATAATATTAATATATATCAGAAAAAATATTTCCAAGCTATAACTCAGAGGAAGAGTTTACATATGCAAACATACAATCCAATTGCTGGGAGACTTTGTGGATCCTCACGGATATGAACAGTCAAACCAATGTTAAGAACTAAAGGCTTTAGTTGTTCAGTGATGCACTTAAGCTCTTCAGTTCTCATTTAGTAAGAGAATTCTTTCCATTCCATCTGTATTTCATGTTTCTTCAATTGTACAAGTTCAGTCCTATAATAAAAGAATCTATTTCCTCCTCTGGGTAAATATGTGACCTCTTGGGGATCATTTACACTTGAAAATTAGCTTGGCAAAAATGAAGGTGGGGAACTAAATACAGTAACTATTTCTGTGTAACTCCACATGTATATATTGTTATTGAACACTAAAATTTTCCACTTACGGGATTATTTGTGAATGCTGATCCACAATTGCTGCTCCATAAAAACTGTTTAGCTGCAAAACCACATTTGGAAAAGCCCTTCTAATCTATATTCAAGTCCCATAAACAAGAACAAAAGTCAAGACAGACAGAAGAAATTGTGATGCTCACATCGCCTAAGCAGGTAAAAAATCATCAACAGAGATGCTCAACACCCAGCCAAGCTCTGATGTTCTGATTACAAAGGATTTCAATTTTTGAAGATTTGTTGCTGTGAGTGTGTGCTGATGATGAGATCAGAACTACAGTCCCTTGAAAGCAGCGCTGCCCTTGGCTACTCACATGTTACCTCTCCTCAGGATAGTTAACAGAGGCAGGTGAGAAGGTAAAGTATTTGCACTTCACACAAAAATTATATTGGCCACTATACTCAAGTAATCAAGGATTGTGATTTAATCTCACATTTAGAGGCAATTGCTTAGACAAGTGAGGAGGGAGGCCTCTTGTAACATTCAACTGGTTCCAGTTGTGGGTCATCTTCTCCAGAGGGAGGGCTTCCTATTCCTTCCCTCCAAACATTGAAGACTGATCTTGTCTGAGGACAGAACAGCTGGATTAGATCAGATCAGCTCTCTGAGGTGTGAAAAGAATTGCTGAGAATTTCATATTGATGAATCTTGGTCTTAGGCTTGTGGTGAACCCCTGGACCTGATGAATTAATCATCCATTCTGGCCTTAACCACTAGGAAATGATGTAGCTCTCAAAATGCTTTTCTTACAGGGATCTCAGATGATGGTGTGTTGCACAGTGTTATCTTCAGCTCACAGCCATTATGAAATGATAACACTGGCTTTGGGGTAATCCTGGTGACTGCATTGTCTGCAGACATCTAATTAACTACAGAGAAGTCCTGCAGAGTTGGAGAACTGCGACAACTGTGGAGAAACAAGGATAGAATTGAATGTGTTACAAGACCATAAAGTACAATAAATTGACCTTTACCGCAAATTCATCTTTAGCTTAACCTCTTTGGAGAATATGCTCATACCAGCTATTTCTTTTCTTGCTGAGTGCTTGCCTAGGCTGAGATTGTGGCAAATCTTTAAATCTCAATGAGGTGACTCTAGGATTACCATGTAGGTAAATATATGCCCAAAATGTCATCTTCACTCTCCATTAAGAAAGAGTTAAACAAAATGTTTGAATGGAAAGTTTAATAACAAAAGACATTTATGATGTTTACTTAAATTTTCTGGACCAGTAACTCTAAATGACATGAGTTATTGGATGCTACATCTGGCCAAAAAATCTTTTTGACCAGTCTAAGTTTTACTACATGCTGAGCTGCCAGCATCACTATTGGAAAAAAAAATAATAAAAAAAAAAATCTGTGGTCAAATACTAGTTTTCTCAGTGAAATCTGGATTCAGAACAGCCATTCATGCCAGAAAGTACCTTTTGAAGTTTACATTAACATGGATATTTATTTATTTTCCCTCTGTAACAATGACAGTGGTTGAGATAAACTGTTTAATTCTAAATAGAAAACACATCTGCTGTTTCTGCATTGTTTGTGGTTGCTGGAGGGGTGACAATTTAAACCAAGTAGCACACATGACATTTTAAGTGAGATGTTGTATGAGGATTTGCAGCTGCTGCACTTTCCTATTTTCCTCTTGCCTGACAGCACTGCTCCACTGTAGGGCCTGTAAACCTTTCCATTCCCAACACAGCTCTCCAAGGGAAAGTTTATCCATATCCCTATATATGTGCATGCACATGTGCATACATGTGATATTTTGACATGCTCGTTTTCATTTCAATTGAGCAGAAGAGCATTTTCTACACTGACTGGGATTTCAGCAGCCAGCGCAGCCCCGAGACGATTGAGTTAGGCCAGACTTTGCTAATGACTAGGTGACAAACAGGCATCTCAGACATCCAGAAACAACCTGAAGTTGAGTCCTGACCCACTGGCACTGGACATCATGGTCCACTTGGGGATCTGGTGTGTTTGAAGTACCCCTGGGCTGAGATTCATTTGGCTCTGGAAAGCCACAAGGCCGGCCCTGGGCTGGCCCCTTTCTCTCTGACAACATTCCCATTATCTCAAGGCTGCTGGACAGCATTAAACAAACAGAAAGTGCTGTGGGATTGGACTGAACAAGGTAGTTGGAGGTTGGAAATGCTGGCCCTGCTCCAGTCAGGGGAGCTGTGAGAATGGACACAAGCGCTGCCCTGGCTCCCTGCTGGTGCTATCTCTCACCTGCGAAGGCTGCAACATGTGGCATTGTCTATCCCCTGTCCCTGCTCAGCCAGGTAAACGCTGGTTGAGCAACAGACTTCATTTATGCCCAAGCAATTTACAAATGTAAGCCCTATGTGCAGAGATGAGCACCCCTGAATGGCATGGTGCAGTGTCAAAACCCAAACTAGGGTTAAATGATCTTTCTCTGGATCCCTATAGTGGTTTAATCACAAGGACACACTGCTCCTTTTAGATTAATCGACTTGGACGTGAACACAGAGGGGTCACATTTCTAAATCATTTTAATAGTATGGAAATTTTGCCTGCTCACTAAGCTGATATAGGGAAACTTATGTTTCCTTCACTCCGGTGTTTCTACACTGCTTTAGGTTTTATAAAACCCTGGGGTTTGACAGTGCAGTGGTGTAATCCATTAACCATAAAACCAGTGTGAGTTGATATTTGATTCCTATATTCTGGTTGGAGAAACTAAAAAGCTCCTCAGTGGTGTGAAAATCTTAGGGGAGTGTGAAGTAGAGCTAGGGCTCATGAGCTCCCAGTACAGTCTCCACTGCATTTCTGCTGATTTTTCCTTTTCAGTTCAAAGAAGGGGACTAGTATTTTATTTTACCATGGCTTGCTAGAGAAGAGGCTTCCTCTTTCCCCTCTTGAAAAATCCTGCCTTGGATCTAAACGGAAAGTTATGACGTTTTCTTTGCCGCTGTGGGATATTGTGGTTCCTCCTCTCTGTTGTCCCAGTATAGAAAGATCTTCTCTTTCAAGCTTATGAAATGCCTTGAGTAGAGCAAATTACTTCCCTTGGGAGGGACTAGATTACAACAAATTGCAAATATTAAAAGGAAAAAATTCCCAGGGAGGAGCCTCAGTATCAACCTCCAGGTCATCTTCCCCCACAGTCCTCTTTACATCGTACAAACTGAACTTTGCCCTGCACTAACTAATGTGCCCAGTGCAGTTTTCAGAAATAAAGCATAAACACACCCAGCCAAGTGCAAGCTTTATATAAATGTGCTGCCTCCTCCTCCGGTTACGGTTGGGAGAAATTGTTTGTGCTTTAAGAAGAAAGACAGGAAAATTGGCTCCCAGGTTGAACCTCGCTACAGCCATGCAGGTGGGGAGGAGAGAGGCCAGCTCCAGCACAGGGTGGGAGCACTCGGTCGCCTTTGAGCATCAGTAGTGAGCCGCACGCCAACGGGGATACACGGGCCCATGTGCTTTCATAGGGTCATGGCATGCTTGGGTTTTTTAGTAACGCTGGCCTCCACGCAGCAGCCAGAAAGAGTGAGGCCATGGTTTTCTGTCAATTCAGGGAAACACCAGGCTGCCAAAGAAACCACATAACAGCTATTCAGCAGATGAACTTAAGTAATGCCACAGTACTTGGGTGGCCATATTTATACTGGGCTAGCCAGGAATGTCAGGATTTCAGCATTCACAAAAAATGCACTTCTGGCACAAGCTATCTCTGTCATTTCAACTCCACTCCTCAGTCTCAAATGATCCATATTGTTAGGAGAGCCTCAGTGTTTGGAGTACAATGTGTTTCCCCACTCCATAGGTTTCAGAAGTAAGGAAACGAGCCCTGCTCAGCTGTCCTTTTCAGCAGTTCTCCTTTCATCTGAGTGAGCACTGGTAAACATGGGATGGGAGAGAGATACATCTGAACTCATGCAATTCGTCACAGCACAGCATCTCCCAAGCTCCGGCTTTTTACCCTTGGATCTATCCCATCCCTGCCTGCACAGCCATATTTCAAGGATTTGTCGTAGGTCACATCTGCCAGCAATCATGTGGAAGAAACAGAAAAAGAACAACACACTTTAGCTCCACTCTCTTCCTCCTCCAGCTCTCCTATGCTGTTGATAAACGGACAAAGTCCCATGCTGAAGACAACCAGCCTAATCCGCACCCCAGAGAAGCAACTGGGAAGCTAACAGGAGCTTCAGTGGACTTTGTCCCATAAGATCAGAAACCTGTAAACCCCACTTACACAGGAGGAGGTGAGGAGCCATGGCACAGCCCCATAGCTCCCCAAAAACTTCAGGCCAACAGAAAGTCTCTGAGCACTGTAGCAGACAAGGTCACCATGAAAACTGTTTTACCACTCAGAAGTGCTATGTAGGAATAACTGTAGGGGATTTTAGACTTGTCCAGGACTCCTGGGCATCTGGCAGGCCAGGGGAAGCATATCTGTGCTCCCTCCTACCTAATTGCTTCATGCTTCAGAGTCCTGAGCCTCCTTGTCAGTGCAATAGCAGATCAGCTGCACCAGTTCTCCCTGTGACTTCAACAGCTCCCAGCAGTAATCAATTTAGTTGCACTTGAACTATACAGCTCATTTATGCTGAAGCACAAAGTCTGGTATACTTTGTAAGACTGAGATTTAGCACACGTGCAAACTACCTGCAGATCAGGCATCTCCTGGAAGAAGTAGGTTCTTCTGTACATGTTTTCTAGTCTGGGACATACCAGGTAGGAATATAGAAGCCCCGATTATGGATAAAATAGACAAGTAAAAATACTGCTACAAATTGAAAGAGGAATAGCATCAGCCTTTCAGAAGCAAAAGTAGATGAGAGTATTCTTGTGAATCTTTCAATCTTAATGCCCTGTCCATTCGGACTATGGTCCCAGGACTGCTTCTTCAGAATTGTTCCACTTCTCTGCGCTGTCTGTACGGTAGCACTATGGGATAAAATAACCAAGGAAGATTTACAAAAAATAAAATAAAATAAATACAAAATTCTAAAATCCTTTTTATAAAGAACTACAAACTTAAATATTGGAGTACCAAAATCAAGCACTTCCAAGTTAGGACTAACTTAGTCTTTTTAAGTGAAGTTCTACAATCACATAATACCAGCTCCATAAAATAGTACTGAAATGCCCTCCAATCATTCAGGAGCATTAACCACATCTGGAGAAATCTCTCATTGTAAAGTTTTCTAAAGTATTAGAGGACTTGGTAGGATCTTTTCCTATATGTGATCAATGAACCACCAAAAACAGCCGGTGCTGACACAAATATATTTTGAAAACTGGAGACTTAACACACAAAATAATCTCTCTTCAGCCAAGGCCGTGGGCCAGGTGTTTAAGATAAAGGATTTGCCAAAGTGCGTGGAGTTGAAATAGGAACAAGACCAGTGAAACATTCAATCTGGTTGCAGTACTTTAGTGTCTCTTTTACAGTTTTTCTGGGGGTTTTTTTGTTATTTGATTTGGCAAATTCAGTGCAGGAGCAAGGCTTGCATAATTCCCATCGAATACCTTCCTTAAAGCAACAAAAACACACCAAAACTTATTGAAAGATTCATACCAAGGCAGTATTTTCCATTAAGACATTTCATACATATGCTCTGAATAGGAAATACTGAGCACAAATAATATATAAACAAACAAAAACTGCTCAAAATCCCAGCGATGGGAAACTAATCCCAGCTCTTACTCAAGTTAGTGGAAAATTTGCCAGACATTTCCAGGGAAATCTAGATTTCATCTGTCTCATGAGGAGTCAGTCCTGAACTACAAAAGATAATTCATTAAACACTACAGACATGAGGAATGACAAATGAAAATCAGGAAGACCAATACACTGTTTGATATCATCTTTGCAGGTGTTATTCAGGAAATAGGGCAAGGATAGGAATACTGATTGATTCCAGCCAGCTATACTCACTATAAACCAGTATAGGTGTCTTCAGCAGTAACAGTCACAATTCAGCCACCCACCTGGTAATTGGTAACATGACTTGTAATTTGTGACGTTTGCCTCTTTGAGGTGGCTTCTTCCAGTCAGTAACAGTATATTCAGAAAGCTGGTGGGCAGATGTTAAAAACAGGGACAGAAGGACATTGCACACATCAGGAAGGCAATGCCTTAAAAATCAGTGCCCAAGAGCATTCACTGTACACTACCCAGCTTCCCCACCTGCGTGATTCAAGTTGCTCTAAACAGAGCTGCATCAATAGTAATGTGTGTGGTATGTGAAGCTGGAAAATTTTGAGCCATTTGAACTACTATTAAATTTCTGATAATATTTAGATTAAAAGTCCTGTGTGGTATGGACAATTTTCTACTGTATTTATGCAGCACCTAGGAAAATCTGGGAGGGAGTGGAGCAAAGACTGAGACTGTGATGACTTCCCTAGGCCTATTTCAGTGAGAATTTCTGTTTCTATTTCTGTTGCTCCTACATCTAATGAGGATGACTCAGACTATGCTAAAAAAAAAGCCTAGGAGCAAAACCGGTTATCCAGTTCTTTTCCATATATAGATATGATATAAATATGACCTAAATATTACAAACTCCTCTGAGTAAAGAGGTATCAAGTAGAGTGGCTGCGTGGTACCAGGATTAGCCACAAGAGCTGCCTCCACATGCTACTTTTCTTTTCCCAGGGCTCTGTAAATCTGGGGCTAAGACAGAAGTAGCTATTGACTCTTTGCACTGGATCCACAGTGCTGATGAGTGCTAAGAAAGCCTAGGACCTTCTTTGTGCTGCTGCTCTGATGTAAACAGATTTCATGTCAGACTGTAGTTAGTGTCCCAGGTAACTTGTCCAGGATCCAAAAAAAACCAAACCCCTTTCACACTCAGTCTCCCTGGTTTGGTACTATGAAAGTGGGTTGCTGCTCCCATGTTACAGAAGGTGGAAAAAGTGGGTTCAATTCAGCCTTTCAAACTCCTCCATGCCTGCTACTTATGTCTTCTGGAGAGATCCTTGCTGAAAGAGTGCAGCAGTCATTTGTGGCACCAAATTAATGAGAGCTCAGGGCATGCTATAGAGCAGGCAGTGCTCCTTAGCCCTCAGCCTTTCAGCTTGATAAAGAGGATCCAAAGAATTATTCCAATAAATCCAAATGCTTGTAATCTCTTCTCACCCTAATACCTCCTCCCATGGAGCATGTCTTCTCCTGTGCCGGCAGTGTGGAAATACACTCCTCAAAGTCACATCAGTTGTTCTAGTGATCTCGTAATTGCCGCAGAAGTGGTAATCCCCTCTCTTACAGATGATGAAATGTCTGTGTAGTAGTATATGATTGGGAGGATTATAGCATTCAAGAAGTTTGTGAGCCTCAGATTTTCTAAAGTCCTTCAGTTTTACCCATGTCTTTCTCTATCCATTTCAGATGAAAGCACATTTTTAGGTTTGGCTGAGTGAGTTGCTGAGATGGGATTCATGGACAGTTACAGTATCGTTTGATCAGATTATCCCCAGACTTGTCCGCTTCTTCCTTTTTCTGAGTTTTTGCACAGTACATTACGCTACAAGAGACTGTAGAGCCAGCGAGATTCAAAAGGTGTATGCAGTTGTTTGGACATTATTTGTATGGATGTGTGCATGCAATTGATTAGATACATGATTCCAGATCTAGCCACTGTCATGACGATTACAGGGGAGACAAGATTCTCAGTGGTGGAGTTAGCTGCTAATTGTTTTTTTGCCTGATCTGAATTATGTCATGGAAAAAATATGTGATGTAGTTGACATGCTGGAAGAAAGGGATGCCATCCAGAGACACCTTGACAGCTTGAGGGATGTGCCCATGCAAACCTCATGAATTTCAAGGCCAGTTCCAAGGTTCTGCAACTGGATCATAGATAGAATCATAGAATCATAGAACAGTAGAGATCGGAAGGGACATCTGGAGTTCATCAAACCCAACCCCCCTGCCAGAGCAGGATCACCTAGGGCAGGCCACACAGGAATATATCCAGGTGGATTTTGAAAGTCTCTAGAGAAGGAGACTCCACAACCTCTCTGGGCAGCCTGTGCCAGTGCTCCGTCACCCTCACAGCAAAGTTTTTCCTCATGTTGAGGTGGAACTTCCTGTGTTGTAGTTTGTGACCATTGCCCCTCGTCCTATCACAGGGCACCACAGAAAAGAGACTGGCCCCTTCTGCTTGACACCCACTCCTCAGATATTTGTAAATATTAACACGATTCCCTCTCAGTCTTCTCTTCTCTAGACTAAACAGCCCCAGATTTCTCAGCCTTTTCTCATATCAGGGCAAACCCAAGCAGGAATACAGGCTAGGTGATGAGTAGATTGAGAGCAGCCCTGCAGAGAATGACTTGGTGGAATAAAAAAAGAATAAGAGCCAGTAATGTGTGCTTGAAGCCCAGAAAGCAAATCACATCCTGGGCTGCATCAAAAGAAGCATTACCAGCAGGATGAGGGAGATGAATCCTCCCCTCCTCCCCCTCCTCCACTCTTGTGAGACCCCACCTGGAGTACTGTGTCTCTGGGGTTTCCAGCGTAAGAAAGATGTGGATGTGCTCGAGCAGATCCAGAGGAGGGCTACAAAGATGATCAGGAGGCTAGAGCATCTCGCCTATGAGGACAGGCTGAGAGAGTTGTCATTGTTTAGCTGGGAGAAGAGAAGGCTGCTGGGAGACCTTACTGCAGCCTTCCAGAACTTAAAGAGGGCCTAAAGGAAAGATGGGGAGGGACTCTTTATCAGGGATTGTAGTGTTAGGATGAGGGGTAATGATTTTAAACTGAAAGAGGGTAGATTTAGATTAGAAATTAGGAAGAAATTCTTTACTATGAGAGTAGTGACTCGCTGGAACAGGTTACCCAGAGAAGTTGTGGACGTCCCCTCCCTGGAAGTATTCAAGACCAGGTAGAATGGGGCTTTGAGCAACCTGTTCTAATGGAAGGTGTCCTTGCCCACGGCAGCAGGGCTGGAACCCGATGATCTTTAAGATCCCAACCAACCCAAACCATTCTATGAAAAAGAAGAAAAATCTTTTGCACCAAGGAATTTTCTCTTGTAACTACAGCAATTTTAGTCTGCAATATACTTTTCCAGTCAATGGAAGACATTTGCTCCTGGATGGATGTAGCTGTCAGAAAGAAACAATGATGCATGAAGATCCAGGAGAAGACTTTAAATCCTAAAAGAACATGCCCAGGAAATACCAATCAATTCATATAGTAACTGATCATCTTCACCCTTAAAAAAAAATCAAGCTAACAGCTGTACACTGTCTCTTCTTCCAGAAATGAGTCCAGATCCCTTTTGACCTGGTGTACACTATTCATTTCTGTTGTAGATTTTGGCAGTTTGCTTCATACTTTTAATTATACCCTCTGAGCAATGAAAGTCATCCTGAATAGTTTACAGTCCGTGCCTCATCTGCAAGATGTAACCTCTTTCTTTGGAATTAGCAACAAGTCACACAACTTTTTATTTGAAATAATCCATTCCTTTTCTGGTGTATACTGTAATGTATTTCTTGCACATTCCTATCCCTTCCAGCTGTAGTAGTACTTCACTCTCCATTGACTTGAACCCAATGCAGTCATTTACTCCATGATTTTTAAGGCCTGAAAAAGCAATTGTATTGTCTAGCCTAACTTCCTGTAAAATTAATCCCATAAAAATTCATATAGCTACTGCAATGCGAAGCCTAATACATTGCACTGACTAGAATGTGTATTCTTCTATATTCACTAAAAGTTGATATGAAATACATTGGTCACGATTACATTCCTCAGTTTCATATTCCCTAGACACACCTGTAAATGTGTCCACAAGGTATTAGGAAACGAAGAATCACACCAAAGCGGTCAAATGGCTGCAGTATTTCCTGATCAGTTTTCACCTATCCCAATGCATAATGATTTAATTATCTCTTGGTGCAGTTTTCAGTAGTGTTCTACCACAATGTGTATGTAATTTCTAGAATAGAAAATGAAATAGTTACATGACAAATATTATTATCACCGTGTCTGCAGAGCATGGAAGGGATCTTGCTATATTTCATTTTCAATAAAAAAGGCTTTCAGGTGGAGATTATTTTTCTGAGTCTTTGATTAAACAGTTTGCTGTTTATTGATGAAGATGATCATCTTCAAATGTCAAAAAGCATATATATATATATATACGCATTTCTTGAGAGTGAAAAAATATTTAAATTAGCTCCAAAATGGGAAAAAGATATATGTGAGTTACTTCTGAGGAGGAGTTTCACGTCTCTCATCTGAGATGTTGCACTGTGAACAGCAGTGGCAGCTTTAGATTCTTGGGCAGACATTAAAGACATCGTAAGAAATTTCAGAATGGCTTTTGAAATATCTTTTTGAAATATCTTTGGCTTTTGAGATATCTTTTCCTAAAAATGCAGAGGCAGTTTATGTTGAAGACAGAATTGAAATACAAGAATGATCACTCTCTGCCCTGTATTTAGATCATAATTCTCAAGTATACAGCTTTAGTCAGAGAAACAAGTCAGAGGAAAACAGTCAAAGGCAGGTTCTACAGAACTTAGTATTTTTGCAATATTTGCCATAGAATTAGAACATAAAATGTTCTTCATCCTTTATCTCCCACTCCCAGGTTGTATGTCCTACTTTTCCCTAAAAAATGAATGCTTAGATCTCTGTAGAAGTTTAAGTCTGATTTTAAAAACCTCATCTATTTTCAATCATTTTCAATGCTTAAGAAAGCTGTCCCAAGAAGCTGAAACTTCAGAGACTGTCTCCAGCACAATTAAATAAAGAAAACCACACTACAAAAAACTGCTTAAATCTGCAGAAGTAAATACACCATTCCAGCTGGGGGACCCAGAGGGCTCATCGGTATGATCAAGTAAGTGTATTGCAGAGTCTATTTCTTTATCTGAAAGACATGGTTTCCCTAATTTATTTAGGAACTTGGAGTGAGTAGGCAATATTTTAGTATTGGTGGAGGCATAAAAATTTTTACATTTCTCTATGTGAAGTCATAGACATCTGACACAGGAGTGGCTTAGTCATGCGTTACTAGAACATTTTCTTCCCTGAAGGAAGCATCAAACACAACATAATCCCATATAAAGATTTTGTAGAGCAACCATTTGCAATCCTGTTGCTGTTCTTTTTTTTTATTTCTAGTACTGGTATGAACTGGTCCCCAAAATATTATCATGTGATTAAAAAAGAAATGTAAAGAATTATACAGTATTAAATTATTATAGATTGACTCTTGTCCTCCATCCTACTTGTTGTAGGCTCTGTTATGCAACCAAGTGTAGTGACATAAATAGGATATAGGCCCTCTTTATCTTTTTGGAAGAAGTTATAGTGTATTCCAAAGATTTTTGGTATGTGTGTGCCTTTATCTTCATTATAAAAACAGCTTGGATGTGGGCTCTGGGGAAAATTTATAGTCTCTCCATGACACAATTAAATTACAAATGTCTCATTAGAGACTGCCAGCGTACCTCAGATAATGATTCTAAAGCGTTCATCTCAAAGCTCTTTTCCAGAATGTTTTTCTTTTGAACTTGTACTTGAGGATTGTACTAACTTCTATGAATATGTTTTTAAGGGGCACTGTCCTTTAGGGCACACCATTAATACTAGTATGCTTGAGTAAAAGTTGTGAGGAGTCCGGAGATGAGAATAAGAAGAGAGACTGCAGAAGGGAAACAGAAAATCAAGCAAACTGGCTAAGCTTAATATAAAATATTAAAAGATTAAATAGATATAAAAAGGTTCATCAAGCACATGATCAAGAGAAAGAAGTCTTGAATATGCAGATACTTTATTCATTGCAAACTACAATTAAACCACAATTTCAGATGATAAAACTAATATAAAAGAATATACTTGCTGTGACTCACTTCAGAAAGGAAGTTTGATATCAGTTATTTCTGATACTGACCAGGATTTACAAAGTAGCCCCTTTGGTGAATGCTTCCTTATATTTTGACTTTTTGCCTTTGGCACCAATAATATAATTGATTTCTGAAAAAGTTAATATTAATGAATTGAAGTTAACTTTTTTACCCCAACTCTGATATTATGCAATGAGTCTACATATCTAATTGGATAGATCTATATTACTTGTTGGGTTAGTTTTTGGGGGGTTGGTTTTGTTGAGTTTTTTTTTTTACTTCTTACAAAACACCACAAAGCTGTATTATTCTATCCTTCATGAATCCCAGAAAATCGAGAAATCAGACCAATGCATTCTTTGTATGAAAAGTCAAGAAAGAATTTCTGTTTCTCTTCATGCAAAACATTTTTAAAAGCACTGATGCCTTGTTTGTAAAGAAGGAACTACTGTTTAATGTTAAGTAGAGGTAAGCTACTTAAATATAGTTCGCTTTAATGACTGCACTGGTGAAGGAAGACATCGGTCATCCTGAGCTGATTTCTCTTCACATATCTATTCAAAGGGAACATGATATATCATTTGTGTAGAAGGGAAGAAAGTGATTCTAGCTTCTGTAGTTTACCTGGCAAGATGTATAGGCTCTTTACATCCTAACATCTCTGTTCCCTTCCTCCTCACATCAAAAGCTTGAGCCCAGTAGTAGTGTATCTCTATTAACTCCCAGAAGGAAAAAATCTATCAGTCAGCAAGCATGTGAAAGAGTCTTCTCCCTCAGTCTTCCATACAAGTGATCCCCCTTTATTTTTGTCATGGTCTCATGAGGTACAAACAGAAGAGTGTTTGGCTCTACTCCTGCTGTTTGGCTCTACTTCTGTTTCTGACTTTCTTAAACTGGATGACCATGTACACTTCCCACTTTTGAAAAACTGGTTGTAGCACAATCTATGTCATCATTCATTTCTTGAAACCTTGATAAATGAATGTGAGGAATACTATGTATCAAAAAAAAAATCCTGCCAGGGCACATACAGCTGTTACGGTTATGATGTCTCAGTTCTGTTTAAAGTTTTCTCTGAGTTCATACATTCTTTAGTACTCATGGGCTGGAAATTTTAGGAACATTTCTTACTGTTAACTACAGGTATCAGTTATTTTCTGAAGAGGGATTAACTATATCTGTGAAAGAACAGGAACTGCTTTTTTTTTGCAGTGGCTTATGACCTCTATTTTTCCCCCATCCTCACTGTTTCCAGGAGCACAACAGGGCATAAATATTCAGCCAATGTGCCAGGAGAGAGCATTGGCATTGCTTAAACTTATCCAGAGTGCATAGATCTGAAAACAGAAACTCAGAATACAGATATGTATGAGTGAGGAAATGGTTCATGAATAGCTAATATGCAGCACTCCACTATTCAGTAACTGTTCATTTCTGGTGCACTCAAGCCCACATGGCTGTGGAGAAGAGCTGGCACATACGAGCATTAAAATCTTAGAACTCAGCAGGCAAACAGAAGGAAATAAAGGTATTCCACTCTCATAGTCATCTATGAGACTGACGCATGAATGCTAGAAGTCAGCCAATACTGTATCATTATCTCTTAAAAAAAAAAAAAAAAAAAAAAAAGAAGCTCTT